>LUGF01052684.1:281168-303406 GCA_001625245.1 Calycopis cecrops | reverse complement strand
GTGTGCAGCGTGGCGCTACCTCTTCAAACGTCTATTACTTTTGCTCATACCTCCCGTTCCTACGGAACCCTCGGTGTGCGAGTCTGACTCGCACTTGGCCGGTTTTTTTTTATTCGCAATCATCTTTTCTTTTAAAGGAAAGAGGGCAAATTACCGACACCCATAAACGTATAGATTCAGGATGGTACAGGTACGTTCTCCTCCTATGTCCTACCTCCTCCATGGGTCACCGGAAACTCTCACACCGTACGAAATGCTACAACAGAGCTATCACTACGCCGGTAACGTGTCAGCGGGAGGTATCTGCCCCTGTTCGTGCCAGCTAATTCGGGTGCATTGCATGGCTATCTTAGTGCTTCTTACAAAACTTACTTGTACCCTACTGTGAAAGTTTTGAGTGCTAATGAAATTGGGGCCAATCCTTTTAAGAGTTATGTAGCCTTCAGTGTCACTATACGAGTATTCTAGGAAGTTGTTTTAATGCCTTTGTGTGTATTTTCAACAAAGACTACAAGGTGACCTCAATTGTCATTGTAACAGAGCGTTCTCCGCCCACTTTTTGGATAACAGTTCAAATGACGAAATTGTAGAGAATTTAATTCTCTTTAATATTGTTCATATACATACATGTATTAGTACCGTGAAGCCCATAGGAAATTAGATATTTGCAAAAACGTGCAAAAAAATATTTATAAATTTCCGGGCATCTTATCATGTTTGAATTTAGCTAGTTAGAATTATACAAACATTAGAATATAGCTAGTTCGAATTCCAATGTGAATTGTCTATAAATTACTATAAAGAAAACGGCTTAAAATAATATTTACTGCAGCAAGGGACACACCAGATTTTAAAAATCCTTTCTTTTACAAAATCTTTGCTCTATCTTTTTATGACAGCTTATCTTTTTATGACTGCTACACACATCAGTCTACAAAAGTGAATTGCACTGCTCTAGACTTGTATGTGTAGCAGTGTTCTCGTGGCGCCGCTCAGGGCTTCGCGGTCAGTGTTATCATTTAGAAGCACTAGCCTGTTAATGTATAACATACTAACGAGACCCTCAGTACGTTGTGTTATTATTGTATTCATGAATATTAATGCATGTATTATGTTTCTAGCGGATGCCCCAAGGCATCATTTTTGTTTCATTATTTAAATTCTACATATTTAGTAGGATACTGTAAAGGTAGTGAAACGATGCTCCGAGGCATAATTCATAACTTCATCAAGTAAATTCTGAATTAAAATTTGTAGCTGAATTCAAGGTTTTAGTACATCATAAATCATTCGCTTTATTTTGCGTTTTAAAAAGTTCACCCTGATCATATTTACATAGGACTCGTGGATCTCTTTTAATGTAAATTGTGTTTATTTAATGTTAACTGTTTTCGGGTACTTAGTCCTGTGACCTTATCTCGTAATGACTTAATATTTATTCCTTTTTCATGTTTTCTTATAAAAACGTTTTTAAGAGCTATGTGTTTAGCTCCTTACTACTGTAATGTATTTTATAAATCAAGCCGTTATTACAGAATTGAATTTTAATTTCAGAGACAATTTTTTTTTGAATCTGTAGTAGTAGTTTTGTATAAAATCAGCTCTTACAAGTCAACTGTTAGACCTATTGCGATGAACACCAAAATCGCCGGGCATTCACGGGTCATTCCTTCTCAGATGGTCGATTGGCAACTAAAGCTGCTGCTTGCAGCATTGCACTCTACTATGATATTATAGTGAGACTAGCTGCGCACCTCGGTTTCACCCGCGCAAGTTTCGATCCCGTAGAAACATCGAGATTCAAAATAGATGTTGGCCGATTCTCAGACCTACCCGATATGTATGCAAAATTGGGTTAGTAGTCGTTTCACCCAAAATGTTTGCCCAAATTGGGTGAAACGACACTTTCTATTTTTTAGACAGTAACTAGGAGTGCAAAATTTCATGAGACCCGATTCCCATTAAATTTTCTAGCTGTTTTGGAGTATGGTTACTGACATGGTGACACTAGAATTTTATAATTTTATAAGATAAATTTACGACCAAAACACTTTTTTTTGGTATGGAGGGCAAACGAGCAGCCGGAACCATTTTCATGACTACCGATGCCCATAGACATCCGCATAGAGGCTATACAGATGCGCTGCCCTCCTTTCTCCTTCCTCCTTCATGGGCCACCGGCTACTTACACACCGCACGACTTTAACACTATTTAATAATATAGAAACAACTCACCCAGCCGAATTTTAGCTCTACAGAGACGAGTCAACCGGTACAAGTGCGCCCAATTTCTTTCAATCTCATTCAACCATTTCGATGGGACCAGTCCGACACGACAATAGAGAAATTAGGCGCAGGAACGATGACCTAACGTGCTCTACGAGGCATGGTATCGTAACAATGCCCTGTTACCGACCTATTTTTCGACTAATTAACTTTTTGGTCCGAATCGGCCCTCGAACCCGGGATTTTACGATTTGCGGTCGAACTTGCTAACCTTAGGCTACTAGACAATTACTTATTGGTTTAAAGATTTTTATTGTCAGTAGCCAAACATTGTTAACAAATAAGTACTTAAAATCTGATCACGTATACATTCCAAAGCGCCATTGCCGTAAAGTAAAAATCAACACCCATAAATCTATAGCAGCCCTCGCATTGCCCTCGACCACAAAAAAAATAAAGCATTGTTGTTCCCCCAAAATTGGGGCTTATCAGATAAAAAGTCATTGACCTCGTTGCTTATCTGAAACTTAGCGCGAATATTTACCCCCGTACATTATGCGAGTTCTTTCAAACAATTTGCATTATTATCTTTTGCTTTGCAAATTCGTGTCTGCCTAAAACGGGCTCAATTTGAATTTTTTTATGTAAAATGGGACTAAGGATCAGTGAGTTTCGATGATTGATGATTGATACTGACATGTAGTTGTGTTATCTTCCTTTTCTCGTTCCTTCGATGGACTACTGGAAACTTACAAATATCATAGGTTTTTAAGAACCAGAAATTCCCAAAATTGGGTAAAAGAGCATATGTTTTTTTTTGTAATACATTATAAATAGAAAATCATTTTTTATTTCTGCTGACACCTATGCATCATTTCACATATAACTTACGCTTTATAATAGATATACCTAATATCATATTATTATCTACCTATATAGACCTATATACACATATAAGATTTAAAAGGCATAGATATGTTCACATTATAATTTGCTATATATATTTTTATATACAAATAATGTGTGCTGTAGAAGATTATCTTCTCGAAGTTCCTATAAAGCACGGGTAAACACTGTTAATATCATGCATGTAGCGTCCTATAAGTGCGACGTAATCACGGCTTAATGGCGGAAAATGAAGCGCTTAAAGCACTTCGCTCTGCGTGCCTCGTATTCAATACCCGCTTAAACGTTATCATGCGTTAAATAAATTATAGTTGCTTATATACGGGCATTCCGTCGCTGTATGCGTTAAGAGCTGCTTGGCGCTTTAATATTATAATAACCTATCAAATAACCCTAAGTATAGCAGAAAGGAAAGACTATTGAAATCTATGGAGGCGAAATGGCACCGTTATGACTAAGTTGGCCTTTCCTTTTTAAATTGTGGTCTACAGTTAAAAGGTAATTTAGATATCAGTGACAACGAATCAACATCCAAAATGAAGAACTATCTTACAACATTAACAAAGATTAAGAAGATACTCATCTGAAAATTTCGCATATACGTTGTATGCAAAATTGTATGATTTATATTCATATTATTTATACTAAAATCTTATAGTTGTTCAACGAATGAAAATAAATCACTCCACATATCACCAGAACAATTGCTCTGCTACAGCCTACCAGAAAACTTTCCAGGTCATATGTCCTATAGGTCCCTTAGCCCTGCTGCAATCGTCTCCTCCAGATCGTAATACATATAAGAAAACAAAACCACTTAAACAGATTCTGTCGCGGTTTATTTAAATATTACTACATTACAAAAGTTTCCATTGCTTTTGCAAATAAAATTGGTTCAAGCAAATACTTTTATTGTAATGAGTGGCAATTGTGTAAACTTACAAAATGAATTCTTATTTCTATGTAAATGTACGTGATTTTAAGTGATGATATATTAAGTAAGATGTACTAGATGAGGCAAGACAAATGTATAAAAATTATTTTAGTAAAGGAGGCGAAAAGGGCTCTTGAACCCCCAAGGTACCAGAGATTATGTATGTAACTAACTCTTTTTGACAACTACAAAGGGTAAAAGCTCTCAAGGACTACAAGGCATTAAAATGTCTCTTACGAACATTACACATGCATGCTACAAAAATAGCATATGCCAGATTAAAATTTCACTCCAAGGTATTATATTCATTAGTAAGATAAAGCGATTTTTACCACCACAATAGTCAAAATCTAAATATTTTTATTCAAAATAGAATTTTAAAAAATGCGTTTTGAACGTCAAAAATTTCATCTGCCACTGGTTCAACCCTAGCCCTGTCCTGAGAAGAACCGGCGAAACAAACTCAGCGGGTCTCATTAATGTCTTAATTATATACAAGTGTAGTTACAATACAGCAACAACACTTAACTGAACGGCCTCTTAAAACAAAAGTTCACCAAGTTTCGTAACTACTTGCGAGGAACTACGGAAAATCGATACAGCAGAATATCAAACGAACCACTGTATCGCAATGACGCCCACTTTGTCAAGCGGCATTGTTGCAAAGTTTAAGAACTACTCTAATTTGCGCGAGGAACTCATCTCGAACAACCCATAGAGAGTCGAACTATTTGCCGCTCAGTTCGTCTCAAGTCAAGATGTTTGTGTTGGGATATTCGCTGTCCCTGTGTCGCTGGATATTTACCAACTGTTAAGTGAAGATCCTTAACTTATGAGCACATATTTATTGTTTGTGTAGGTATTTATTTTATTCATATCAGAGTAATGATCAATAAATATGCGTCATTTCTACGGCGTAGGCGGCTTTGTAGATTATTGTTGACAAATAAAACACATTTATATCACAGATTCCCTCAATGCAAATGGGATTCGTTGTGACATGATAAACATTGAGTATAGTTCACCTTTGTATTCAATTGGACGTCAATGATTTCTTTTATTTAATGTGTTTATAATATTTTTGTCAGAAATTTGGAGAGTTTGGTTTGTTTAAGATATTTGAAAATGTAGACGTAGATTTATGAAAAAAATATATTTCGACATTGAATAATAGGTTTTTTAATAAAATCATAAGTATTTGTACAGATTAGTTTCCGCTCTCGGCGTGCGTCATAATGCCACATCAATATAGTACAATAAGTAAATAATAAATTAATATATTAGGGCTGGGATCCCATCTAGGCGTTCGCAAACATCCTACCAAAGTTTCATTATACGTATTCTGATTCATTATGTATTTCAGAATACCTAGAGCAACAACGTTTTCTAATTTTCTGGTTGCAATATGTATTATCTGGTTATAAATGTCTATACACGTCAAATTAGGATATCTGAAAGAAAGGATAAAGTGACCTTAGGGACTATAAAAAGATAATAATGATAACGATAACAACGACAATCTTGCTAATATTAAAATATAAAGAAAATAAATATACTTTGACAAGCTAAGCCTCAAGCTTACTAGGCTTTGTTAGAAATTATTTTGTATTTTCCGTACACAATATATTTGAACTTGAACCATTTTTGAAGAAAAATATATATTTTCACCGTATATGAAGTATTCCGTATTCAAGTAAATTATTAAGTTAAATAATTTACTTGAAGCGTTATCGTTTCAAGTACTTTATTACAATTTAGACCCAAGTAATTACTTTGTCATCAAGGCTTTGTCTGTTCGATGCTGGATGTCGACGTTCTAAAATTAACACCTAGGCGGTTCGTCTTCTGCAACTAGTAATCACCTCGAATCCATCAGTATAGAAGTCAGTGTATGGAGAAAACAATGAAAAAAAAACTTAAGCTTGTATGTTAATATGAACATGTTTTACTTGTTGCAAGTCTGGAAACAAAAATAAATTTACACCATGTTCAGTCATGTGAATGCATTACGTTGGTTCAGCGCGTAGTTACAGGTCGACACCGTTCTAGCCATAGATAATATACTATAACAGAGAGTTCTAGCCTTATTTTCAGAGAGAAATTCGATATTATTATACACTAGTGAACCCGCGAAGATCGAAATACGATCTAAGTGAAACTTTTTTGTAATTAAAAACTAAATATTAAATGATATGTTATGTCATTGTAACTAAGATAAACAATTTATGTTACATAACTTTCAACACTTGGAAAAGACACAGAAACTTCATCAATGGTTATTACACATACATACACATACATTATAAACATTATTATTAAAAAATATTAGCGTTCTGCACTTCTCTTACACATAAACTATGAGTGTGCCAAATTTCATACTACTCCATCCGCGCAATTTTCGTAAAAATGTTCCTGAAAGTTTTGCTTCACGTTTTAGGCAATATGTATATAAAATTTTGAAAATAATACACAATATACTGTATGGCAAGATAATATATAAAATATCTTAAGACAGCACAATTACAAACGCAATAAGCTGTATTGCGTTTGTAATTCTAATACCAAGGAATTGTTGCAGAATCTACTACACAGTGGTTCAGGTGTACCTGTGTGTGTGAATAGGCACTGTAAATGATAATTTCGGAGGTTTTATGTTAAAATACATCCATGTTTTGCAGGAAGGTAATAATACTTGGAAACTCTCATTGAGGGTGTAAAAAGGGAGAAACTCGTGCAATTTTCCAAATAACTTCGAAACCAACTTTATTTACGCCATCGTAAAATTTTTATCATCTATGTTAACTTTGCTAAGGGTTTCAATTAAATTAGCTAATTTATGGGAAATCGATTGAATTAATTTGTTTTGTTCTACTTCCAAACATTTTACGAAGATGATTTTTAAACCAACTTTGGTGGCTTTACAGTGATGTAGACTACAATAATGTACAAGTGCAAGAATCTCGTAAAGTTTCGACTACAGCGGCTAATGAAATTCGTCAACTACGAATTATATTATATTATACTAGATGCGCTCTGTGGTTTCACCCGCCTTAGTATCGATCCCGTGGAAATATCGAGATGAGAAATAGATATTGGCCGATTTTTAGACCTACCCGATATGCACACAAAATTCCCAGAGAATAAGGGTACTTACATCCATAGAGAAGCAGGTTACCGGCGCCGACGAAATCGGCGCAGAGTCGGCGCCGTGCCGGTCCGAGCAGGTTTCACTCCTATAAAGAAAACAGGCACATCTGTCCGTAGTGACAATCATGTCACTCACTTTATCGGACGACGATTTAATTCTCATGGAAAATAGTTATTTAAAATGTAGACAAAAAAAGAACAGTTAATGTTTCTAACATGAGAAGAAAAAAATATGGAACATAACATCAATTATTTGAAGAAGACATTATGTATTGTCACTTCTTGATGGAAATTCATATTATACTTGTAAATAAACACACGGTTCTTATACCTATTATTTCCACTAATTTAAATTACAATTATTACGTCCGGTTTCGATATCTCATCATCAGGTAGGTAGGTATTATCTTCCGAGACCGGTCGTAATAATTGTAATTTAAATTAATTAAAAGTGGAAATAGTAAAAAAAGTTTATTATTTACAAGTAAAATTAAATAGTAATTACGTAATAATATTAGTGCATTTAATATATTTCTATACGTCCAATTTTCGTAAAATGTTCCTAAAGATTTTTCCTCTCGTATTTATATATAGATATTATATAAAATGGAGTTTTATTATGATTAAAATTACTACGCAAGTATTGTTTAAATAAATATTGTTATAATAAAACGTTAAAAGAATTTGGCAATCACATACACCAAAATTTTAATACTATAATGATATTAGAATTTTGTTATATCGTGCCAAAATGAGCTCATGTGTAAAATAGAGGTATTTGAGGTAACCGTGTATTGTTAATGGATGTTTGCAGCTGCTAAAAGCATTTACAAGCCTTGCCGTGTTACATTATTACATGAAAACCATTATTTATTTCTAATAGGGTCATAGGGGCGAACGAATAGCCGGATCATTAAACTATAAGTGACTACAGGCTATCGTCGTTTGTAGTATTTTAACAAGCAGTCGATGTAATTTTAATATTTATCTAAGCCTGCAGATTTCAAATTAGAGGCTATACAGACGCGCTTCCCTTCTGTCTCCTCGTACCTGGAGGTATGGTATAATAGCCCCTGGAGGGGCTACTGGATACTTACCGCGCGCGACTGCACAGCTACCACTTTACCCCAGTATCGGTTGAGATACCTTGCCGTGCCGGCCCTATTCGGATGCCATATAGCATCGCATCTATTACTAGACACAACAACTGTATAATATACATGTCATAATTTACTAATCCCAACAGCTTGGGGTTTAAAGCATCAACTGCACATTTATGGTATTGGGGAGCAAACGAGCAGTCAAAGCCATTTTCGTGACAACCAACGCCCATAGCATAGGCTATACAGATGCGCTGCTCTCATTTCTCCTCTCACCTCCATTGTCTACCGGCTATTTACACACCGCATGAAACGCGACTGCATAGCTGTCACTTTACGCCGGTTTCGTGTAAGCGAGAGGTACCTTCCCCGTCGCTGGCCTAGTTCAGAATCATGCAAGTATGCAAGCATGCAGTGTGGCACTACCTCTTACTTATTTAATAATTTTGTTCCAGACCCGAGAGGAGCGAACACACGATCGCCAGCAGTGGGAACTTAGCCAACAGTGCGGTCCGACACAAAATCGTCGTGCTCGGGGCGGCGAAAGTCGGCAAATCCTCCCTCATCACCCAATTCCTCTACCAGACGTTCTCCCCCAAATACAAACGCACCATTGAGGAAATGCACCACGGAGACTTCAACGTGGCTGGGGTCAGACTTACTTTAGACATCCTAGACACGTCCGGAGCGTACGAGTTCCCCGCGATGCGGGCGCTGTCAATGCAATCAGCCGACGCGTTTATCTTGGTATACGACGTCACGGACGCGGAGAGCTTCGCCGAAGTGAGGACGTTAAGAGATCAAATCCACGAGACGAAGGAGAGCACGGCTGTGCCCATCGTCGTGGTGGGCAACAAGGTGGACTTAGCTGAGTCCGGTGAGAGACAGGTAATTTATACTTTGGTAAATTTCAATTTAAAAATAGGTAAAATAAATTTGTTGTCTTTATCTATTTTCTCTCTAAAAGAAGAAATTGTTGTCAATAGTTTAGGTGGCTAAACGAGCAGTTGGAGTCATTTTTATGACGACATATAGCCCATAGACATCCGCATAATTGTTATACATATGCATTGCCCTCCTTCCTCCTCCGCTTCCAGAGGGGGCCGGATTGCATACCGCACACACCGGTTGTGTCGACCCAAATCGGATGCAACGTGTTACAAAATTGATAATACACAATTTTCTTTAATAGGTATATAAAAAAACAACCCTGTTTGGGTATGTTTTTCCGTAAAACATTGATTAAGTTTTTTCTATATTTTTTCCACTCTAATCAATAGTGGTGGTGGTGGTAGCCTAATATGCTGAACTTTGTGAGATGCTTTACTTTACCGTTGCAGGTTTGTAAGTACCTTGTTGGCCGATATACCTATGTAGGTATATCGGCATTTAGTAAGAGATAGTAACACACTGCATGCATGCATGTAGCTGAATTGGGCCGATACGACCTGGGAGGTACCTCTCGCTTACACGAGACCAGCGTAACGTGGCCGATACGACCTGGGAGGTACCTCTCGCTTACACGAAACCGGCGTAATGCGACAGCAGTGCTGTCGCGTTTAGTGCGGTATATATGTAGCCGGTGGCCTATGGAGGGAGATGGAGGAAGGGGGGAAACGCATCTGTATAACCTCTATGCGGAATGCGGTCATGAAAATGGCTCCCATTGCTCGTTATGCTATAAAAATCCCCCTTATGCTATAAAAAAATGAAGATTACCTATTCCTATTAGCTTATTATAAGCTTAATTCAAGGGATATTGCTGCGATAAATTCTCCCGTTAATCTGTTGATGCGTCTAAATAAATGAGAGGAATATAAGGGATATGCCTTGGAAAATTTATGGCGCTTATCTCCCAGAAATATATTTTATTTGTTCTCGCCCCCGAGGTAACGTGCGATGAGCGCTCTGAGAGTTGCGACTATGAGATAACTTCGACAATGATATAACTGCCTTTTCCTCGCAAGCGACTTTCCCCTCAATCTTATTAAAAGGACTCTCTTGCGAGGACAATCACTTACGAGAATAAGTCACCCACTTTGTTAGAATTTTCACATTCACAGAAATGCATTTTATTGAAGTCGCTTTAGAGATTTAATCTCTATTTTTAACATACACGCTTTTTTATGAGTAGTTTTTATATTAAAAAATCACATTTGCTTACACATCATTGAACCTGCGCACTGATTACAATATTTAGCCAAGCTAATGCAACTCTATAAGGTCATTAAGGTCATTAAGGTGAAAAACGTGAAACATAAACTTGTACCACTACTAAGTGGTATAAGTCACCTTTATTCAGACTGTGGGTTGAAATATACTAATATTTCAAACCACAGTCTGAATATCTCAATAGTAATACTATAAAGTTATTTTTCTAGTATTCAGCTATTAGTATATGTCACGCTGGTTTAACTTGTTTAAGGTCTAAACTTACCATGTATCTCAAACTGAATAAAAAGTATATAAACTGAAAAAAAAACTTATTTAAAATAATAGAAACTACTAAAATCACCTATAAAAGAATAAACTAAGAAAAAAAAAGAAGTCTCTTACAAGAATAATATATTTTGTGATATTTATTTCAAAGATGTTTTCAACACAATTCAAAAGATACTGTAATAATATATTAAGAGATATATAAAATATACATATTGAATATCTGCAGTTTCTTTACGGTGATAAGCTAGATGTCACTAGCCACCCACGGTCGTGCTGCCATTGATCCCTCTCTCCAGTCATCTATGGTTAACCATAGACTACTCTATTAAACAGATACGAAAGCTAAATTGATGTTTTGCAAAGTAAATTTTCCATATTTCCCGTTGCAACGAGTTGGGTGTATAAATTGAATTTCCGTGTCTTAACTGGCGGAACATGGCGAGTTGGTGACAGCTACGTCACACCGCGGCCGACCGGACGCACCCTACACGACTATGTAACTATAAGCGCATAAACTTTGCGTCCATGCTTTCGTTTTATGTAACAAATTTATGTTTTATTACCTGTGTATATCGATGGTGTGGCTTCATGCATTTTATGGGGCTTCAACGGTTTTTCACCTTCGTATATCGATCTATGTTTCTTAGTAAAATATCATATGCAACAAATACTAGAATTAAATTTCACACGGCTACTTCAAGCTTAGAATTATATTGTTCAATATAAAACTAATACAACACGTCTTTTTTACGCCGGTTGCCCAAAAAAGTAGGCCTCGTGTTACGGTCCTTACATAATATTTCTGCTTCGCCCACATTCGTCGTCCTCGCCATACAAATACGCCGGTTGCTAAGACTTGACCATAACACAATGCCTGATCAACCTAATCATGGTATGTCATGGTCTACACTCGACCAGGTTACAAGTAACATTCGCATGGTGTTTTGTAAACCTTTCACCTGCTGTTCTTTAGTATTATATCATATTATTTACTACTGATTACTAACACTGCTGGTATCTTATTGCACTACACTTTATTACTGGACAAAATAAGTAATTTCGTAACAGGTAGTGCCAATGCAACCGAATTAGGCTGGTGCCTTTTAGTGCAGTGTGAAAGTATCCAGTTCGCCATGGAAGGGAAGAAGAAGAAGGTGAAGGGGACCTCTGCATAACTTCTTTGCGGATATCTGTGGGTGTGGGTAGTCATAAAATTGGTTCCGACTACAGTATGTGAAACAAAAGAAAAATTGTTGTTGATGATTCTACAATTTATTCGAAATAAAATACATTAATAACTTACTTCTACGCTTTATTTTATTATTATTTTACTCTCAATACATTTTGGATAATGTATAGTATGTAAGAAAGAACATTAGTGAATTCAGAACCAAAAATGATAATCAGAACATAAATACGAGAAACAGGCATAAATTAGACATACCATTTCATAGACTTAGTAAAGTAAAGAATTCCTTTCGGGGGCAATGCATACGCCTCTACAATAGGATCCCAGAAAGCGTCTAAAAACTTTCGATTAATAAATTTAAAAAAGTTGTTAAAGAGCGTTTGTGTGGTAAGGCATACTATAAGGTAACAGATTATATGACAGATTAGTACCCTCCTCCCAGGCTGTTTCTGTACCATAATTTTTGTAAATTTAGAAATTGTATTGTATTATATCCCTACTATCCCTACTAATATTATAAATGCGAATGTAAGTTTGTTTGTTACCCTTTCACGCGAAAACTGCTCAACCGATCATCATGAAATTTTGTACACATGTTCTTGGAGGTATTAGAAGTAACATAGGATAGCTTTTATCCCGAAAAAATGTTCCTGAGGGATGCCATGGAATGATTTTCCACGATATCGAAATTTACGCGGGCGAAGCCGCGGGGCGCAGCTAGTCATTAATAATATGCAAATGTATTTGTATTCTTATATGTTTTTTTTTTAATCTTTCATATAACAACATGAGGCCCGCTGAGTGTGTTTCGCCGATTCTTCTCAAGACAGGGCTAGGGTTGAACCGGTGGTAGATTTTATTGTTGACGTTCAAAAAGTAATTCCTGTAATTCTATTTTGAATAAAAACTTTTTGACTTTGACTTTGACTTTCAAGTAGAAATCACTTTTTTTTCTACTTTTTTAAGGGGCCTATATGTCGGCCCCATTAGAAATAATTAACAACTACCTACTTAGTTTAGTTTATTTTTAGTTGCCTAGTTAGTAGTTAAATGAATGCACTTTAATGACCCCAATTAGTTTTATAGCAGCTAATAAAACTAAATCAGCAACATTATTTCAAGTTTCTATTAAAGCATCTTTCTATCCCTACATTTCAGTTACTTAAAAGCAGTATCGGTAAAGGGAGAGCAAACTATATTATCAATTCGGAGGACCATTATTTAAGTTACTATTACTTACCACCTTTATTTAAGTTACTATATAACTATTTAAGTTGATTAACCATAAGTGATATATTATAATATTATTGGGCTTGTCAATGCCCCAATGCAGTGATACTTGATGTTCCTTCAAGAAGACCTATCTCCAGCAATGGACGTTCTCCTTCTATTGATGATGATAATAAATGCCTTTGAGACACTAATTCTCCAAACAGTGTAGTACAAAGCTTATCGTAGAAGTAGGGCCTAATAAAGCTGTATAGTATATGCCGTCGACCTCATTGCCCTCGCGCCAGCGCTGATTCCAAGTCCGGATCATAATAGTTTGTATTATGAACGGATCCACAATAAGTTCCAAGTCCAAGACAACAAAGCGGTGTAACCCAATTCAATAGCTTTTGTGCACTGCTTGGGTGTATTTACAGGTCGCGTGAATAGAACTGAAAATGAGGACTGCGATTGGTTCATAAGATATTTTCTCTCGACGAGCAACTTTCACACCTATACTTCGCACGTAAAGCTGATATTCTAATAATAGGCTGCTAATGTTCAGAATGAATAGCAGTTATTAAGCATCTAACGCCAAGCAATTAGTCATTATTGATCAAATAAGAGGTTTGGTTGCGTAAAGAGTTGGCAAATTGTGATAACTTTTTATGTTTCTGCGTTATTCTTGTTTTTGAAACTTGTTAATTGACTTATCTCTACTAATATTATATGTATAGATAAAATATATCTTTTTCTTGGTATTCATAATGAATATTCTTAAAAAAGTACTGGGCTTGTTTCGAGAATAACTACATTATCTCCGAATAAAGTTATATATTTATTACAATAAAAAAATAGTGACCGTGCGGTGCCTAGGCAATTTGCTAGTATTAATTTCCAAAGATAATACAAAGATTTTTTATTTTAGGTATTTTTGCAGAAATTAATTTTTCCCTTCTATATACTATAGGTACATAGGACTTAAGGAGGTGTTATTCTAAGCCCCAGAATAACCTTCTGCCATCAACAACACTGTTATGGGTTCAAGCTCTTTTCTTGTTTCTTGTTTGGAGGGTAAAAGTTCTAGAAGGAGTTATACTATATTTTTTGATCCCTTCAAGACCCTACTAGTAATCGACGAGTAATAATAGTTTATTCGTGAAAGCATTAAAAACTGTATAAGTATTTATTAAACTTTGACTACTAGGTGCTTCACTTCGCTTCTATCACCAAATTTATCTTTAATGAATTTCACACTTGACAGGTATCAAGGTAATAGCAACATAGCCCAGGTGATATCTGCAACGCAGAATTATTCACTGTCGCTCCCCAACCGCCGCTGACAATTTTAATTATCTTATACGTTCATATTGCGACAGCTGAATGTATAGACACAATTAATCAAACAAGAGTCATGTTTCAGCTGTGATTACCCCGGGGGTTTCTCTGGTTTGCCGTGGTTGTTTGTATAATATTTCACTACGACATTTAGTACAATTTACAAAAGGAAGCATCAAACGTATATCTCTCAGAATAGGAATATTAGAATAGTGATGTGCATTTCGTGGTGTTGTTATAATTTTAATTTATCTCATCATAATCATCCATTATTATGCATACATTGCAGTAAGAAGTTGTGATATGTTGAATTTCTGGGAAATTAAGTAGCCACTACCTGGGCATAACTATCGCTTAAAAGATACCGATACAATGTTATAATTTTTATACACAAAGTTAAGAGGATGTCTGTTTGATAAGAGTTACCAAGAGTTTCCTTGTTTGCCACTATTCTATAAAAAATATATTAGCACCTATTTTAAATATGCGATGCAATAATAATATCCAAAGAAATGATTGATTTTTAGGGTTCCGTATCACAAAGAGAAAAAACGGAACACTTATAGGATCGCTTTATTGTCTGTCTGTCAAGACCTTTTTCTCTAAAACGTGTGAAGGGATTAAGCTGATTTTCTTGTCAAATAGGTACGGAGGTCAGTTACGTCTTGATGCCTTGAAAAAAATCACACTTCTAAGTTAACGCAATAAAAAGTTATAGCCAATTATGCACAAATTTTGTATGAAAACGTACTTTGTCGAAAACCAAAAACCTATCGGGTACTTCCCGTTGACCTGGAGTTGTGAAATTTGGCAAAAAGTAAGAACTTATATCACATATATAGGAATAAATCTGAAAACTATTAAATTATATGTAGATCATTGGAAAAATCATTATCAACTTATAACTGTAATTCGTTGCCTACTAAATGTGTGTGAGAAACCACTTATATACGTTTCTCAACTTAAACGGCAGGTGTAAAGTTACAATAATTGAAAACCATGCATTACGTTTGGATTACGGAACCCTCGGTGTGCGAGTCGGACTCGCACATGGCCGGTTTTTTTTTATAGATTAAAAAACTATTAAAATGGCATATTTAAAAAATGTATTACACCTTACGATTTGAAGTTAAAATAAAATTCCAGCAACAAATTACAGAATCACTGTATTCAAATTAAAATAATTTCATATAAATACCTTCCACTGTGGTTTGTGCAATATCATTTGGCTCCGGGCAATATGTGCGCAGCTTATACGAGAACTTGCTATAAGCTGAATTTAATAAGCATTTTATATTTATTAAATAACTAGCTATGTCACACGACCTTACCTACGAAAGGTAACTAAGTGAAGCATAAATTTTTTAAACTCTAAAAATAGTTTTTTACTTTATTTTAAATCATAATCGAAGCCAAATTCTTCAGTAGTTTTTGCGTTAAAGTAGAACAAACATATAAACTTTCGCATTCACAAGATGAAATTGATACGAATTTGCAAATGATTTTACAAGAAATGTTTCACAGTATAAATATCGAGGCTTTGTATTGAGAACATGTATGAAGCGGGGCCTCGCTGCGTGGGTGAACGTTTGATTGATGTAGTATGAATATTCATAAGAATATCAACGGAAGATAAATGTACACAGATATTGGAGACACGGAATTAACAAACAAAATACTATACCTTTTGTAAGAGGCCATTGATACATTGGAGCATTAGGTAGCAAAGATGGTTGACCCAAATGTGCTTACCTGTACTACCTGTATTATTAAAACCAGTACGGTATTATATTTTGAAATCAATGGCTGTGCTGGATCGAGTCGGCTGCTATATAGTCACTGAACTAATATTTGAGTAATGTGTGTGGTAATTTTGTACATTAGTAAGAGGTAGTGTCCCACTGCATGTTTGCGTGCAGCCGAATTAGCTTACACGAGACCAGTGCAAAGTGACAGCTGTGCTGTCGCGTTTCGTGCGGTAAGTAAGTAGCCGGTGGCCCATGCAGGTGGGAGGAGAAAGGAGGGACGCGCGTCAGTATAGCCTCTACACGGATGCCTATGGGCGTCTGTGAGAGTGAATCGTGAAAATGGCTCCGACTGCTCGTTTGCTCCCCAACATTATAAAAAAAAAATATTTTACTCCACATATTTTTTTTATGCCTAAAATCGTTTCTTAAAAGGTAAACTCCAAAACTTAAATAATAATTAAAATCCGTGTAAATATCAAACTAGGCGGTATAAAAAATAAATCATAAATAAAAAATAATAAATCTTATAAAAAAACTCTCGCAACTCAATTTTTCGCTTACATTCCGACTGCGCCAAAAAATCGCCTATAATTTTTATAAAGGATTGCAGAATTTTAAAACTCAATAATATCATGGTAAGAGCATGCTTCCGCGTTTATTATACGAGTACTCGTAGACGTCGACAGCCGCGCTCGAGCAAGCCATCAGCTGCCGGCGCTTACAGCTCGTCGCTTTATAGTCAACATTGAAGTTGCTTCATCGCCTTTAGCTTTAACTTTGTATGCACATCATGGACCGTAAAGTAAACTTGGGCTTAAATATCAACGCAACAGATCCTTGCACAGATTTTAACATTACGTCTAATCTTCGTTAAATTTTAATTTATCAGAATTTATCATAATAATGTCCCTGTGATATTGCCCTATTATGACATAGAGCAGAAGAGGCAACGAATAGGCAGGGCACCTCTGGCACTACCTCTCATTAGTTATTACTAATTATTACTATTCTTTCGTTAATACTCGTCTCTTGTTGTTAGTAATGAATAAATAGTAAATAAATTGAAGAAAGAGAAGAAAAGATAACACATCTACATAGCAAATACTAGTCTATAGGCGTTAGCATTATCAAAATGGCTCCTACTGCTCCCTCATACTATAAAAATATATTAATATCTTTATAAACCCGGGAGCGTGGAGCTCGCTTATAGTAAATAGAATAAAAGTGAAGCATGAAATTAGCGCGCTGATTAAAGCCGCACATGCGAGCAAACAAAGTGAGAACAAAGCTACCCGCGGCGGTGCACCGGGGCGAGGCAGATAATAGCCGCGTATGTTCTGACACGGCAATATCCGCCAGCTACACTGGCTATACACGTTTGAACTTCATCGTTTGCTCTTTGTAACCGACTTTATAAAATAAGAAGTTATCTGTTAGTCTGTACTTATTTATGTTAAAACTCAATTAATGTAGAAAGTGATAAGGGGGCATACGAACGACTTATTGTTTAGAGGACAGTGGGACATAAAGGATAATATGTTGATGCTATTTATTCACTTATAATAATAAAAACATAAAATTCTTGCTAAAGTATATACGAGGAGCTCTTTCATAATAAATAATATAGAAGTTAAACAAGAAATAAGCAAGGAGATTAAAGCCGTTCATGAGAATAAACAAAGTTAGCAACAATAAAATTAGCCGCGGCAGTGCACCGGGGCGAGGCAGACAATAGCCGCGTGTGTTCTGACACGGCAATATCCGCAAGCCTCACTGACTGTACACGTTTGAACTTCATCGTTTGCGCTTTGTAACAGTCTTTATAAAATAAGGAGTTATCTGTTCGTCTGTACTTATTTCTGTAATCTAAAACTGAATTATTGTAGAAACTGAATTGAAAAAGAGGCATAACAGCAATTTATTTCGAGAGGACAGTGGGGCATAAAAGATAATAATATTATCTTTTTGTTTTTGTGTGTTTTATGTTGAGCACTAGCTTTTGCCCGCGGCTTCGCTCGCGTTAAGAAGTACTATTGATTGATTAGGTATAGTTTTTGTGGCTTTACTTTTGTTTAGCGTGTGTAAAAAATTTGGACCTACAAAACTTCTTTGTACACAATATTCTTTACTGGGTGAACTTACTCGTGAGCAAGCATCATAAAACTGTCCATGAGAGAAGCAATGTTCTCTCAAGTCAATACCCGAACATTTAAGAGTTTGCCCCTGAGACTTGTTTATTGTCATAGCAAAGCAGACTTTTAGTGGAAACTGAAATCGTTTAAATTCGAACGGTGTATCATTCGGTATTAATGGGATTCGTGGTATAAATACAGTTTTTTAAATTTCGCGACAACATAATTGGAGTGCCAACACGTAGAATAAGCTTATGATAAGGCAAACCTGGCGGTTTCAATGAATTTAAAAATTCTACAGGGTAATTAGTAGCGTCATCTGTATTAACCACAGTATCAATCGAAGTATAGACCTTTTCTTCGGCCTCAAAAGGACATGAGCAGGATATCGTTGATAGCTGCTGCTTGATTGTTCTTTGGAGTAAGTATGGCACGCTCACATAACCATTCAATAGACTTGTCATGTATATGAATAATGTTTGGATAAATTTTATACAGTAATTCTTGTACCGTAGTAACAACCGTGCACAATTCTTCCGGAATGGTTACCATTCCATCAGACGATGGAAAATCACCATTACCGATTTTAAGCAAGAGATCTGAAAATCTACCAGCAGACTCAATCCCGCCCAAATATGCTCTCATATTTTTAGAGAGCTTAAAAATATTAACCTGGGGCCACAAATTAGATTTCTTAATGCACAACTTTACTTCGTCAGCTCTGGTTCCTTTTGGCACCACTGGTAGAGTCTGCCGAAAATCTCCGGCCAGCAAAACTGTTACGCCACCCATTAAGTTTGTATTACCCCTTATATCCCTTAGTGAACTGTTTAATGCTTCAATACCACCTTTATGAGCCATCGTTATTTCGTCCCACACGGTTATTTTTGTACTCTTTAAAACTTCACCAAAATTACTTTGTTTGGAGATGTTGCAAATGGGAGTATCGGCAGTGATTAAATTGAGTGGCAACTTAAAAGTAGCATGAGCAGTTCGACCACCTTCGAGTAATGTAGCAGCTATACCGGACGACGCCACGACCAGTGCAATGCCGCGAGTATTTCTTACTTTCGCCAAAAGTAAATTAATAAGGAAGGTTATACCAGTTCCACCTGGAGCGTCTAAGAAGAATATTCGACCATCATTTGCATCTATACTAGTGATAATTTTATTCTAAACTTCCTGTTGCTCGTCATTCAAGGATGCTTCATTTTTTCTTACTACGTCTTCTAATGCCACTGTATCGTAACTGGTTTCCTTCACGTACTCTCTATTTCCAAATTGTATTGATGTTATTGGCTGAGGTAATC
The DNA here is from genome assembly GCA_001625245.1 of Calycopis cecrops. Taxonomy (NCBI): domain Eukaryota; kingdom Metazoa; phylum Arthropoda; class Insecta; order Lepidoptera; family Lycaenidae; genus Calycopis; species Calycopis cecrops. The sequence continues at coordinate 283,725 of LUGF01052684.1, read as the reverse complement.
CATACTCTTTAAGTGGACGGCCGCCTAATGATAACACGGCATCCTCTAACACCGACAGGCATTTGTTAAATATTAGGTCCGATGAGTGCTCTACATTCATGTCACCTTGCCTTTCCAGCTGTTCTTTAAAGTCCTCAGAAAGGTATTCTTTGTATTTTTCCCAAAGATATAAGGGGTCGGAAACCTGGCAGAATAATAAAATTATAGCAAAAAGCTCTAGAATCATACGCGCTGCTTCTTCAAGAGCTAAATCCAAATGTCATTTTCATCAATCATTTTTAATAAGTAGCTTAAAAATAAAGTTTTATGTTTCTAACTTAAAAGGGGACAGTCTTCCATACAAACTTTAAACCTCAATTTTACCCCCTTAGAGGTTGCATTTCTAAAAATCCTTTCTTAGCGGATGCCTACGTCATAATATCTACCTGAATGCCCCATTTCAGCCCAATCCGTCGGTTTAATAATAAGGACTTTCATATAAACTTGCAACCTCTGTTTTACCCCATTAAGGGTAAAATTTCCAAAAACGCTTCAACACGTTTCTACTCATTTTTAATAAGTAGATTAAAAATAAAGTTTTATGTTTCTAACTTAAAAAGGGATGGTCTTCCATACAAATTTTAAACCCCTATTTCACCCCCTTGGGGATTGAATTTCTGAAAATCCTTTTTTAGTGGATGCCTACGTCATAACGTCTACCTGAATGCGAAACTTCAGCCCAATCCGTCCGTTTAATAATAAGGACTTTCCTATTAATTTGCAACCCCTATTTCACCCCCTTAGGGGTAGAATTTCAAAAAACGCTTAAGCACGTATCTACTCATTTTTAAAAAGTAGCTTAAAATAAAGTTTAATGTTTCTAACTTAAAAAGGGACGGTCTTCCATACAAACTTTAAACCCCTATTTTACCCCCTTAGGGGTTGCATTTCTAAAAATCCTTTCTTAGCGGATGCCTACGTCATAACATCTACCTGAATGCCAAATTTCAGCCCAATCCGTTGGTTCAATAATAAGAACTTTCATATAAACTTGCAACCCCTGTTTTACCCTCTTAAGGATAGAATTTCCAAAAACGCTTAAACACGGATCTACTCATTTTTAATAAGTAGCTTAAAAATAAAGTTTCATGTTTCTAACTTGAAAAGGGACGGTTTTCCATACAAACTTTAAACCCCGATTTCATCCCTTTAGGGGTTGAATTTCTAAAAATCCTTTCTTAGCGGATGCCTACGTCGTAACATCTACATGGATGACAAATTTCAGCTTAATCTGTTCAGTGGTTTGGGCTGTGCGTTGATAGCTGGCTATGTCACGTTTGAGTTTTATATATATAGATTTATTCACAAATAATAATAAAAATATAAAATTCTTGCTAATAAAATAGAGTAAATAAAAGTTTAGCGTATATATAATATTACAGAAGTTAAACAAGAAATAAGTTAGTTGATTACAGCCGTACATGAGAATAAACAAAGTAAGCAACGATAAAATTAGCCGCGGCGGTGCACCGGGGCTAGGCAGATAATAGCCGCTTATGTGCTGAGGCGGTAATATACGCAAGCCACAATGGCTGTATGTTTGAACTTCATCGTTATCCCTTTTTAACCGACTTTATAAAATTCGAAGTTATATTATATGTACACGTCAGTCACGTATGTAATCTAAAACTCAAATAATGTATAATGCGGATCGAAAAAAAGGGATCTCAACTAATTACAATGAGAGGACAGTGGGGAATAAAAGGTAATATGTTTTTACTATTTACTGACTTGTGAGCCTAGTAATAACAAAAATATAATTGCTTTTAACGGGCACACGAGGAACTCCTGTATAATAAATATAATATGAATGAAGTATGAAATTAGCGTGCCTATTAAAGCCGTACATGAGAATGAACAAAGTGATCAACAACAAAGCTATCCGCGGCAGTGCATTGCAGTGAGGCAGATAATAGGCGCGTATCCGCTGCTACGATAATATCCGCTTACTAGACTGTGTGTGCACTGTGCATGCTTAAACTCCGCCTCTAGCCATTTTTAATCGACTTCATAAAGTAGAAAGTCATATATTCGTCTGTATCAGTTTTAGATTAGTTTTAGATTTAGATTTAATTAGAGTGAAACTTGCCAAGTTATGTTGTTACCTAAAAGATATATAAGAGAGACTGATACACAAGGATAAGAACTAAATAACTATAAAGGGACTGTAAAATGTGACATATCTTTTACTGATAAATATTGATACAACTTATTAGCGATATTTATATAATAAAATATACCGATTAATACAATTTATAAGCTAACCGAGGCAATGCACTGAAATAAGGCGGATAAGAATCCACTATATTTTGACACCATAATTTCCGCCAGACAGTGTACAGTACAGTCAATGTTAAAACTCCATCGTCAATTCTTTTCTACTGATTCCATTCAGTACAAAGTTTGTCTCCACGTAGTCCACAAGTCACGATATAAAGACGAATTCAACGACACCTCATACGCAAATAATCATCCAGCCGTTCAGGCTGTGGGTGACAATATACAAATTTATACAGGG
>LUGF01052684.1:255684-266842 GCA_001625245.1 Calycopis cecrops | reverse complement strand
TTTTTGATTGAGGATGAGTGATTTGTCAAAAAGCTCGCGATATAGTCACAAAGCTTCAAGAAAATCCCAACGAAGGAAGCTAGAAAAGAATAACTTTGTGCCAAACTCCATCAATGGTTTTTAGTATATCCAGGCTAACTGCCAACGCCTCCCCTATTGATTTAACAGCCTCTGACCATCGACGCGTTAGGTAAATTAAGACCAGCCGAGCAACTTAAGGGAAACCGTGGTACCGATCTGGCAGCTGGTGCTCCTCTATGCACCGCAGAAGTTAAGGCTATTCATGATTATTTACATGATCTTTGAAACCAAAGGGTTATTGCTATATGTCGGTAGTTGTAGGAGTCCGAGCACGTTTTTTGGGGTCGGATGCACCACTATTTTCCAGTTCCTTTTGACGCTGCCAACAGAATAGGAGTAGCGGAAAAGACGCGTTAAGACTGGTGTATGTGATGCAGGTGATGACAGGTTATCTATTTGGCTAATCTTCGAGAATTTATTATTTCTTTCAAAATCATGACAAGTTTTTTATGGATGGCAGGTCTAATTATAAAAAAATGTGAAATTATACTTTTTTCGTAGTATAGGCGAGACAACGAGCAGTGATGACTACCGAAGCCCATAAATATAGAGTAGAACTTTTACAGGTGCGTTGCCCTCCAACTTACTTCCTCCTTCATGGCCCGCCGCGAAATCAAACACTGCACAAAAGGAGAAAGCATAGCTATCACTTTACGGCGGTTTTGTGTGAGCGATTGGTGCTTCCCAGGAAGTGCTGTTCTGGTTTTGGTGGAAGAGGTTTTATCTAATATATAAAATTCTCGTGTCACAGTTTTCGTTGCCATACTCCTCCGAAACGGCTTGACCGATTCTCATGAAATTTTGTGAGTATATTGTGTAGGTCTGAGAATCGGCCAACATCTATTTTTCATCCCGAATATCGGGATGAAAAATAGATGTTCCACGGGATCGAAAGTTACGCGGGTGAAACCACGGGGCGCAGCTAGTTGTATATAAAAATCTTTGTATTTTTTCTGTACCTGTTCACAATAACAAGCATACCCCCAAAAAGGAAACTACCCACACAGAACCCGCATTAAAATGGCGTATATTACCGCGCCCGAACAGAACAAAGGATTTATTGTACGGAATGAAATACACGGAATTCACACAACACGGCCGGAGGGAAGAGCTAATTACCATCCTGTTAATGATCACTATCATTTCTCTCGTCTTTATCATAAATTATCTGGCCGGTGAAATTTATGCTCTTGTTTCGGACAACACAGTCCGTGTGTAATGAACAGTAGTCAGACCAAAATACTCCCACCCACGGAGCGCATGATACAATTCTTAGAATTATCTGGTATGTTATGTATGAGCTTTTAAACCCGTCATATATATGCTGCCGCTTTCCAGTGGTTTGTGAGTTTTTAGTGACCCATAGGAAGGGGGTGGAAAGCAGAGCAATGCATCTGCATGTGAATTATGTGGTTGTCTGTAGGCTTCAGTGGAAACTAAAAAAAACTAAAAAAAAACCTAACTGCTCGTTTGCCTCCTATGCTATAAAAAAAAAATACTCGTAGCATACGAGATATCGACTGAGAGTAAGTGATAACCGCAACTTGTACCTTGCAGAGAGTATGTCAAAGAGCATGACTAAAACTCATATCAACCACATTATTAAGTATAAGAACTCATCGCAAATTCAGTCCCAAAATTATTTGGTTCATATGATACTGATAAGTGGATAGAACCGATCTAAATATGTTTTTGTATGGGGGCAAAGGAATATCGGTCCCAATTGCTGATTACCGACGCCCACAGGCATTTATATAATTGTTATGCAAATATGTCCTTCTTCTTCCTGTGGTCCTGGTAGACTCACAAACCACACGAACGCTGTTCGCTTTGCGGCGGTATCATGTGAGCAAGAGGTGAACCAGGGAGATGAGGCCGGTATAATCCGACTGGCTTGCAGCTTGGCAATAGCTCTCACGACGTATACCTTAGAGATTAGATCAATCTCATAAATATTTTGTTTCTTACTTTACATTGCCTTAGCAAAAAATTCACAAGATTACTATTTAATATTGAACGCACGATACCCGATGGCATAGCATAAATATTAGACACATAGTATTCCAAAAACCTTTCCCCTTATTTATTAACCCACCTCGCGTAAGTAAACCCCAAACGGTTCGCACCTTGATTTTTAATTCGGCAAATTGTGAATAAAGTGCAAATAGCTCTTTGGTTTTCCTCCGCCCGTGTCTCGGGGAAATTTATTCGCGTCGCGACTCAGGAGGTAAATCCTACACAATATACGCGTCCTGAATTGAAGTCAACGTTTATCAGGAAATTGAAAGGACAACGTGCGATGTTATACGCCGTTCGGCAGTTTTAATATAACCTCAATACAACGAGATTGAATATATTTTTATAAGTATTTGTGATTAAGTCGATTTATTATAAGTTTACTCGCAGAATTCATTAGTTTTCTATACGTGTAGATTTGAAGTAAAATCTCAGGCAAAGTCTAAACAATCAAATCGGCCTAGATACGGTGAACAAATGTGACGAAAAATATTTTATATATTGTATTGAAAACTTATAAAGAGTTCAATTGTTCTCTGTTTATTGTACAACAGAATAATAGTATTCCTTATTGGATATCACGTTATTTGATTTCAATCAACTACTCATAAATTCAAAGATGTGTTTTATATTTTCTATTCTGTACCTATTATATTTATTGCAAATGTGGTAGTATGTTGTGTTCCATAGCTTTCAGAAAATAGAATTATTTGTATTGCAGTAGAAAGTAGGAGAGGTAAATTGGTAGCTACGTTATCATACAGCTGGATGGTCCAATCAAGGATCTGGTGTGTCTATGGGGTTAGTAGTCAGTAATATTTCGTTTACACAGCATCAGCGACATAAAGTAAAATCTGTGCTGTTCTTGGAACCTAAATGGCGCAAAAGTTATGTGACAGGGAATTAGGAGAGGCTCCACTTGTCTTTTAGTTTAATGAATTCTTGAACAATGTTCTTGTTTGTAGTTATGCCTCGAGGACTGTACTTACTAAACACAAGTTCCTTCCACTTCGACTGAAGAACAGTTGAATATATTATATATAGTAGTACTTGTGCGCATAACTTAATCCCCTATTAAAGCGATCGTCCCATCCGATTCGTGTATCGCTCAGACTTAATCGTGTTGTATTCGTCAAGTTGAAATTTGTTGTTCAGCACTATGCACGACAGTAGTTAAATTTATTTTTAAATAAATAAATAAATATCCTAGTTTGGCCTAGTCCCGTGCTAAGTACCGTAAGGACTTGTGTTACGGGTATTAGACAAAGGAATATATTTAATATGTTTTATAAATTTAAGAAATTTTCTATATTTAAGATTTTTATTATAGAAATAGATATAATACATAAATCAACATTCATAACCAAGGCGGGATTCGAATCCGCGACCCCTTGCGCAACATGCTTCACTTATCCGAGTTCTGTACCACTGCGGCAGCCTGGTCGTCAAACTAGTTTTAGTTATAACCAATCTTATTTTCATGCTTTCAATATGATTTATGAGAATCTCATTTAGTATTTTTTCATTAATTTCTTTCGTGGATGGATAAAGATTATATCTTTCAGTGGTAACACTAATAAACAATACTTCATCTCGTTTACAGCAAAATTATTAAATTGCTGTAAACGAAAGTCTCACTGTTGTGCCGGTCTAATTCTACCCCTAAGTACAAAAAGTATGTTTTATTTTGTTCCGATATATAACTTAGGCGGATTTCACACTGCACCGCTCATCGCCGCGGTGTGTTATTCGCCTTATATACTTTATAACTAATCGAGATAAATTTCCTAAAACCACTAATCACTACTGGTTACCATCACTAAATATATAATAACTTAAATAAACAACAACTTGAACGATATATTTGCAATTATTTACAGCTATAAGCACAAAAAACCAAGAGCCGTTATCGCTTTTCGTATGCAAGCAAGGGCGAGAAGTAATAGAGGGGCACGATCGATGTAATTTAAATGTATTCACTAACATTACAGAAAACCATATTTTCTAAAAATAAAAATAAAAAAAGGATACTGGGAAAAAACAATTACGTAATAATCTTCATACATATTCCAAGTTTGTCAAAGTAAAAAACAAATACACATCACACATCTAACAAGTTGAGAGTTTGGCAAAAAGTAAGATAACTTGTTGCTTATCGTTGTTTGTTTTATATAAACGAGCAGGCTTAGGGCTTATTTCAGATACTATTACTAATACTCACAATCCCTATATTTCTATTTCCCATTTAAACGAAATGGTGGTCAGCTTAGTACCAGTAAGTAAGTATGTATGTACATTATATTGATATTATCATTGTTCCCGCTAAAGCGGGACGATCGACAGCGAGCCGATGTCAAAGGCGCATCACTAAACTCGGCTCGATACTAGACGATTTGCCAATCATAACTAAAAGATAAGTGGAGCATTTTGGTTCCAAGAACCACACAAATCATGATAGGAGAGCTTTGACCATACATATTATATACTACATACATAAGCATTGCGCCATTTAGGTTCAAAGAACTACACAAATTGCCACATAACATATGCCACTAATGCTGTATAAATGATAAGTAATTAACTACTTACCACACAAGACACACCTTCATAGGATCCCCGATTGAGCAATCCAGCTGCATGAAATTTGACAAGGCCACCAATTCACGTTAGTATCTTAGTATTATATCAGACTGTCTCGTGGTCTATCCGATATATAGCCTGACGGCTTACCTTGTTCTCCGAGCCTAATGGCGCAATGATTATTTATTTATTAATTAACTAGATACGCCCCGAGGTTTCACCCGCGTAAATTTCGATCTCGTGGAAAATAGAAAATTCGGGAAAACATCTTTTCGGGATATAAACTATCCTATGTGTTAATACAAGGTACTATCAATGTGTGTGCCAAATTTCATGAAAATTAATTCAGCAGTTTTTGCATGAAGGAGTAACAAGCAAACAAACAAACTTTCATATTTGTAATATTATTAGGATTATTAGGATTGACTGCCTCGTGGTCTAGTGGTAAGCGTGTTCAACCACAGACGTGAGGTCCCAGGTTCGAATCCCGGGTCAGATAGAAACTTGTTATTGGGATTTTTCAATTTCTAATAACAGTCCGGAGTCAGGAAGTTGGTGGTGTTACACCCCCGTGCCTCGGAGAGCACGTCAAGTCGTAGGTCCTGCGCCTGATTTCTCTCCGGTCGTGGCTGTTTGCCGTGCCATCGGAATAGGAGAATGACGGAACAGAGAGTGCACTTGTATCTGCGCGCACACTTGTGCACTATAATATGTCCTTCGCAGATGGCTCGTCTATATAGACGGCCGCCGTAGCCGCAATCGGTTAGGAGGACAATAATATTATTATGTGAGAGCGCAACTTTTCTCAATCGCGCCGGTCGACTTTCCACTGCAATACAAATGATTCTATTTTAAAAAAGCTATGGAACAAAAAAATATTACCACATTTACAATAAATTGTACAACAGAATAGAAAATATGGAATACAATCTATGAATTTATCGGTGGTTGATTGAAATCAAATAACGTGAAATCCAATAGGGAATTTTATTCTTCTGTTGTACAATAAACAGTAAAGAATTGAATTTTTATAAGTTTACTGGCTTTATTGCAACGCAACCGTATCTTCCAACTTCCAATTGAATTTTATTTTGTAGCATCTATGTTGTTTGAGAATCATAATTTTGTAAAATTCTATCGATCACATTTTGAACTCAAAACTTCTTCAGACTCGTTGAACATTTTTTGAGATGGAAAAAACCCACTATACTGCCGAAACTGTCACCATAACCGACATCTCTATAATATATAAATTGTGTACGTACTTATTATATCATACATTATAACATATATAACAGATGCATAATATTTGTATGTTTTACTGCCAGCACACCCGGAGTAGGGGAAAAGGGTGTTAGTTGTCACAAAAATTATATTAAACTCTATCAATAGGCAAAACTAAACGTATTCATTTAATTTTGTATCGTAATATTTGGTTATTTAGTCTCAATAATTCTACATTGTACAAATAAATCAGTTGATTTATTTCTACAATGTGGAATTATTGAGACCCGTTATATTTAAAGTTACCACAGTGACAAGCCCCTGATTACATGACACAATATGTACCTGTTCCTGAATAATAATTGAAGGCAGTCATCGTAATAAAAAGCAGCATGATCCCATCCAATACTTCGGAACTTTCCTGAGTTTAGCATCTGAAAGAATATGGAAGTTAGTTCAAGCATGCACGCTGATAGCAGATTATATTAGAAGTAGGCAACCAGTTAACATATTTTGATCCTATTCAGCCACCATATGACTCTAGCATGATCATAAAATTTCTCTCTCTCTCGCGATCTCGCGTCTCTCATGATTTGAAGCAATAAAAGCTGTTAATTGGCACAGAAGTGTGTGAGTGAACGGTCATTTATTTCTATTACTTCTTCGATGCCCATCTTTCAGTCTTATACTTACGGGGCATATAAATAAAACCACAATAATATTAAGTGTAAATAACGCTATTCACTAATGAATTCTCCAATATAGTTCTTGATCCTAGTTATGCCTCAAGGACGTCGCTGAGTAGAAGTCTCTTACACCACGACTGGAGAGCAGTTGAATATTCAATAGTACTTGTGTGCATAAGTCAATTCCAGCTTCTAGCGATAGTCACATCTCATTCGTGTACCCCGCTCAGACTAAGTCGTGTTACATTCGTAAAGTTTAAATTTATTGCTCAGCAATATAGTCGTCATTATATTTATCTCTAAAACTAGTTTAGTCATAACCAATCTTCATGTTTCTTATGTCGTATATATTATTTCAAATTATTTCATAAAATATAATTGAAGATAATTTATTGTAGTTCATTTATTTCGTAGTTTTTTACTTAGCACGACTAGATAGTTCACATGACACTACCGCAAAGAGATGGTTATGCTTTCTCTTTCCGTACAGTTACTAAGCTCCGAACGGCACATTGGAGAAAAAGGACAAAGAGGGCAACGAATCTGCATAACAATAATATGCATTTCTATGGGCGTCGACAGTCATTTTCCGAACAGAATATTTCCGATTGATTGTTGCCTCACTATACAAAAAATCTTTTGCAAGTTCTGGCGTATTCCTAGACATTATAACTAACATAAATATACGATGAGTAAGTGAGAATAGTTTGGCCCTTTTTTTTTATGGTATAGGGGCAAACGAGCAGTTGTAGCCATTTTCATGACTACCAACGCCCATATACATCTGCATAGAGACTATACAGATGCGCTGCCCCCCTTTATCCTTCCACCTCCATAGGCCACCGGCTACTTACACACCGCACGAAACGCGACAGCACAGCTGTCACTTCACGCCGGTCTCGTGTAAGCGACAGGTACCTCCCCGGTCGTGCCGGCCCAATTCGGCTGCATGCAAGCATGCAGTGTGGCACTACCTCTTACAAAATTTCACGCCCTTTCATGGGAGTGACTAAAATTTTTGAACGACTACTGGTGACTGGACTTAACAACCACTGGTGCGCTTCAATCACGTATCAAGGAGTCAAATCAGAAGTACCTACAGAACTCTGTAGAATCTATCATTCTAGACCACATCATTGCCTTTTTGACTGTTACAGTGATTTTAGCGTAATGAGGACGAATTGGATGAAAGGTGTAATCACTTTAAGAAGAGCTAGGGCCACACTATAAGCTTACATGCAGCCAAATTGGGCTGGCACGACCGGGGAAGTAACTGTCGCTTACACGAAACCGGCGTAAAGTGACAGTCATTGTCACTTTCCGAGAGAGAGAGAGAGAGGCACGATCGGTGTAAGCGTTTTCTTTGCGATGCATCTTCTCTATTTTATCTATAATATTTTCTCATGACCTTATCGCTTAAAATTATCGTCTGTAAACCAACTTTACAAAAAACATTATTTTTTTCAAAGAAACAATAACATAAAAAACAAAAAGTGATACATGGTAAAAGTAATAAAGTTTAATCACACATATTCCAAGTTTGTCAAAGTGAAAAACAAATACTGAGATACAAAGTATTGGGGAAATTTTCGTAGCTATAAGCCTTTATCCAACATGTCGAAAGTTTGTATACGAACTCAAAGAAGGCTATTTACGTCGAGAAGCAATAAAATTTGTTGTTTGTTATTGCTTATTTTTACGGGCAGGCTTAAGGTTTATTTCGGTTTCTCGCAATTATTGGTATTCATAATCCATACATTTTATTGCCAAAGGAGCAAATTATTACCCACAGACATCACCAAACCTTCCCATAACCAATCAGAAATGTTAATAATCGAGTAAGTGTTTATATTATTGATATGCCATTGTAATAAATCCTAATAATATTATAAATACGAAAGTTTATTGGTTTGCTTGTTACTCCTTTTATGCAAAAACTGCTAAATCGATATTCATGAAATTTGGCACACACATAGATAGTAACTTGTATTAACACCTAGGATAGTTTTTATCCGGAAAATATATTCCTATGGAATGCAATGAGAGAATTTTCTATTTTCCACGAGAAATACTGTTACGCTGTTCATGTCATTTTAGCTCACTAATTAATTGTTAACAATTCTCGTTGACATAGTTGGAAAGATTATAAAGTCTTTTGTTCTATAAAATTACGTAGCAAATTTTATGGATTGGATATTTCTTTTCTTTTCTCTATAACGTTTCAGCGAGCGTCACTTCTCTTCACACAGAGCGTATATAGCGTTACCACGTGCTTGCTTGCTAACTACAATATAAAGGGGCAGTTTGCCCTTAGTATTAACAGAGATTTCGCATATGCGTCAACCTTCTTGCTCTTTCCCCCTGCGTGTGCCACCGGAAACCCTGCTCAAAACGTCACAATATGCGATGTTATATCTTAGATTAATAAACTGTTATACGTCGTTCGGCACTGTTACATTGTAATTTTTTCATAATAGCACACTGCCTCAATCTTAATTCAATTCGAAAAAAATTCTGAGGTTTAGGAAAGTCTACAAAGAAAGGCATAAAAATAAAGAGATGGCAAAGATTAGATAGAATAAAACGCCTCTCGACAACGTTAAACAACGAATATGATATTATTTAATACCAGACATTTTTCAATTACAACGACAAAATATTGTCGTCACTGGCCCCATAAATCATTTATCTTTTGTAAAGGCAAAACATGTAAATAGACCCATAATGGGGCTGGAAGTTATGAAATAACATCCACCCCTGTAATAACGTACAGTTTGACTTAACACATCATCCATCGGACTTAATTCGCCCTTACAACTCTTTCGTGGTAGACATTTTTTTCGACACATTTACTTCAAAATCGTGTTAAATTAAACTTTGGTTATATGTCGGGGCTGTTTCTTTTTCTACTCAGCGGTTCGTGTCCCAAAAAGTCATAAAATTTACATGTAATAGTGTTATATATAAGAAATGGGAAATGCTGACGCGGCTTTCCCTGATACGATATGGGGCTGGTAGTGGAAGAGAAGAGAGTGAGCGTAGATACAGTGGCGTCACTGACTCCGTGAACAGAGCGGAGAAAATTATTTAGCTAACTAATTTCCGCCGGCAGCTTCGCTCACGTGGATTTTGGACTTCAAAAATGGAGTTATTATACATATAATCTTCCTCCTCCTTCCTCTTAAATTACTCTATGCATAAAAAATCCCCATCAAAATCTGTTGAGTAATTTTAAAGATCTAAGCATATAGACAAACATACGCCGGAAAGCGACTTTGTTTTATACTATGCAGGGATACAACTTAGTGTAGAAATATAATATATAAAAATAATTTTCATATATATTTTTTTTATTTTTATTTATCACAAAACTTTAAAGTAGCTAACTATTTATCTAAATATAATGCATCTTGTAATTTGTGGAGGAACATAAATTATTTATTATTATTATTAATTATTATAAATGTGATTGATGAATTAAGTTTCTTATTTACAACCTACGCAGTTTATAGTATTATAATTATGGAAAACGTTTATGTCTACCGAATTCAGCTGCCTCTAATTAACTATTTAAAAGTAAGATAGGATGTTTTACTGACAAAAACGTATGTTTGTATATATCTTATACTTTCACGTTTGTATGACGGGTTATGATAAATCTAAGAACATAATGTTATGTAGTTCTTAACCAGGAATAACATAGACTTTACTTTTTAAAAATAAATGGTCGATTAGCACAAATTAAAATTACAATAGATATGGAGATATAAACATCATAAGTGTAGTTGCATCTCACACTACTTCGCACATTGAAGTGATGGGTCACGTTCTCAGCGGAACAGATGGCCAGTCGGGCAAAAGCCTCTAGAGTGCACACTTGAATCTTGCATCCATTATTCAAATCGACTATAGAATGAAATCTTTTAGTAGGGGATTCGAGTAAAACAATGAAAATTTCTAAATTTTAAACATACATAAACAAAGCAATATATGCACAGTGCTATTAGAACCGGACAAATATTTGTCTACCTATCAAATAAATATCACCGCAATCAGATATACTATAATCTCAAACACACAAAATATTCGTCAATATTAACTGACAGTTTAACAAAATGTTTTATTAACTCACATTTGGAATGCCTACATCAAGCGACTTTATATTTTTCACATAAGTCATTAAAGTAAACGAACCCGAACAATGTATTTCGATTTACTTTGAAAGGTAAAACATTTTGGCCCCGCAGCCACCATTTGAGGATGATAAAACTCTGTTTTCGCCAGTTTAAATGTCATGTCACGCGTTTGTTATTACTGTCCCTTATCTCTCTCTTGTTCACGCTCCAATGACCTTCATTTTTTACCCGAGAATATTAGGGTGCGTATTTTTTTTGTAATTGTTGCAATTAAATTCTGCCTATAGATATACATAATTAGGTAGGTTTTATAATAGTAGTTTATGCAACTATCATATAATGAAGGGTATTAAAACACGAGTGAGTTTTTGAAATGAGCGAAGCGAGTTTCAAAATAGATAACGAGTGTTTTAATACCCGTGTTATATGAAGTTG
>LUGF01052684.1:238089-252858 GCA_001625245.1 Calycopis cecrops | reverse complement strand
TTGTATGTTGGGGCCGTTTCTTTTTCTACTCAACGGTTCGTGTCTCAACAATTCATTAAATTTACATGTGTTATATTATATAAGAAATGCGAAATGCTGACGCGGCTTTTCCTGATACGATATGAGGCTGGTTGTGGCGTGATATTGAGCATAGCATTTCATACGAGAGTGAGCGTAGTTGCAGTGGCGTCACTGACTCCTGCCTATGCGCGAACAGAGCGGAGAAAATTATTTAGTACTAGCTTCCGCCCGCAGCTTCGCCCGCGTGGATTTTGGACTTCAAAATTGGAGTAATATACATAGAAACCTTCCTCTTAAATTACTCTATGTATAAAAAATCCCTATCAAAATCTGTTGAGTAATTTTGAAGATCTAAGCACATAGACAAACATACGGCGAAAAGCGACTTTGTTTTATACTATGTAATGATACAGCTTAGTGTAGAAATATACCGTAATCAAAGTGATTTTTTATACATTTTTTTTTTTTATTTTTATTTATCACAAAACTTTAAAGTAGCTAACTATTAATCTAAACATCTTGTAATTTGTGGAGGAACATAAATTATTTATTATTATTATTATTATTATTAATAAATATTATAAATGTGATTGATAAATTAAGTTTCATATTTACAACCTACGCAGTTTATAGTATTACAATTATGGAAAAAGTTTATGTCTACCGAATTCAGCCGTCTCTAATTAATTATATCGTAGCAAGATTGGACCTTTTACTGACGATAACGTAAGTAACGTAAGTGTATATCTCTTATTCTTTCACGTTTGTATGACGGGTTTTGATAAAACTAAGAACATAATGTTATGTAGTTCTTAACCAGGAATAACATAGACTTTACTTTTTAAAAATAAATGGTCGATTAGCACAAAATAAAACAAAAAACAGATATGGAAATATAAACATCAAAAGTGTAGTGCATCTCGCACAACTCCGCACATAGAAGTGATGGGTCACGTTCTCTGCGGAACAGAAGGCCAGTCGGGAAAAAAGCCTCTAGAGTGCACACTTGTATCTTGCATCCATTATTCAAATCGACTATAGAATGAAAACTTTTAGTAAGGGATTCGAGTAAAACATAATGAAAATTTTTAAATTTAATTAAATATAAATTATAATATAATTTAAAATGCATATTTTAAGAGAGAAGCGAGCAACATGCACATAGCAATATATGCACAGTGCTATCAAAACCGGACAAATATTTAATTACCTATCAAATAAATATCATCGCAATCAGATACAATAATAAACACACAAAATGTTTTCCTTTAAAATTAACTGACAGATTGACAAACTGATTTATTAACTCACATTTGGAATGCCTACCTCAAGGGACTTTATATTTTTCACATAAGTCATAACAGTAAACGAACCCGAACAATGTATTTCGATTTATTTTGAAAGGTAAAACATTTTGGCCCCGCAGCCACCATTTGAGGATGATAAAACTCTGTTTTCGCCAGTTTAAATGTCATGTCACGCGTTTGTTATTACTGTCCCTTATCTCTCTCTTGTTCACGCTCCAATGACCTTCATTTTTTACCCAAAAATATTAGGGTGCGTGTTTTTTTTTAATCGTTGAATTTAATTCTGCCTATAGATTTACATAATTAGGTAGGTTTTATTAAATTAATTATGTTATAAAGTCATCTACGTATCAATACGTGGACGCAACATAAAATAAATGAAACCAGTCCAGTTTTTTTAGAACTTTCTTCTACCGAATTTAGCATCTAACTAAAATAGAAGTAAGTACAACTATGCAAATCGTTTATTTTTAGAAGGCTACTGGTTAATATTGGAGCCTTCCAGCCACCTTGAATTCCTCTTGGAATACTTCGTTTATCATACGATTATAAGACCAT
The DNA here is from genome assembly GCA_001625245.1 of Calycopis cecrops. NCBI lineage: Eukaryota > Metazoa > Arthropoda > Insecta > Lepidoptera > Lycaenidae > Calycopis > Calycopis cecrops. Next base: position 250,972 of record LUGF01052684.1, on the reverse strand, counting down.
GATCACATAATTTATAAAAAATCCCGAATCGAAGTCGAAGTCAACCGCTTTTACATTATAAGAGATGAATATAAGAAAAGAATTAATGCACATCAAAATGATCTCTTTCTCACAGCACTTACTCATGAATTATTATTATTTGTTTATGAATAATGACAGCTTATCGATTACAAGCTGAATGAAAAAATAATAATATCTCAAGGGTCTATAGCCTGTATCATCTCTCATGCTAGTTTTTCACATGAACAAACGTGCAGTTGGAAATACTTTAAGATAATCCAATACACAGTCACAGGAGTTCTCTTTATGAGTTTCTATGTGATCCCGTCTGGATCGCCTGTCTCTAATTGACCATATGATTTGCGAAAACAGAATATCACTAGAATATCACTAAATTACGTGAATTAATAGTTATTTTTTTCTCGCACTTCTTCGTTGGTGTCCATCATTACTTCTCATAGCCTTAAACGTTTAATGGGGAAATAAATAAAATCACTATACCTATTATTTAACTACATATATATAACGTATTTACTCGCTAATGGTTTCTCGAACAAAGTTCTAGTTTGTAACTATGCCTCAGGGACTGTACTTCGATAAATACAAGCACATGCACTCCGACTGAAGAACAGTTGAATATTCAATTGTACTTGTGTATAACTTAATCCCAACTCCCATCGATAGTCACATCCGATTTGTGTATCCCGCTCAGACTAAGTCGTGTTGAATTTGTCGAGGTTAAACTTATTGTTCAGCAAGATGAACGACAGTACCTATATGTATCTTTAAGATGAGTTTAGTAATAACCTGTCATATTGTACTTATCTTTTTACTTAAGAGTTTTATCACGATAAAATATTTATTAAAGGTACTAGCGTAAACGTACCTTGGTAGGCGTTTCTGTCAGTTTACACTAGCCGTGGTCGGCTTGTGATCAGCCGAAACGTCGAGCATGTATAATATGTATTCGCTGGAAGTGGAAAAACCCATATAGTGACCGTAAAGTCGCAAACAGGTTTACTTTGCCATAATATCCTGGCGACAGAGAAGTAGCAGCGGTGGGAAAGAGTGATGGGTCAAGCCCGTTAAAAACAAACCGGCCAAGTACGAGTCGGACGTACGAGTCTGAGGGTTTTTTTTTTCAATATCTCCCTATCATGAATAGGGCTTTTGCTCTGGCTTATTTAGTTATTTGCTATAAGGGTAATGAGTATTGTGACATCTTGTAACATCTGCCGGGAGTACTTGGTATCTGGCGTAGCTTTTGCTCCCATGGCAGTGTTATCTGAAAACTCTAATTGCTAACTGTTTCTAACTATACTGTGCCATCTGGTTGAAAGGAGGAGAAATATGAACACTTAAATAAATAGCAATTAAATCTTTATTGCGCAGTATCTTACATATTTACATTTTTATTTATAAAACCTAAGCCTTATTTACGAGTTCGACTTTCATTCTTCATATATGAATATAATCTGAAAAATCTATCATTTTGTCAAACAAGAAAGTTCCTTTCTTGTTTGAATTTAAACATATTTTTCTTAATAGAAAAATATGTCAAACATAGAGGTTTCATTTGGAATATGGAGTTTCCATATTACAGTATTCAAACCAAATAGCTCTTAAGCGTCGTCAATACATTTATAATATTATAACATACACTTATGTACATAATATACATTATACATATCGACGATTGGCATAATATTATGGAAATATTATCCCAATAAGAATAGATTTAATAAGACATAAATAACATACAAGTACTACACATCATACACGTTTTTTTTAATCTGTTTATGTACCTTTCTCATATCTTTTTTTTTTTTAAATAGAATTATATTTCTTTTTGTATTTTTTTTAGTTTATTTTTTTCTTTTTTGTCTTTATTTATTTAGATATATGAACAATATAAACATATACACAAGTTAGTAACATTTTCAGAGGACATACTGGTGTTTATTATATTTCTAAATAATTTAATAAAATATCATTTTAAATAATTTATTGTACTTGATTTATTGTAAAAATTTAATGTTATTTAGTAACTCCACTGTGTAAAGATCATATCCTTCGGTACTAATGAAATGCTACTTCGTAAGTGTGTAACCTAAGTACAAAATGTATTTCATATTATTTGGATTTCTGCTTAACTAGAAGAGATAAATTTCCTTCACTACAAATCACTACTGATTACATTCACTAGACATTAATTTTCAACAACTTGAGCAATATATTTGTAACGCAATTTATATTAACTTTTATCATATACAGGCTCTAACAAAACTACCATCACAGGCCTACAGCTATGACTTAGGGGTACATCTGTTATATTTTATGTATTTTTTTAAAAGCTGTTCTTTAGCTTCCTGTTTAACAAAGGTTTTTATTATTATAAATTGATTTAAACTACTAGTTGAAAACAAATATGAGTATGTACAATCACACTTCAAAAACAGACTTTCAGATAGTAGACTTCAGATAGAGAACAGGCTATTTTTAAATTTCGCTTTAATTTTTCTTTAACTACATAAATTAAAAAAGCTTGAGGGCTTTTCATAAAAACTTTTAACATTTTCTTTTAATCCATTTTTTAGTCTAAAGAAACACTTCATGTCAATTATGAAAAACCTTTAGATCAATTTTAATTAATAATTAGATATTTAAAAACAAAAATATAAAGTTAATAAAAACAGAAGTGATTTTAGGTGACTAGCGACACTCACTAGGAGTGATGTACTCGTAGATTCGTAACTCTTTTTCATCCCGTCTATTTTAACTTTTAATACAGTAATTATAAAATAGAATTACAAATAGAACACAAGCAACATTAAAATAAAAAACATAAGCGCGTGTTCAAATATAATTAAAAATTTACCCAGTGTCACTCGAATTATCAAGATGAATTCTCATTCAACTCCTCAAGCGCTAAAGTTTGTCAAACGGTCCGTGCAAAAAGTTTATGGACAAATCTAAATATTTGTTTTTCCAGAGAACCCTTAAAGCTTGCGGGGCGAATATCACATCGCGTCCTGGATCTATAAAAACTAATATGGGTAGCATTAATATATTTATCATTCGGCCCCCTTAGGGCGCGTGCGGTGCCCATAAAATGTTATGCACCATAAATGAGCACCATAACCTAAAATGTTATATCTGTACTGATGTTATATCATTAACCTTATCACAATTAACTGACCTTAATGGTGATGCTGTACAGAAATAGCAAAATAGATTTGGCGGAATAGATACTCGTTCACTTCTTTTTTTTTTCAAAAAAATATTTTTATTTTTTTGCACCACTTGTATTTTTATTTTTGTGAGTGTTATGAGTTTAAATAGATTGCCTTATGTAAGTGGTGAGTTTTACAGTCACCAGACTTTTAAAGCCCGAATCCTTTTTTACTGACAACTATTTCTTTTCCAAGTAACCTTAGTGACGTTTAATCACACAAACATCCGCATAGAGGCTATACAGATGCGCTGCCCTCCTTTCTCCTCCCACCTCCATGGGCCACCGGCTACTTACACACCGCACGAAACGCGACAGCACAGCTGTCACTTTACGCCGGTCTCGTGTAAGCGAGAGGTACCTCCCCGGTCGTGCCGGCCCAATTCGACTACATGCAAGCATGCAGTTTGGCACTACCTCTTACTAAAATTGTCAAATTAAAAAAAACAAATACTGAGATACAAAGTGTTCGAGGAACTTTCGTAGCTTTTATCTAACAAGTCGAGAGTTTGTGCAAACGTAAAGTAGTCTATTCTTGTCAAGAAGTAATGAAAAGAAAAGAAAAATCGTAAAAAAAACGCATTATGGTTTCAAGAACCGCACAAACCGCGCCTTCACTTTATTTTCATTTTATGCCCCTGATATTGTGTAAATGAAATACTAATGACTACTAACTCGGTAACTCTAAGGTGCTTCATCTGATCCCCGATTGAGTCATCCTGCGGCATGAAATTTGGCAACGCAACCACTACGTGAGAGATGTACTTTCTCTATCGCGTCGGTTATGTTCTACTGTAATAAAAATAATACAACGCTAAAAAAGTATGGAACAAAAAAAATGTTACCACATTAAAATAAATATAATACAGATTAGAAAATACGAACAACAATCATTGAATTTATCAATGGTTGATTTAAATCAAATAACGTGAAATCTAATATGGAACTAATTTCCTTTGTTGTACAATAAACAATGAGTACCTAATTGAATTCTTCATACTCATCGTATTTCGAACTTATCTTTCAACAATTTTTGCGGACCTGAATTTATGCTGTGGAAGCGATACGTAGGTAGGGTACAGTATTTTTCATTAGACCTGGTATCAGGTAGGATGAAGCTTAAATGTTTTAGCAAATCGAAGCTGAAGCGCTGTTATACAGTCGCGCTTCGTGCTGTTTGTTGGAATTCCGATGGCCTCTGAGCCTGGGCGTCTACAGCCACCCAATAAGACGATTTATCGTTTGAGGGCACGTATGAGGTAGTGCCACGCTGCATGCTGGCATAGTCGAATTGGTCCAGCACCACCAAGGAGGTGCATCAACATACACGGGACCGGCGTAAAGTAACAGCTGCACTGTCACATTTCGTGCGGTGTGTAAGTAGCTGGTGACCCATGGAGGTGGGAGCAGAAAGGAGGTTAGCGCAACTATACAGTCTTTATGCATTTGTCCATGGGCGTAAGTAGTAATGAAAATAGCCCCGACTGCTCGTTTGCCCCTCTATACCATAAGAAAGGGCAAAACTGCTATTTCCTATAAAAATACTTCTAAAATGTATTACGCTGTACATGACTTTTTAATTAACAATTCACGTTGACATAGTTGGAAAGGTTATACAGTCTTTTGTTCTATAAAATTACGCTGCAAATTTTATGGGTTGGGTTTCTCTTTTCTCTTCTCTATAACGTTCCAGCGTGCGTCACGTTTGTTCGCAGAGTTAATATAGGGTTACCAAGTGCTTGCTTGTTAACGACGAGCACTATAAGTTGTGCGAGGTTTTTAGCTTAAAGAGGAAATCTAGCAGTCGATACTTCTTCATGACTACCGACATGGGAATCCGCATGGCTGTTACATTAATGCGTTGCCCTCTTTTCTTCCTAACATCCAATGAGCCAGCGGCTACTCACAAACAGTACTACGCTGCTGTGATGCTATCGCGTCAGCCCAATTTCACTTCAATGCAACATGTCACTACCTCTTACTGCACTTCATAATCGTCCTTAATGCTTTTTATATAATTGTATATACGTGAGAACTAAGGATATAATAAAAATAATCCTTAGATTTCTCAAATTAGCTGAATATTTATCACTTAGAGTATAATGTGTTAGGGAAGCTAATTAATGTCGCCTCTGTGCTATAAACAACTAGGTGCTGCAACTTATTTATTTTATACTAGCTATTACGCGCGCCTTCGCTCGCGTAATAGAAATAAAATATCTATCCATCAACTATCTCCACAAAATATCACATCGTTCCGTTAATCAGATTTGATGTGAAAGAAGGACAAAGAAACAAACACTCTTTTGCATTAATAATATTAGTCTGTCAGTTATAGTCGAGCCTAGTAGCTCCCTAATTCTTATGTTTGGAAAGTCAAACCTAACTATTAAATTTTCGGATGCGTAGATATGTGTAAATGATGTGATGATGAAAATACATTTGGAAACCCAGAAAAAACATTTTTTATAAGAAATATTTGTAAATTTGTTCCATAATTGCATACCACTCCTTCCATAAGGCCTCAATTTTTTACTCAATTTGCGCGAAGCTTATAACGTTTTTATTGGTTTAGGAAAGTTGTCGACCTAAAGAGAGGAAAATAAAAGCAGAGTTTGCAACGATTAGATAGAATAATACGAGAGAATATATCCAAATATATTTTATATACATGAAAAAATAATGTAAGTAATAGAATATTGTTATTTCATGCAAACCATTGAAGATTCAGTTGAATAGCTTAAAATGAATGAATAAATTTACAGATATATTCGTATCGTTTACTTGCGTCATGCGTGTCGTGTTGACAATAAAGACCTATCTATAAGCGAGCAAAAGTATTTGAAACATTAACGTAACTGTTCTTTTTATTGTGCATGAATTACTTCAAAATCATGTTGTAATACACTTTCGCTTCGTCTTACTTAATTTTTACAACTCGACTTTTCTTGTCACAAAAATCATAATATTTAAACGACTTAAAGCGTAAAATATAAAAATAGTGCAAACAATGCGTATGGGAAACAATCCTGAAGCTGTGTTCCCAACACGAAACCAGAAGGGGTGTGGCGCGGGATTGGGGCGACATTGAGGAGCCACGTGAGACCGAGCGTAGCTGCGTTAACGACTGCGCCAACGAGCAGAGCGGAGAAAATATTTAGACTAGCTAGCTGCGCCCGCGGTTTTGCCCTCGTACATTTCGATCCCGTGGAAAATAGAAAATCATCCTACGGCAACTCATTGGAAAATTTTTTCGGGATTAAAACTGTCAGCAGTTTTTGCGCGAAGGAGTAACAAACAAACAAACTTTCACATTTATATTATTAGTAGGATTGGTTATATGAACAATGTTATTTGATTTATTTCAAAAGGTAAAGCATTTTCGCTCGACAGTCTACATATTATGAGGATGATAAAACTCCGTTTTTGCCAGTTTAAATGTCCTGTCACGCGTTCGTTATTACTGTCCCTTAACTCTCTCCTGTTAACGCTCCAATGACCTTCATTTTTTACCCGAGAATATTAGAGTTTGTATTTTTTAAATTGGTACAAGTAAATCCTGCCTATGTGACATTTAGTAGGTAGTATTAAAATAATTATACTAGGTATAAAAGCATCTTCGTATCAATACTGAGAATTTCCGGAAATATATATAGGTACTATAAGCAGCCTACGCAATAACAAACTGCAATTTCCTAATAATTTTAAACTTAAATTTTAGCTAACGAATCTGTTTGGCAATTGAATCTGAAATATGAATATGAGAAAAGGGACGGTGTGAAGATTGTCGCGCTGTACGATGGTGGGGCGCGCCCGGCGCTGTCCGCTGCGATTTCTCTCCGATATTTTCATTCATGTTTGGATTTACTGGCTGTGAATAGTATTTTAATTAATAATATTATAGAAATATATTAATAATATTAGAATGGGTTGCGACTGCTCCTTACCTGGTCATCACATGATACAGGCAAAAATAAAAACAGGCAAACTTCTTAGAAGCACGTCAGTAAGAGAAATCTGTCCAACACGATATTTAGACCGTGGAATTACAAATAAAACGAAAAGCTCAAACAAAAAATAAAAGAATAATAAAAACAATTCTGACTGCTAAAATAATTTAATTTACCAGTGCGACTTGGGTTATCAAGAGGAATCTTACAACACATCACGCGCTAAAGTTCGTCAAACCTGCCATCCGTAAATAGATACCTTTGCTAAAGAAATTTTATGCTCTTTCTGACGCAATCGGGTAAAATATGAATGATCTGAAATCTAAATAATTTGTACATTACCATTTCTGCTCAGGTATTCAATGGCTTTCCGAAAAACCCTTGCCGCATGAGGGACGAATACACATCGCGTTCGGAACCTATAAAAACTAATATGGATAGCATTAATATATTTATCATTTGGCCTTTAGGGAGCGTGCAGACTGCGCGCATCAAAAGTTATGGTACCTACACCTAAAATTTTATTTCTGTACTGATGTTATACCATTAATATGATTACCTTAATGGTAATGCTGAGCGGAATTTAGTGAATGAGATTCGGCGGAGTGAGGCTTGCTATAGTTGAACTGCTTTTCTCTTCTTCGATGTTCGGGAAAAGAATTTGGTGAAATTGTGTGCTTGACTCACGTTTGAACTGAGACCAATCAACTCAACAGAGAGAGAGATAGTCTATAGAACCTATGGTTCTCTTCGACCTCTTTATGGTCTTTTTTGACATTATCAGTTATTTTTTTAAAGAAACAACAAAAAAATTTAAAATGCAATCACAAAGAATAAATGACAAAAGCAATTTTGTTTAATAACACATATTCCAAGTTTGTCAAAGTATAAAATAAATACCGAGATACAAAGTATTGGAAGAACTTTCGTAGCCTTTATCTAACAAGTTGAGAGTTTGTGTGCGAACCCAAAGGAGTCTATTCTTGGTAAGAAGTTACAAAACTTGTTGCTTATTTTATGTAAACGGGAGGCTCAAGGCTTATTTCTGTTACTAACAATTACAGGTACTCACAAATGAAAATATAACATGAAAATGAAAAAGTTTTTATTCAAAATAGAATTACAGAAATTACTTTTTGAACGACGTTTTCTGGTATAATATTGTAGAGGCGTATGCATTGCCCCCCAAAAGGAATTCTTTACCTTACTAAGGTTATAAATTGATATTTCTAATTTGTGCCTGTTCCTCCTGATGTATACTCCCATTTCTATTTTAGTCCCGTTATATCTTTTTTTTATTTACCTCAACCCTTTGAGTTCTATTGTTTAAATAAGTCCAGAGGTTGAGAGCCGAGCCTCCTATACCATAATGGTGTAATTTCCAGATCAATGTTTCAAGTCAATCGCTTCCGCAAAAGTCACAAAATACACCTAGCGCATTTTATGACTGCTCCCATACCTCAAAACCAGAACTTAGTAAACTTACACCAGCACTGTAGTAAAGCGACCTTTTGTAAAACCAAATTGCTTGTCATGTAATAAATTATTAGTATTAAAATGAAATTGTAACTGATTTAAAATTATTTTTCCACATACTTTGTTAAGAGAGATAAATAAGTAGATATCCTCCTATTGCTCTGTACTTCACATAATCATTGCTCCGCTTAGGTTCGAAGAGCATGACACATAGCGAGATATCATAGTTTTTACTTTATGCCGATGATGCTGTGTAAATGAAATTTAATTGACTACTAACCCCCATCGATATAACTTCATCTGAACCCCGAAGGGGCTCCCAGGGAGACACCAATTTACGCCAGTATTTCGACAGAAAGGAAATTTTTTCTTTCGCGCCGGTTGATTTACCAATGCAATACAAATGATTATGCTTTTAAAATGATATAAAACATCAAATATATCACCCAATTTCAAAAAAATATAATAATAAAAATAGAGTAGAAAATATGAAACACAATCTTTGAATTTATCAGTGGTAGATTGAAATCAAATAACGTGAAATTCAATACGGTCGTTTATTCTTTTGTTATACTATAAACAGTGAAAGAATTGAAATCTTTATAAGTTTATTGGTTTTATTGCGACCGTCTCTTTCAATTTCTAATTAAATTTTATGAGTAAATTGAAGTCTTTCTCTCGTTCTATCGATGATTGCTTTATGAAATCAAAAGTTCTTAAGACGTCTTGAGCATTTTTGAAATAAAAAAAACTTAAATTCCGACACAGTGTTAGCGTTATCATTTTTTTTTTGTGACGCAGGTAAAATGCATTGGGCACATTCCAACCAGCCCTGGGTGAGCCAGTAGGGTATGTCAGATTCAGCATGAGTAGCGTGCTACTGCCGACTAAAAAACCTGCGAAAGCCCACGGCTGCTGCGGTGAGGGGTATCCTGGATCTATCAGCGACAGGATAACCCAGTGACTGGCCGGTTCTCTGGAGGTCCGGATCAGGATCACGAAACCGGTCACTATTCGAGTGACCCTGACGACTTTGTAGCATCATGGCGTTAGGAGCCCATACTCGAACCCCGGCCGCATATTTCTTTTTCATGGCAGAAGACGCTGTAAGTAGCGCCTTCTGCGTACTCCTTCTCGATTCCTAAGTGGGCCTTCACCCGCAGCATCTTACCGGGTACGTTCCGCCGTTTCCTCGCAAGACATCCTTCCTAACAATAGGAGGCTACCGGCGTTCACGGCTCGTTACTCTCGAGCATCGACTGAACGATACGAGCGGAAGGTGTTCTCTTCGGAGCACGGACCCTGAGGGAACTGAAACCACGGAGGGCACACCTCGAGAGTGTGGTCAGCCGTGTACTCCTTTATGTCACAAGAGTGGCACATTTCATCGGCTACCTTAGACGCAACAGGTATTCACTGAAGCAACCATGCCCGGTGAGTATCTGTGTTAGACGGAGGGTCCGCTTCCGACGCATGCAGCTTTATGGATACCTCTGTATATATAATGGGTAATTTTTTGGTCACCGGCCAAATTTTAAAATAAGGAAGTTAACATCATTCCAATGGTGTGTTTTTTTATCGTCTAATTGTAATATTTTGTTAAATAAAAATCGATTTGAAATGGTCCTTAAAAATACATTGATTGTTGTTCTTACTTGAAATGTATCAACTTCAAGGTCAGTGACGTCAGCCTACCGTGAGTCGAGAGTGTGATACACGTGGAGACCAAGATATATTTTTTACGATATGGGACAAAGTAATTGTATCTAATATTTTTTAATTCATAAATCGAATGTACTTATTGATTCTGAACCAAACCTGAAAATTTGGCCGGTGACCAAAAAATAACTCTGTATATTGTCTGGAAATCATATATTAAGTACACAACGTATATGATATCGATATTAAAATTTTCACTACTGTCACCACTCTCGGAATGTCATCATGTTAACTTTTTGAGGATTTCTTTTATTATAGGAACAGGTACGAAGGAAATGGACCGTCTTATCAATTATTCATAGAGTACCCAAGTCAAGCACTAGAAAACGGCTAATAATTGAGAAATTTTAATTTCACTTGCAAATTAAGGCATATATTTGAAATATCTTTTGACAATCTTTTAGTATTCAACTCTCTTAAGACTGAATTAAATGTGGAATATTTTTTTTCTTATAGCATTGGAGACTTAAAAATATGACTGGAATGCGGTAGCTGAAAGGAGGACGCATCTGCATATCGTGGGCTTACTGCAAGACCTGTTATTATCACTAACCTACTTTTTTTTAATAATATTACAGTTCTACTGTGCTTATTTGTTATAAAGTGGCAATTGCTTTGAATTTGTGGATCAAACTGCTTAACTAGTAACACATAGGTACACACAGTAACAGACATTTACATATTTTCCGACACATGCGAAGGCCAAAATTACAACGAGTTTTTCTTGTGCTTGCAGATATATGACGACCAGGCTGGCGCAGTGGTACAGGGCTCGTTTAAGTGGAACATGTTGTGCCGGGGGTCGCGGCTTCGAATCCCGCCTTGGTCATGGATGTTTCTCTATGTATTATATGTATTTGTATAATAAAAATCTTAAATATATAAAATATCTTAAATTTATAAAAACATATTAAATATATTGTCCGTTGTCTAGTACCCGTAATACAATTCCTTACTGTACTTAGCACGGAGCTAGGCTAACGTAGTGTGATATGTCCACATATATTATTATATTATTATTATATATCTGGTACCACACTCGCTCCCATCGCTGCTATTGTCGTGTCGCCAGGATCGACAGCGGCAACCACACTTGACCCTTTGAAATGACCGTAGGGTGCCTGAGTGAAAAGTTAAATCTTCCCTAACGCAACGAAATTTAATCAAAAGAAAGTAGGAGAAGTATGAAATAATTCCAATTTCCCTCCTTAATCCAAGCGAGAGATAGTACAAGATTGTAATGACTTTAATAAGCCAAAAAACCAGTCAGGTGAAGCCCAGCTGCTATGTACCACGGAGATGTAAATAAATAAATTGATATAGATTAGGCCTAATATAACTTTGTTATTATCTGGGGTATAACTATGATTGAGTTATGTTTATTTGTTACCAGTAATATTAATGACAAAAATGTTTGAAAGCAAGGAAGTTCCGTATACGTTGACCATTTCGAGGTTGCTGTAATAAACTACACCAGTAACACTACGAATGTTATCAAGCATTACATTTCGCTCAGCTTGCCAAAAACCACACTCCTATAGAATGACATGCGGTTTGTTCATGTTCGTCGCCTTCTACAGAGCAATTAAAGAAGAGTGACGGTACCAGTCTAAAACTAAAGAGTTTGCTTTTAAGACCTTGAAAACACATAAATAACTTGTGTCTGGTAATACTCTAAATAATCTCAATACCTCCTGAATACACCATTGGTACCAAAATTTACTAGATAAAGAAGGTCAATATTTTATTTCTGCAGAAGAGAGCAAAGAAGCGAAAGATTGATGAAAGATAATATTTTACGCATTTATCCTACATTCTTCCAAAAAATTGTTACTAAACTACTATTTTCTATAGATTTACGATGTTTCATTACTTAGCAAAATTGATAATGCTATTTGTTTTTAAAAAGGTCTTTTTTCAATGCAGAATTTAATTTTGTGTTAGTTTCGATTTTATTATCATTCTTTAGTTAACATTGAGACTGATTCATGCTTGTAAGACTGATTCAACTATTTAAAAATAAGGCTAGCTTTATTATTAAATTTATTGTAAAAAATACTTATCATACAATATTAATCCATTACAAGCACTAAAAGTCATTAACTTTAATTTTTATTATTATTTTAAAAATACTACTTACATACATATCTTTATGATATTCAGTTGATTTAACAAATAAACATAATAATCAATTTAAATAAATTGAAAATTTCTTCAAAATTATCATACTTTGTATGATATAGTGTAATTAGTGTAACCAAAACGAATTACTTGATTTCTCAAACTTTCGTAAATGTCGTTTAATGAGTTCTTGTAGTAGGCCGACGATATGCAGATTTTATTGACAGATACTTCGGTTAATAAACGACCAAAAACTCGTTCTTTTGATACTGGCCGGTGATAGCTCACTTCGCTGATCCTTAATTAATTATTTTTGTTATGTATCATGTAATTATGCTGAGGTTCGACTGAATGGACTGCATGTGAAGGAATGAAATGAAATCTG
>LUGF01052684.1:169516-189825 GCA_001625245.1 Calycopis cecrops | reverse complement strand
ACTTCTAATTATACACATGTAGGTGTGATAGTGACTCTGAATATTAAGATGTTTATCTGACGTTTTGCTTTTGTTCAGTCTGTAATAACAAGTAACTCTTTTCGATGTAGGCCTTACATATAAAACACCTAATTATAAGATATATAGCTTGGACGCCATACTTTGGTTAACAAAACGCTTCTTGTCTTTCTAATATAATGGCTATCGATCGTCATATTTTTAGACAGACTATCAAACGTATAGACTAATGCTTCCGCCTAATCCATAGGCTTTTGTATAATTTTATAAACGAGATCCAAGAAAATTGTATAAGGTGACCGAAATGCCGATCATAACAAGCTAAAATAATAACTTACAAGGTAATATGCTGACTATCAAATATTAAGAAAATATATTTATGCTATATTGATGTTGTTTCAGAAAGGTAGGTCATGTTTTGCGAGTTAAAGGATCTTGTGAAATCGAATTTGTTATACGGTGGCTCGGGGCTCCTAAATATTTTTTGGTAATTTATATGTCAATGGGCGTAGCTATAGGTGAAACGACGACTAAAGTGCTAGTAGTTACCAATAGATAACCTTAACCTATGTGAACAATATAATCAACAAACGCTGAAACGGTATAAAGAATAGAAAAGAAAAACGTAACCTATAAAATTTGCAGCGTTACTTTATAGAACAAAACACTTTATAACCTTTTCAAATATGTCAACGTGAATTTTTAATTAAAAAGTCATAAACAGCTTAATAGGATTTATAAAGTTATTTTTATACAAAATGGTAGTTTCCCCTCAAAAGATCAATCCTTATTGGGTGAGGGCACTCCGTCTAACAGTAGAAAATTTAAATATGCGTTTGTTATACTCAATATTATAGAGGTATAGGGTTTCCGGAGATTAATGATTTTTTCATCTCAAAAAATGCATAAGGCGCCAAAAGAAGTTTTGACTTCCAAAAGTAATCGATAGAATACTATAAAGTTATAATACTATGAAAATTGAATCTGGAGTGGAAAGATACGATAGCAATAAAGTCAGTAAACTTATAAAGAATTCAATTCTGCACTGTTTATTGTACAACAGAGGAATAAAATTCCACATTGGATTTCAATAAAGTACTGATAAATTCAAGGATGTGTTTTATATTTTTTATTCTGTTTTATTTTTACTACAAATGTGGTAATATATTTTTGTTCCATGTCTTTCTAAAAGTAGATTCGGTTACCGTCTTCGTTTAATAGTGGTCTAAGAGGCGCTGTCGCGCTTGCCAGTCCACGCCAGCCTCTGCGAAGCGCCTCAACTATCTCTCTGAGTTTAATGCCAGAACCTCAGTTTTGTTTGACCTTTCAGGTAATCTAAGATGGTTGCGGCGAGGAGTAGCGAATAGACTACCAGATTCTGTTGACAAGAGTTATCAACTGTCTACTGTATTAGGAGTTCAAGTTGTCTGGGAAGCTTGACCTCCTCCGCGGTGAGAGACTTAGTAGACTCGATAGCCTTCTTCAAAGCCTTGCATATGGTACCATGAATGTTACCAGTGAGTTTCTCTTCATAGTAAGCGGTGTTTACCGGTCCATGTCCGGTGAAGATTAGAAAGCGTGCACGTGTTTGCATAGTAGTAGTCGCGAGTACTGGCATGCAGTCAGAGCCGAAGGTCGTCATCGAACACTTCAAGAGTGTAATGACCAGAGTTTATTTAATAAAGGCCAGAGTTTCTTAAACTTTTTTAGTCAAGGACCACTTTCCAGAATTTAAAAACTCCGCGGATCCGTGTTAAAGAATATTTTTGGACAAGAAAAAAAACCTTATTTAAGTAATATGTACCTATTATACATTATATTAAAAATTACTGTACCTACGATAAGAATATATACCTACGATAATACTATAAGAATGTTAAGGTTTATTAATACACACATACACATCCGTCACGGACCCCCAGGGGATCTTTGGACCCCCCTTTAAGAAAACCTACTCTAGGTCCTCTGGCGTGTGGCACTACTGGTCGTCGAAGTATGTTTGACATGAAGGGCCTAAGACCGCGAAACCCATCGCATTTACATCCGCGAGGATTTTATTCTTTCTTTGATATTCAGTGTCAATTTTAATAAACGTTTCACCTCTTGCAGGCACCCTTTCTACATTAATACCAACAACATTTGTTCAACGACTCTTTACAAGTCTACCGAATAATACAAAAAAAGAAAATAATGTTCTCACCCTCGGCTTTATTACTCTGTTGTTTTTCATAGTAACTCATTCGGAATTCGAATATGCGGCAACGGAAGACGCACGGTGAAGCGCACGCTTTTCTAATCTACCGTGACGTAAGACTGGGTCAAATTCGAAAGTGTATCGCCGCCCCTGCGTCTCCTCGCAACCCCGCGCCCTGCTATCGGCAATATTCTACCTACGCAAGGTGGGATGCAAAAAAATGGCAGTTCAGAGGCAAAAAATAATTTTGGAATAGAAAACTTAAATTTTAAAAAGGTGTAAAACAAAATATGTTTTTGCCACAAATAATTCCTTTTTGACCATCCATAAACTCTACTGCAATGAAACAATAGCACCGCCTCTTTAAAATACAAACATTGTCTGAATAATTGCATTAGGTAATTCACGAAGTGTGGTAACACTTCGCGAATTACTTTGAACGTTACCGTCGGGTATAACAATTTCCGAGCTGACTGTACATGAAGTGTAGCACTTTATCCTCAAAACTATGAACAAAACATTTAAACTTTTGCTCTGCATATTTCATGTTCATTTCAAAATAGCGCTTATTGCGCTAAATAATAATAAAATTTTGAAATAAAATGAAAAGGCATGAATATAATTATGTAGTTGTGAGTTGAGAATGAATTTAGCTTTTTCATATAATGCTCTGCAGCCAAGGGGAGGAAGAGAGAGAGAGAGAGAGTTGTCCTAGCTCAGTGGTGTGCATTTGAGGAGTTTATACATATTTTAATCTACCTCTATGTGTTCTACATATTAGTACATATAAACCATGGTGAAACCTTTACGGTAGTTTATTATGACATTTCTTTAAAATCATTTGTACTGCAATTTTAATTAAATTCTATACGTTTTATGTTGTGATTCCCCGTCGTACCGTAAATTAAACCTCTGCGGTCCGAGTGTAAAACAAATTGTGTGTGAAAACTCAAAGGAATGTTGAAATGGAGGAGTATTTACAAAATTTGGTGGCAGAAGTTTACATGGATTAAAAAAAAAGTGTTATCTTAACAATATTTTAACTTTTTAATATGTAAAACCATAATTTACCGTCAACTTAGACCTGTGCTAACTCGATAATGTACAATTATGTGTTTTTTTAATAACAAAATTAAGTTTTATTTGGGATACAACTGCATTTGCTATGCTGTATTGTAGTCAATCGAGCAGATACGACCTGGTCGGTACGTCTTCCTTAAGTAAATCATGTCGTCGCCACTGCCGGACGGATAGGGGTGACCAAAAGCGAAGAACGGGGGTTGTCCTCTAATTGCCCGACCAACGCCCGGTGCTTTTTTGCTTTCTGCCATATACTACGGACGTGTCTTTTGCTATAAAGTTTTTGGGCGAAATAAATTTAATTTGTATTTCGTCGGGGTCGTTTTATTTGTCGACCTCGCTAGTCTTTTCCTGCGTTAAAACATACGCATAGAGCTTTTGCAGTGCCCCTTTCATAGGCCACTAGAATGACAAATTTCACTTCACGACGGTGTCATACAACTACTTCCCACACACTAAACAGTATACTACTTCTATGGAGAAGACGTTTTGTATACAGATTTTTTTTATGGTCACTGGATAAATTTTAAAATAAGGAAGTAAACATCATTCCAACGGTGTTTTTTTAAATTTTATCATCTAACTGTAATATTTTGTTAAGTAAAAATCGATTTAAAATGGTCCTTAGAAATACATCGATTGTGGTTCTAACACTTCAAGGTCAGTGACGCCGCGACGGCGCGCGAGTTGCGAGTCTGATCTGATACACGTGGTGACCAAGAAATATGTTTTAGAACATGGAACAAAGTAATTGTTTTTAATTATTTTTTTACTACTTTTATTTCAAAAATCGAATGTAGCGATTCTGAATCATACCTGCAAATTTGGCCGGTGACCAAAAAATAGCCCTGTATACTCTTCCTTGTGTTCTCTTATTATTTTTATTATTCATATTGTATCCGTCCACCAATATCAATATACACCCAAAACGGCAATAACCCGCACAAAACCCGTATTAAAATGGCGTATGTTACCGCGCCCGAACAGAACAAAGGATTAAACCAAACAGAATGAAATACACGGAATTCACACAACACGGCCGGGGGGAAGAGCTAATTAACATTCTGTTAAGCATAACTATCGTTACTCTCGTCTTTATCATAAATTATCCACCCGGTGAACATTATGATCTCGTTTGCGACATCATCGTAATTGGCGGTAAAATTAACAGTCCGCGAGTAACGAACAGAATTTGACGACCTAACTAATCTCTGAATCATCTGGTATCATAGATTAGCTGGAAAACTATTCTTAACCCTTAATCACTCGCGCGGGGTCAGTCTGACCCCAGAGCGCATTTAAAAGCGTATAACTATTTGAGTTTTTAAGTTATAAACAAAACAGTCCAGGTAGCTTCCTAACTTGTCGGTACCTTTAACGTCAGTTGCCGGCAAGCAGCGCCGGAGAGTGGATGCTGTGTGAGATGAGTGCTGGGGTCGACCTGACCCCACGCGAGCGTAAACGTAAGTTTTTTGAAACGATTTTTTATTTCAAAACACATTTTTTTTAGTTTTATTTAAATGTCTATGTATTACTGTTATGTATTACTGCCAAGCGCACTCGGAGCGTCCCCCCAATTAAACGGCCGCAGAGGATAGGGAGGACGGCAATTACACACCGCATCTCCTCTTCCTCTGCGGCCCCACTGCCAACGCATCGAACGGTGCGTCCCAGTTCGGTCGCGCACCCTATGTGCACGGCAACGACACACCGAGACACCTCTTCTCCCGCGACCCCTCCTTCACGGACGCATCCAAAGCGGGCCCATGGCCAAGCCCGCTCGGAGCGTTCCCTCCTAGGATCCCTCATGTTTCACCGTGGTAGCTCAAGCCACGGTTACTAAGCCCCTCACCACGACAAGGTGGAGATCCGTCGAGGGGGGTTTTATTATAACCTTAATACAACCAGATACATACGCAAAGCTGTAGGTAAGAAGTGGGAAAGGTTAGCCGAAGATCGAGGCTAGTGCGTGCTATGGGAGAGGCCGCCGTCCAACAGTGGACTGCGATAGGCTGATGATGATGATGATCGATTTATTTCTAGGCAGCTTACTGGCAAATCAACGGGTTTTTTGATGTAAATTGTTACGAATTCCTCTACTTATTGCAAACATTCGCAACGAATTTATCTTGATCATGCATTTGTACGTTGTACATAATATATGTATGTACTCGTATAGTGATATATGTGTGGTACCACTTATGAACTATACGTCAAGAAGTATTGAACTTTTCCGGGTCGCTGTCCTCTGACTTTGTTGTGAAACAGAATAACTTAATCGTTTCTCCCAGGCACGGCGAAAGCTTAGACCGTCGCAATGGACCACCTAATCAAAAACATTCTTCTTGCGTATAATTAATATGGTCGTAGTGACATAACTTAGAATATAATAATTTCTGACTTAAGACTTATGTCTTACATGACAAAACACACTTGTATAAAACACAATAGCATATACAAGGTCATATTGCCTAATCGCTTACGAGATAATTGAGTAATATATAAAAATAGTACAAAGATACATATGGAACAGGGAATGCTGACGTGGCGTTTCCTGGCAAAAAACGGGGCTGGGTGTGGAGAGAAATGAAGGAGATAATGTAGAGTCTCACGAGAGCTTATAAGAGACAATATAATATGTCATTGCCATCATAACCGGACAAACATTTACCTAGCTTCCAAATAAATATTATCACAACCATTTTATCACAAACACATAAAATATATTCCTATAAAATTGACTGACTAATTGACAAAGAAATGTATCAACTCACAGTTGGAATGTCTTCATCAAGGGACTTCTATATATATATTGTATCTCATAAAGTAAAAAAACACGAACAATGTATCTTGATTTATTTTAAAAGGTATTTAGGCTCGACAGTCAACATATGAGGATGATAAAACTCCGTTTTTGCCAGTTTAAATGTCATGTCACGCGTTCGTTATTACTGTCCCTTATCTCTCTCTTGTTAACGCTCCAATGACCTTCATTTTTTACCCGAGAATATTAGAGTTCACGTTTTTTAAATTGTTACAAGTAAATCCTGCCTTTGCCTACCTACCGAATATTGTATATTTCACATGTGTATAATTATTTCAAAAAGGTAAAAAAATATTACGCAGATTCCGGATATTATTAATGCGAAAGTTTGTATGTTTGTTTGATTGTTTGTTACTCCTTCACGCAAAAACTGCTGAACTGATTTTTATGAAATTTGGCACACACCTAGATTAACTTAGATTAACACAGGATTGTTTATATCCCGAAAAATGTTCCCATGGGATGCCATCGGATGATTTTCCACGATATCGAAATTTACGCGGTGAAACCACGGGGCGCAGCTAGTATACAATATATATGCAATAAGCATGCCGATGGTGGATTTTTAGGCATAGGCTACTGGTTAACATATATTTCAACCACCTAATATATCTCTCACTTGGTTGGCTACATGGCTAAGTCTCACCATATGACTATATGGCCATGATCATAATGTATATTTCATATTGTTTGAATTTATGATTAACTAGACGAGATAAATTTCCTTCCCTACTAATCAGTACTGGTTACCCTTACAGCTTACTACATATTAGTTATCAACAACTTGAGCAATATATTTGTGACGCAATTTGTCTTAACTTGTATCGTCTCTGCCAAAAGTAACCTCATACGGCGTGGCTTAAAAGTAAATCTATTATGCTAATTTATATGTATAATGGTTTGTCTATTTTTCACAAACTATACTTTACCTTTATTATCTAGCATATTTGGCGCTTTTAAATGAAAAGTGACACACACTATGTGTCATGTAGATACGTAGCTGTTCTTTACACAATCTCTTCCGTTACAATACGGTATTTTAAAACTAGAATAAAACGTAAACTTGTAAAACTAAATTCCCGCCTTCCAAAATGTATTTTGTTTTACCCTCTGTCACTCGCCTAGTCAAAATGAATCTTATAACTCCTCGTGCGCTGAAGTTCGCCAAGCCGTTCACGTCATGAAGACCTACATACGTACGAGTACATATCTTCGCTAACAAAATTTTATATGACGTCTGACACATTTGGTTAAAAATATCAATGTCCGAAATCTAAATAATTTGTACATTAACTTTTCTGCTCAGGTAATCTGTGGTCTTTCCGGAGAACCATTGCCGCATGTGGGGCGAATACATATCGAGTCCTGGACCTATAAAACTAATATGGGGAGCAATAATATATTTATCATTTGACCGCTTGGAAGCGTGAGGACTGCGCCTATAAAACATTATGATGCACTTAATATTTTATATCTGTACTGATGTTCTATCATTAATTTGATTACCTTAGTGGTAATACTGAGCGGAATTAAGCTGAGTTTTGATGGAGAACTCAGCCTTTTCCCTCTTTTTGTTTTAACAGTCTTTTTATTATTTAATCATGCCCTCTTTTATTCTTTACTCTAGTCCATAATCTCTATTTTTTTTACTACATAAGTTCACTTGTGTGTTCAAAACACGTACCTTCTGCATATTGGTAATTTCACAGTCACCATTTTTTAAAGCTATTTATAAAGTCTTCATGCTGCTGCAGCTCTAATTGAAACAGATTAGGGAATCACTTCGAACTTGGGCGTCGACAGTCATCGAAAGATTTCGAAAGTTGGTTAGCTTCTCTATACGAAAAAACTTTTTCAAGTACCGATGACTTCATATATTTGAGGAATAAGCGACGATCAAAAACTTGGCCCCTGTTGAGCGGTAATTTGTTTAACTATATAATAACAACTGATGCGCTTCACTCACGTTTAGGTTATCTCCAAGAAGCCAAATACACTCGACAGAGAGTCTATAAATCTATCACACCTTTTCTGACTTTATTAGTCATTTTCGACGTAATTACTTCTTAAAAATTGATGAAAGACCGCTCCACGCACGAAAAAGCGCGAGTCACTTTCCATGTGCAAGCAAGGAAGCAAAGGATAGAGATGCACGATCGCTGTAAATATTCAGCTTGAAAAACATCTTCTCTTTTTTTTTCTTTTTTTCTTTTCTTATGGCGTAATATCTGGATATTAACTAACTTTTTTTTCCAAGAAACAACAACATTAAAAAAACGTTGAAAAACAAAAAACAAAGGATACTTGAGAAAAGTAATTAAGGGATATACACATATTCCAAATACTGAGAAACAGATTATTGGAGGAACTTTCGTAGCCTTTATCTAACGAGTTGAGAGTTTGTGTGCGAACCCAAAGGAGTCTATTCTTGGCAAAAAGTAATAAAACTTGTTGCTTATTTCATATGAATGGGCAGGTTTAGGGCTTATTATTATTTCTTATTTCCATTGCAGTTATTCCTGGTATCCATATTTTTTTATATTTTTATTGCTACAAGGCAAAACTGTTGTCAAATTACAACCGGTAAGTAAAAATTCCACCCACAGACATCATCACAGAAAGATAAGTACCCTTTCTCCAAATACCCTTCACTTCTCTCCACACAACAGCCAGTTATAAGAAGTATGTGCTATAATAAAATAAGTGATGATATTAAAATTATCAAGCATATTTTTAGAAAACAGATAGTTGCTATAAAAACAATTACTAAAATGTATTACGCTGTTCTTGACTTTTTAATTAAAAATTCAAATTTACATAGTGGGAAAGGTTATAAAGTCTTTTATTCTATAATATTGCACTGCAAATATTATAGGTTAGGTTTTTCTTTTCTTTTCTGTACAACGTTTGCGTCAGCTTACCAAGTGTGTGCCAAGTAGTAGTAGTAGTATTAGTTGTGTGAGGTCGATCTTGGTCCATTATTTTTGATCCATCAACCTCTATGTTAGAAGACAGCATCTTTATCTCAGCAATCAATAATCAAATATTTACAATATTAATAATATCTCGGTTCATAAAACATTTGAAACTACCTCTGACAGACTCAGACTTAGACATGTAGTCATATACACGAATGTTGAAGTACATGTCAGGTTCTTTGTAACATTTTATTAACATAAAAGGTAGTTCCATGCTTCACCTCCAGCCATCCAGGCACATGTCTCTCCAGGAAAGCACCTTAAAGAAAGAGGCATCAAAGTAAAATTTTGCTTACGAAAATTATATACAAAGTTTCAGGTTTAATAATAATAATATTACGAAGTTTCAAGTTTAATCATCTGCCCACTACGTGACACGTCGAGGCCCGCAGTCCGTCACAATGGAGTTATTTGGCGACACTAGGCGTCACTTGTTGCGCAGGACGCCGATCGATATCGTCCTGGGCTCGCCTCGGGGAGCACACGGGTCTACTCAGCGAACGACTACAAAGCTCCATCTCATACTGAGAATAAGAAGTGAACACAGTTATATTACTTCTATTCTCTCATAGCAATGCGATGTAGTTATATCAGGATATAAACAAAATTATTGTTACTACTTCCATTCGCTAACAGCAATCTGATAAAGCTGTACAGGGATTCTCTTTGCTGCTACTACGTAAGTTCAGGTCTGAAAAAAAAGAAATAAAATACTTATATTAATGTAATGTATTACGATAATTGAATATGAAATATTCTTCTTATCTTATCCAATATATTGTAAGCCTTTAAGACACAATTAATTATTATAATACGAGTGCAAAAAGAGATCAAAAAACGTAAATACTCAATATTTTCGGGCACATATTCATGTAATCTAAGATGGTTGCATGGTAACAACCATAATTTTCGCCTCAGTTTCAACATGTTTTTCATTAATAACTCGTGAGAGCGTCACAGGTGACGTCACAACCTGACAGTCGACGACTCACAAACAATATAATATTCATAAATATATTTTTATTACAAAAGAGGTGAGCAATGTGATGAATCCCCTAGCGACAAACTGGGGTAAGTAAATACATTCATCACGCCATTGGAAGCACGAGGGAAGGATGCCACTAATGCATTTTAGTAAATACCTATGCGGTTGTTTACATCCGATTGCTCCTGGTTGCACCTTGTTAGTAGAGTTTAGTTTTTTTTGGTAACGCAGGGGAATACCTTTACGTACGCTACCCGGGAGCCCGGGTAGCTCAACCGGGGACAGCGAGTTCGGCAATTGGGTTGCCCCTACCGACTAAATCCTTGCGTGTGCTTTCAGCCGCTATAATTGGAGGGCCTCGGATCTACAAGCAACAGGGTCCCTCCAGCGACGGAATACGTAACTATGTTAGAAATAATACGTTACCTGCCGACAACGGTACGCTTGCACACATTTACTTACTGTGCTGCCTGGCGAGGTGCTGACTGTGATGACGTGTCGTGACACGTGATAATCAAGGGATTGAGTAAAAAAATGCGGTAATAAAGTTTGATACTGATTAAGGTAAAATGCCTAATTATTTTTATTAAAAATGCCAAATTCCTAGTGAACAAGCACTGTTACTACTTACCCCTGTTACAACAAGCACCCCGCCTCCCCTACATATTTTCATATTTTAACAGTCGTATGTTCAATATAGATATTCAAATAAATGTATTTATTTAACAAAATATATGCTTTATTTGATTACAATGAACTTTCGAATATTTACGTTATTTATATTCATACTCCAATATTTGTTTGTTTATTTATTTCGGTTCAGTATATTTACCTTCATAACAAATTCTAGCTAAGTTCATCGCTCTTGCTTTTGATATCACTATCACTTCAGTGGTGAGTAGAGAAATATAGTAAAATATTGATGGTACTGTGTCATTAGCCGATTATAACTGATCATCGCCGTAGCCGTAGCCACGAGACCTATAAAAATTAAAAATTAAATTAAAGTAAATTTTCTAAATATTTTTTTTGTGCACATTATATGAATATGAAAACATATTAAAGATATAATTTACAAAATAAAACCAGGTAAAATACGCTACAGAAAATACCACCCGCATTATATCATGTGATATCACTATTTTATAAGTCTTTTCTATTTACCAACTGAAAATAAAGCCCTTGATGTGTGCCGCACAGTTTCACCCACGTAATTTTCGATCCTGTAGAAATATCGAGATGAAATATACTTTACAACATATTTTTATACTAACCGTAGGTAATTACAAACGACCTGACACTAGACTTTTATATATTATACGATAATAACGCAAGCCCTAGAATTTGTAATTAATATTTCAGTATGAACAACCAAGACGGAATGGAAAAGCATGCGTCGTCCCGATAAAGCTCTTACGTCCGCTTCGTCGTTCAAAAGGTTTTACGCGCCCAATAATATTACGCTAACGAAGTGTGAAATAGTCTGGAACCAAATACTTTGCGCGCGTTCCACCTCGGAAAGGACATAAATTACTAGCGAATTGTGTAGCTTTAATACTACAGTACAGGCGCCCCCTTTTTTACGTGGATACACGCGTGGCCTACTTTAGTAGCCTACTTTAAAACATCAATTACTTGTATATGTACAATTATCTTATTAAAACCATTGAATTAATATTAGTATGACCAGGCTTAGTATTTACACACCATAAAAAGTTTCGTCCGAATCCGTCGTGGAGTTTTAGAGATAAGCCTGGAAAAACAGTCAAACGGACAAACAGACAGACAAAAAAATTAAAAAACATTGTGTTGTGCAAAACAAAGTATTCTAACAATATTATAACATCGCCCCTAATTCGTTTTTCGTAAATATATTAAATGTATAGACACACGGACTTTTATTATACTTTACTGTTTTATTATATGTATAGATAGAATAAATAGACCATTTTCGACAAACTTTTAACCTAAAAATTATACGACTTGTGGCACGTTTTTTTTATATTATAGGGAGCAAACGAGCAGTTGAAGACATTTTTATGATAGCTACGCCCACAGACCTCCACATACAGATTATACACATGCACTGCCTTCCTAACTCCTTTCCCCTTCATTGACCTCCAGATAATTACACACCGCACGAACTCCGTTGTCGGGTAAGCGTAAGCGCGCGTCGAGGTAAGGCCTAAAGGGGAGGAGGCTACATAAATGCATGCAGCGTCCTCTTCCTTAAAATCACTTATAGTATATAATATTATGTTTTCAATTAATGCATCTTGCTTTTACCAATGTTGTCACCAGTCAAATTTTAAAATAAAGAAGTAAATATCATTCCAAAGGTGTGTTTTAAAAAATTTTATCGTCTAATTGTAATTTTGTTAAATAAAAATCGATTTGAAATGGTCTTTAAAATACATGGATCGTTGTTCGTACACGAAATGTATCGACTTCAAGGTCAAGGACGCGCGCTTTGCGACAAGCGAGCTAGATGCCACGTGATGACCAAGAAATATATTTATAACATGGAACAAAGTAATCGTGTCGATTTTTTTTTATTGCTTAAATCGAAAGTATTATATTATTCCGAACCAAACCTGAAAATTTGGCCGGTAACCAAAAACTAATACTGTATAGTAAATCCTAAGGCATATACATTAAACCTTATATAACGATGTTTCTGAGTCATATACTATGTGTAGTTCACCGTTTCAACACGTCCCGAGCTTCCGCGCGTCCCCTCTCTCGCCTGTTGCATGACTTTAATTTACTTCGTACTAATCGCTTGTACTAAACGCAAGAGCTAAACAGTATTGGAAACAACTCGCACTAATTCCTTCCACTATTGACTTGTAGTTTCTACTAAATACTAAACGCCAGCACTCGCACTAATCAAAACGTGAACGGGCCTGGCTACGTTAGATTTACTGTTCCGCGCCGCCTTTTCCGACGCGCACAACTCGTCCTCATCTGCAGAATATCATAAGTAGGCTTATGATATTCTGATATGTCTGCAGTAACACATTTTAGAAAAAAAAAGGAAAGAAAATATATGGAAGAATACCCGCTGTAACATAAATTTGTGAGGCATTTACGCGCCTGTCTGCGTAAGTTTTCTCACTTCTATAATATTTTTTATTAAGTAAATTTCTTTCTCGTCTCTGTCACAAATACAGTAGTTCAGCCGTGTGAGAGCCCTTTATAGATGTTATATAAAAGCTATTGTCACAGCTGTTTCAGGAAATAAATGGCACCTTTATGTAAGGTAAGGTAAAGGTCAGGACGATAAAATAGTTCTGTGAAATGAAAGGTAAGAGACATTTATGAAATGAAATTCATGAACAATATATAAAAACTTCAAGTGTGCAATATAGTATTAAATGGCCTCTTTACTGTTAGGAGGCTAACGAGCAGTCGGGGTACTTTAGTCATTACGGACGCCCCTTAACATCTGACAGAGAGTTTTTTTTGTATTATAAAGGCGGGCAAATCGTTCCCCTAAATGAGTAACCGAAAAGTCACAAGCCGCATGAAAGCGACATTGCTGTCCCTATAAGGTGAAAGGTTTCCGATCGTGTGCGCCCATCAAAATGTCTCCCACTGCTCATCATCATCATCGACAATTTTTATTGGTCTACACTCTACTGCTACCTTCAAGATTTCCTTCAATGAACGCCATGACGATAGATCTCATACTGCTCGCATCCATCGCGGACCGGCCACTGCAATGAGATCGTCTTCCATCGGGTGAATAGTTGACCAACACTTCGTCTCCTAATACGCGGTCTACACTCTAGACACTTACTGGCCCGTCTGCCAACTGTTCTTTTGAGTGTGTGACCAGCCCATTTAACTTATATCGGATTCTTTAATTCCCTTCTGTATGGTTTTATGTATAGGAAATACAAATCCTATCGGACTGAGAAACGCCCAACATAGCACATGAAATAGCTCAATGAGCTACGGCAATCTTGCGGATTAGACCTAAATTTAGAGGCCACTTTTGTCTCCGTAAGTCATTAGGGGAGCACGCATGAGTTGAAGACTGTCCGACGCGCGATACTTGCCTTGGGAACTGTTCTCTCACTGTCACCGTGAGACAGACCCGCCACCAAGCAACTGAACCTCGAGCGTCGTAGATATTAAGAAGCTGATGATTTCACGACTTTTATGGCGGCACAAGAATGGCCCTGTCTTTTTTATGCCGCCTCTAGACAGTAATTTGATGAATTATGCTTATTTCTTACGGACAGCAGCGAAGTAACACTGGTGGGAACCGCCCTGTGTCGTCAGGATCAACATGAAATTTACTTATGACTTACTCTCTAACCTACGAAAATCAGTCCAATAACAAACATCATAATACGAAACTTTTATGTATAAGATTATAACACAATCCCAAGTGTTGAATTAATATTTCAGTAGGAACAACTAAAACGGAATTATAAAAACACGCGTCTTTCCGATAAAGCTCTAAAGTCCTTCAAAGCTCATAAAGTTCCAATAGAATGAAGTTTACCTACAGATTTTAGCATTGAAAGACACTGGGCAAATGCGACGCTTTATTATTCATTAGGCTATAGGTATACAGCTTAATAAAACCCACTCTAATTTTATAAATAAAAACTGACGTCCGGACTTGCGAGATGCACTCGCACACCCAGGGTTCTGTACAAGAGGTACGCGCGAAACAACTATAATAACTTGGAAAGATATTTGTGCACAGTTATTTTGCAAGTAATGAACTAGAGACAAGTTTGAAACAGTTTTAATTTTTTACATTTAAGCCTTTGTTGCTTGTTGTTGTTGAAGACGATGATATTAATAGAGAAGATGTTGATTATTTAAAACCGTCACGCGTGGGTGTTTTCAGATTTTGTCAGGATTATGTAAAGGAAACATACGACCCGCTAAATCCTAATTAGATATGTAGATAGCATCGCTATACGGATTTGGCACGTTTCATGAATAGGTTGAAACATTTTTTGATAATTTAAATTTTTTCTTATAAAATCATATTTACATGTTATATTACTTACAATATTGATTAGATAGGGTTTTATAAGGCGTGAGTTCCACACCATTGCATTCTAAACAGGACCATGGCAACCAAATGGCCAACACCAATGGTACGGCTTACGGCACTTAGCACGGGGCTAGACTAACGTGGTGTGTAAAGTCCACAAATATTATTATATATTATTATTATTAATGGTAATGCATTTAATCAATCTTAGCAAAAAACAATTCCTTAAAAAAATCCACGACAGTTTTGCGCAGATCTCCCGCTTCGCATCTAGCTTGACTCTTAATATGATTGGCCGGAGCTTTATTCTTGTCCTTGTTAATTTTGGTGCTTATGTCATATGCTGTATTGACATGATTTACATTTCAAATTTTAATTTAGTTAGCAGGTCGCTCAAATCAGATGTTATTTGTTTTCAGCCCACGAAATGTAAACAGAAAGGGGATTCAATTTGAGCGGGCCGGGGTCCAAAACTCAGTTACAATGAATTATTGTCTCTAACGTCGTTGACGTTTTCATTTATTGATAATGTATTTTTCTTTACATTAGAAACAATTCATGTAAAAAATTTTTAAATATAATAAATTTTCTTTTTATTTTATAGTGTAGGGATGCAAACGAGCAGTCGGAACCATTTTAACGCCCATGGACATTGGTCCTTCCTCCTCCATCCTTCATGGGCCACCGGACACTTACACACCAAACGATACACGATGCTGTCACGAGGTGGTGGCGTGGTCACAACCTGACGGTCGACGACTCACAAGTTCTATTCAAATCAATTTTTTATTACAAAAGAGGTGCGCATAATGAGATAGATTCATCACTAGAGGTTACGCAAATAACTTTAAGCCGTTTTTTATAGATACCATGAGCCCTAAATCGCTAGTGATAATTCACAGACTTCGTATAATTTATCAAGATTATAATGGTACGTACGTTACAACGAACGATTTCAAATTTGAAATTCGATGCGAATAGAAATTTAAGCCTAACAAATTCACGACAATTTTACCAGAATCAAGTATTGACTAGCTATCTATTTGAATAAGAATTTCATATAATCTGATGATCTGGATTAGAAGTAAGGATTTGGTTCTACGAAGTGACTTTTTGACCCCAGATTCATTCAAATCCAAGAAGAGAAAAAGTATTTCTAACAAAACAACCGAAAGTTAGTAAAACATAAATTTTATTTATATTTAGTTCTTGCGACGTACAGATGAAATAAGTAGTATAATAGGATCTGTAATACAGAGAGCTTCTTGATTGTACGCTGACACTTAAGATGTAAGCTCCCTTTGACTTATCAAACATTTAATTCAAACTGATACTCTCACGTCTGCGTTACTCTCACTCAAATTTAACCTGCCCACGCACCGCTTCAGTTTCACTTACTTGAACAGAAATGAGTTTCAGACTAATTGAAAACTTCTTAAGAATTTCATTGGATATTCTTCAATAATTTTTACATGTTTGTTTGTATGAGGCGGTGCCGTGCAGCATTGCGGTCGAATATTGTAGGCACGACCGGGGAGGCGTCTCACACTATACTGACTTGTGACAGATATGATGTCGGATTGTGAGAATTTTAAGGTCCTGTGATGGGAGAAAGCCATTGAGTAGTTGGTGCCTATGCCATATGCATGTTATTTATTATATTAGACAATTTTTTTTTCAAAAATTGATTCGTAGCAATTTTCGAAGAAAATTAACAAATTGGTCAAACAATTTGGATTATTTACTGAGTGCTTGCGTCGAATAAACTGTAACGTCGAGTGAGTTAAACTAATTTCGCAATTTTTATTTGATCCTGGAATGTACGAGTGGATATGGTAATGTGTGTTCTTATTTAAGTAGAAAACCTTTGAACTGACGATTTCGACTTCCCTAACCTTCATACGCCAACTGCGTGAGATAGGCTTCTTGGACTTAAAGCTAAGACTTAACGTTATATGGTGCTAAAATGTTAGAAAAATTGAAATAATTGAATATTATAAAAATTCATAAAGGCGCCATATGCGGAAAAAAAAATAAAAAATTGAAGGTCAAGCTTTCAGTTAAAAGTTAATAAGATAGAATAATGAAAAGTTATTTATTGCAGACCTAGGCTAAAAACTTATAATTGAATTATCCAAGGTTATCTTTGAAATCTTTAAACTGTGACTGAAAGTAAAGCGTTCGACGATAGGCTAAACTAACGGCTATACAGATGCAATGCTACTCTTCCCACCTCCATGCACTACCGTCTACTTACACACAGCAAAAACGCGGCAACACAACTGTCAATTACCACCGATATCGTATAAGCGAGAGGTCCGCCTTAGTCGTGCCGGCTGTTCTTATTTAATGTCTTGTATCCTTATTTAATCTTGCTTATTGGTTACATGATACCCATACAAAGCTGTGCTGTCACGATTCATGTGGTTTTGGCCATTGGACCATTGGGGATGAGATGTATAACAATTATGCGGATAGTATTTTATTATTTTATCATACAAAGGGTCACATTTTATACACTTAGTCTGCAGTTATTAAAATAGTACAACACTATTTAAAACTCTCATCTTCTTAATTTAAGCAATGAAGTCAAATACTTCAATGATATGTAAATAACAGTATATATTAATAGAGTTTATAAATATTTATAAAATTGCAATATTATACAAGGGTTCTATGAACAGACAATATTTCACGAAAATGTATATTACTTTACATTTTATAAAGTATCTTGTTTACGTACCTGGCATGTTTGCAGAGCTAATATTTATGTTCATTACCATAAAATGTGTGCATAAAACTGAAATATTATTTTTTTTACAAATTTTTGTTGTGAAAGTTAAATCATTATATTCTTTTTTAGCCAGACGTGTACAACACAGAGCTACAACAAACACCGAAAGTTAACAGTTAACTTATAAGTGGTTTGCTCCATTGTATGATGATACGCAAATGAATCAAACTTGTCAACATTGGTGTTTGGATAATGCGTGTGAATCCTTCACGGAATACATTTATTCTTTTTTTGTACATATCCGGTATCAGCCAGCTTTAAAATTTGTCTTCAAAAATATACATTCATATAAAAAGTTGTATATTCTATATACATAAAATGAATAGGACACTCGTACATAAAAATAAAATAATACCAATTTCATTACATTCAGTGTTCGTTATGTCTCTATCCGAGTCTGAACAGATATTTCACTCCTCTTAACTGACATTTTTTTTGACAAAGGAAAATATGCAATAAAATTATACACTTGTTAAGGATTACTAAATTGCGCGCTAGTTAAATATAAATATAATTTCAAAAAACCGACAATACTGTTATTCTTTATTGGTCTAATCTTACTTAGAAACAGTAAAATCCGTGTGCCTGTACATTGAATATATTTATGAAAAACTATTTGGCGGCTATGTTAAATTAGTATTAGAACACTTTACAATGTTTTTTTAATTTATCTTAACAATCTGTTTGTTCGTTTGTCTGTTTGTCTGTTTATCCAGGCTAATAAAGGCTCCGAATAGACGGATTCTAATGAAACGTTATGGGGTGAATAGATACCAAAGCCGGGTCAATATCTAGAATATTTTTTACTGCGGGAGAATCGAGCATTCCTACTGAAAATTTGAAAGAACCTTTCTGTGGTGTTATGATCTTATGAATGAAACTTATTGCGGTATAAAGTAACTAATCCTGGCAAATATTCAGCTACTTTTGACTGCAGGAAAATCAATCATACAAATCACTTTGATTATAATAGAACTACGCTATGTGAACGAAGTTGCGGGCACCAGCTAATACTTAAAATATGTGGCATTCAACGATATGGCTTACAACTTCGGTTTGGTGAGATTTGATGATTAATATGTTTTAATAATCTGTCAAAACAAAACTATTTTTTTGGTTACTGATCCCACAAGCCAACTACTGCAAAGCAGAGGGGATATTCCAGTCTAACAAGCAGCCCCATGAAGGGAACGTCTTTCATTCCCAATAGGAAGTGAGCATTTTTGTTGATACTTTATAAGCCTTGTATCCTTCCTAAGCACAACAAAGTAATGTGTACTCTATATATAGATATGTAAGATGGATTATCATTTGTGTAAAGCGTGTTGTTTACCAAAATAATGCATTTTTCTTTGGCAGTTTGCCAAACAGACCCAAAGGCGCCTAGCAACTTTATGTTTACGCTACTATCATTTCAACTTATTATGACATCTATGCGGAGCGGCGACGCATCGGTGAGCGAGCTCTATGGTATCAGTGTTATGATATAGGTAAGGGTTAAAACGCGTAGTAGTGGCCTTTTTAATGAATAAATATCCGCATAGACGCTACATATTAAGCCGGGTCCAGACGAGTGTAACGTGTAATGTAATCCACCGTGTTATGTAACACGAATTCTACGTGTTAACGTGTTACAATTTGGCTCTACCTCCCCTTCAACATAAACATTTTTGTTCACAATATTGTCTGGAAGAAATTACTATTTAAGTAATAAGTCCGCCTTTGTGAACCTAATATAAGTTTGTGTGTTTCTTTTAAATAATTTTGTTTTCATGTTCACAATAAATAATATTTCATTCATTCATTCATTCTCAGTGGGTAATATGACTTAGGTACCGCACGTAACGCTAGAGCTTAGCTGTAACTGTACGGCGGTAACATTTGAGAGATAGGTTGTACCAAACAAATTTAGATGCAATGCAGTGTGGCACTACCTGTCACTAAAAGTATCTTTTATTTAGCGATTCACAAACTATAGTAATCAACTCGAACCTGTAAATCGAGTGAAGTTTGAATATCCTAATCAATATAACGGGCTGTCGAGCAAAGGGCTTATCCTCGGAACATAATTTGAATATAATTTTACAAAAGTGTCTACAACACGAAAATTAATTGAAGGACTGAAATTCTTTTAATTTAATGGGCGAATGGGAAAGTTTTTTAATAACGTGTCTGCTCTGCGTGTTTTCGCTAATTAATCTGAAAGTTACAATGATTAACAGACGGCCACATGCCAAAGAGCAATTACTCTGACACGGAGTTGTTATACTGTTTCTTTTGTGTTCTTATTTTAATCGTTGCTTTTTATTGCTGCTCAAGACGTTTATGTATATATCAAAATATTCACCAGAAAACCTCTTTGCAGATGTCTATGGGCGTCGGTAGTCAGAAAATGACTCATTTGTCCCCCGTC
>LUGF01052684.1:151464-162129 GCA_001625245.1 Calycopis cecrops | reverse complement strand
TACTAGAACAACTAGAAATTCTTTTCACCGTGGTGTAATACCATCTTAATGTCTTAATAGTCACCTAATAGTAATAGTGTTCTCCAATCCGAACTTTTGCTATGATGGTCATCTATAGTGATTAACTAATTGAGGAGCACAAGTTATAATACACAATTGTATATGTAGACACTAGTGGACAGTTTCTTATGTAGCCGTAGTCCGAGACGTCTGGCGGGAATCAAGCACATGGTCTGTAGACGTGCTTCTTACTACTTAATTAGAAAACGGGGGTTCGCTCCCCTTAACTACCAGCTTTCTTATCTCTATAAATTAAAATATCCTAGAAGCACTCCGACTGAAACATATTTTGTGCATGCTGCCATTAGACCACGAGGCAGTCTACGCAGAAAAATAAATTATATAATATTACATCATTAATAGAATAGTTAAATTCACTTTAAAGCGAAATTTAAAAATGACATAACCATTAAGTTTTGTCAAACTTAGTACTACTACTAATACTTATAATAAAATGGTAGAAACTTGTGAAAATTTATTACATTAATATGCTGGTCAGTCTGGCATCAGCAAGGTAATGAAATGAATCTAGCTAGCGGGTCTTAGGTAATCTAATATTTTCTAAGACCTCTATCACCTAAATCCTCGCTCCTCGATTATTATTTTTTGCAAATCGCCTTTCAGCCGAGCCGATTTGCAGCCGAGTTTCGAGTAAAAGAAAATAAAGATATCCAATGTTAATTTTAAATAACCACGAATATTTAAGACGATTAAATCTAGAATCACAGATATCAAAGAACGTGTTTTTTTATCAGTTATACAAGTATTATGTAAAAATTAAACATTAGGTAATTTTCGAATTATTTATAGACAGAGAATAAATTAATATTTTTTAAATAGTAGGTAAATGAAAAGTTTTACATTTATGTATATTTTTAAAATAGTCAATTTTCTTACATTTCAAATTTAAACTTGGGAATAATTAAATTTATATATTTGACTTTTTTGCTTAATCTTATATATCTTGGCAATTCTGGAATTATTTATAACCAGCAGCGCCCCGCGGTTTCTCCCGCCTAAATTTTATCCCGTGGAAAATAGAAAATCTTCCCATGGCATCCCATAGGAACATTTTTTCGAGCTAAAAACTATCCTTTGTGTCAATCCTATAATAATATGTGTGTGCAAAATTTCATGAAAATCGGTTAAGCAGTTTTTGCGTGACAACGTGCGTAACAAACAAACAAACATACAAACTTTTGCATTTATAATATTAATAAGATTGTAAGTCTTCGTTATCTTACTTATAAATTTAACAGTCGAAAATATAACACATATTATGTTTTCTTAATGATTACATTTCCGTCGTAGAATTAAGACGGAATTACGTTTTAAATCTTCAAATCCATTTAGCGAACGGCGGCCCACTCGACCTTCTCGGAACATAATTTGGACAGAATTTTACAAATATGTCTGATAACACGAAAAATAATTGAGAGACTGAAATTCATTTAAATTAATGAGCTAATAGGTAAAGTTTTTTAATAACGTGTCTACTCTGCGTGTTTTCGCTAATTAATCTGAAAGTTACAATGATTAACAGACGGCCACATGCCAAAGAGCAATTACTCTGATACGGAGTTACTATACTGTTCCTTTTGTGTTCTTATTTTGCTCGTTGCTTTAGATTGCTGCTCTAGACGTTTCTGTGTAGAGCTGCAATTATTATAGGAATTTTGACAGTGAGAGCTAAGTAGGTGAGTATTTACATATTAAGTTTAAAGATTACTAAAATGTAAGAGCGACATGCAGAGTTGCAGTCATCGACGAGCGAGTAGCGAGTATCTCTATCTCGTATCTTGCCATGCCATGCCAAGTGACATTTGTACAGTCGCGTTAACATAACGTAACGGAAACTTACAAACCGACGACCGGTTTGTAAGTTGACCCGACCTGTTAGTAATATTCATGAAAAATTTTAAGTGAATCCGTGCAGTACTTTTTGATTTTAGCCCGGACATAACTACAGAAAAGCAGATAAAAATTCTAAAGACTATATTTTTGATCTCGATATCGATTGTAGATCACGCCCCAAGTATACTTTAAAAAAAATATTCAATGTACAGTTTTATCTTTCTTACGATTTTATTATATGTATAGATAGTAGGGTTAAGCGTTATAGAATAAATGTGTTCAATTTTATTTTATAAGGATTATCAATATCAATTTTAATACTATGTGTAATTTTGAAGCGCTTTTAGCACAGAAGCGCTCCGAAATTTCACCTGCGAAATCCACTTACTCTGTCCTATTAGTCGTAGCGTGATGGCATATGGCATAAAGCCTTCGTCGATAAATAGCTTATCTGTCAAATCGTAGCAGCTCCCGAGTTGTGCGTTCTACCAAATAAACAAACCCTTTACTATGTTATAGATGGCAGATGCATTGATTTAGTTCTAAACAAAGTTTTGTAGATGGGGGGAAGGACGTCCCGTTAACACAAGATATTTTTTATCACAAAAAAATGTTCCTAAGGGATGCCATGGGTGATTTTCCACAGGATCGAATTTACGCGGGTGGAATCGCGCGGCGCAGCTTGTAGGAGATATAAATAAAGGCGTGCAGGGATAAACTATAGAGAACAGTTAAGTTAGCAGCAATTAATATTCGATCCCTTATTGACTTCCTGTGGTATGTTTTTATACGAGGTGACGAGCAGCTTACCCACATCCATAGACATCCACGCAAACGTTGTGCACACGTGTATCCGCTTTGATTCCTCGCTTACATTGGGCTACAAGAAACTCACAAGCTGAACAAAGCGTGTCAACATAGTCATTTTTCGGCAGTATCGTTTAAGCTGGTGGTTCTCTCAGAATTTAGATTTTACCACTTTTGAAAAAAGTATAAATGACTTGAACTATGAAGCAACCAAGAGTTCAGCTATTTATATAATACCCGTATAAATTTCGGTCCCGTCGAAAATAGAAAATCATTCCATGACATTCCATGGGAACATTTTTTCAAGTTAAAAACCATCCTATGTGTTAATCCAAGTTACCTTCTATGTGTGTGCCAAATTTCATGAAAATGGGTTCAGCAGTTTTTGTGTGTAGGAGTAGCAAACAAACAACCAAACATACAAACTTTCACATTTATTAATATTAGTAGGATAGGATAATAATAATCACTCGTTTTCACATCGTGCAGTAAACGCACAATGCACACCTTACAATACAATAATGTACAGTAGCTACTAGATTCAATTTACATACTCGACGCCCAACTCTCTTTACGAGTTCTTCATTTACATTATCGTATTAGGGCTTCTGTGAAATATCGATACAAAATATCCACAGGTTTTAGTATACTACAAATTCTATAGAACATTCGAGAATCTGAGATTATTTCGTCTGCGGATTATTTACAAAGCTTGATCTGCTTTGTAACAAATTCAATCCATCATATCAAATGCACTATTCATTTAATACGTCAGAAACTTCTTGTTTTTTCTATTACTGAATTTTCAATCAGGTCTTTAAATTTTTTCCTTTCTTCTTTTTCGGTTTAGACGTAAAAGTATAATAAAGTATCGAAAATTCGTTCTGAACGTGGCGTGGATCAGACCTTCGTAAATCTCGTAGCATTATCGTGTAGCGTGGCTTTGCGATGTAACGTCGTATTGCGTCATAGCGCGGTTTTGGGTCGTAGCGCACTATTGGGTCGTAGTGCGATACCAAGGCATTGCAAGGTATTGCTGTGTAGAGCGGCATTGCGGCATAGCAGGGTATAGCGGCGCGGGCGTAGCGCGGCATTACGGTGTAGCGCGATGTTACGGCCTAGTGCAGTATTTCGGTGTAGCGCGACGTTGCGGCCTAGCGCAGTATTGCGGTGTAGCGTGACGTTGGGGCCTAGCGCAGTATTGCGGTGTAGCGCGACGTTGCGGCTTAGCGCAGTATTGCGATGTAGCGCGAAGTTGCGGCCTAGCGCAGTATTGCGGTGTAGCGCGAAGTTGGGGCCTAGCGCAGTATTGCGGTGTAGCGTGACGTTGGGGCCTAGCGCAGTATTGCGGTGTAGCGCGACGTTGCGGCCTAGCGCAGTATTGCGGTGTAACGCAACTTTGAGGCCTAGCGCAGTATTGCGATGTAGCGCGAAGTTGCGGCCTAGCGCAGTATTGCGGTGTAGCGCAGCTCAGTTCACTATAAATATAATATGAAAAAAGTTAGAAACAAAGGTAAATAAATACCTGATGTGAAATAAAACCATTAAATTTTATAATGCGACTTTTGAAACGTTTTTCAAGCAACATAATTAAAATTTCAACGCATCGCCAAATTCATCCCTCGAACAATTAAAAGTTTGCTATAATATATGACATGGCCTACATTCCAGCTTTATAGTACATTTGCGGAAGATCATATATTTGGTGAGTTATTCCGATTACGTCGGACCAGCAACAGGCTTTGTGAACGTGATGGTTTATGGAAAATCAATTTGGAAACGAAATCTTAATGGAAAAATCTTTGCGACGCCGTCTACTTCTTACTAAATGTTTTTCTACGCGAATTCAAAAAGAAATAATCTCCCTTCTAGTACAATAGAATCACTCAAAGGTTGTTACTTTTATTTGTTTTTCTCAAAGGTTGCTTTTAAGTTTTCGTACCTTTTGTACTTTATTGTATTTGTTGTTCTTGTTTCTATTTAATTGATAATTATATGGATCGTTGAAAGGTTCCTTAAGAATTATTGCAATGCTTCTAACAAGTAATGTAGTTCTGCATTGCATCCTATTAAGGCTCATACTACCAAGAAGGTATCTTCAACTCACTCGATACATGAGAAATGTAGACAGCGTAAAGTGAAGGATATGCTGTCATATTTCGTGCCGTGAGGCACCGATGGCTAACGGTGGATGGGGGAAAGAGGGCACGCACGGTGCGGATATTTATGGGATATATGTACCGGTAGTCTGATGACTATAACATTTTTAACTTTATAATATTTTTATCATATTATGTTCATTCAATTGATTCAATACGAATATAATCGTGATATAGCCGTTGGATAATTTCCACATAAGTTAAATGTTAATGATCAATTGAGTTTGTAAATACAGAGGCGGCCATGTTTGTTGTGTCAACAGTTGCGTTTGTGTTTGTTGTGTGTGTAATTAGGGAGGAACACTCCACTCCAGTGGTTAGAGAGTAAAGTGGTTTTTAGTCGGCATAGCACCCGGTGCCAAAAATACGTGTCGGACTAATTGAAAACTTCTTAACAATGTTCTTCAGATATTCTTAGCTTATTTTTACGTATCTGTACTTCAGAAGCAGTGTCGTGCTGCATTGTTGTGGAAAATTGTCGGCACGACTGGATGAGGCATCTCACATGATATTGCCTGTTGTCGGCTTGAACGAATTGCTAGGAATTCGTGTGGATTGTATGTTCCTGGCACTGGAGATAGGTATAACAATTATTTACTTGCCCGTGTAATAATTGCTACTTAAAAAGCCTCCAAATGTTAGTTTATCCCTTATGATATAAAAACTGGTTGACCTTATTCTGAAATATCTAAAAAATTGCTTCAGCTAACTGCATAATATAAGACTTCAGTCAGCCGCCACTTGCAGTAGGCGAAAAGATAAATTGTTGAAGCTCGAGTTATTAGTTGGAGGTTAACAAGAAGAAAGAATGAAAAGTATTTTATCCAAGTTGAAAAGTTATAATTGAATTACCCAAGATCATCTGTGTAAACTTCCTTAAAATTTGACAGGAAATAAAGCGATCGCCGATAGGCTGAACTTAATTCCCAACTTAAAGAATGGCTTCTAGTAGGTACGTGATCTCGATTCACAAATGTACATCCTATTTATTTATTTTTTATGCTACGGGGGGGGCACACTAGCAGTCGGAGCAATTTTCATGACGCGGACGCTCGTAGACAACCGCATAGATTTTTTTTTGTTCATGGTATATAGATATATTTTCAATTGTTAGCAATGGTTCACTCCCTTATTTTTTCTCTACCATAATCATCTTACAGCCAATGAAGATAAAATAATCCAATGTAAAACCTTTTTATTGTTAAAGGCGATTTTTCAAGAGTTTGTTGTTGTACCGTCGTACACTCCCAACATCACAAGTGAGAAAGTTAATGGGTAGGAGTTTGTTTTGGAATGTTAACTAACGCGTAGTCAAAGTTTTTACACTATGATGCTATTAACATTATATGTTTTTTAATTTTCCTCTGGAAGCAAACCATATGAGGGTGGTGCGATAACTGTGCAATATTCTTAGAGCTTAATTGTTATATCATGTTGCTGATTGCCATATAGAATGGGTAACAAATCTTCTCTGTAAAGGACCACCGGAAACTTACAAACATTTCATGCGAGTTAGAGGTACCTTACTAACGTGATGGCTCATTTAGGCCTTCATGCATCACGGTACCTGTTACCAAAGCTTATTCAATATAAGAACTAAGAAATGGAGTACTTATGGCTAATTCATAATAAAAGCTATAACTAGCACATGGAGGTGGGAGGAGAAAGGAGGGCAGCGCATTTGTATAGCCTCTATGCGGATGTCTGTGGACGTCGGTAGTCATGAAAATGGCTCCGACGGTACGTCTGTTCAACTGGTTCAACTGAATTGGAGTAGACGACACAAGCCAGATTTACAAATTAAGTAATTTGAACTTCACAGTTCCACGTTCATTACTAAAACTATAATACAACAATGAAGCACAATCTAATCTTTGAATTGTTCTTGTGATTACGTGCCCGTGTCTCGTATTGAATTAATTTAAATTTCAGATTACAATTTAGTTGGCAGGTCGCTTAAGGGTGGCATACCCGAGACTTTTACACGAGGCGACCGGCGTCTTAGACGCTTTTTAGACGCTGAAATGCGGCACATTCAAGAAGCCAGACGCTGCGACTAATGTGTTATAAAAATATTTATCAATTTACAAAATTAATTAATTAGTTAGATGCTAATGTATATCAATTAATCGCGATACTGTCACACGACTGTCGCACGACTCTACTGCGACCGGTCGGTCGCAGTAGAGTCCTCCGACTGTATCGATGCAGTGGCAAATCCACCGGTCGCCACATCTAAAAGTCGGGAGTACCTCTAAATCAGATGCTATTTGCTTTCAGCCCACGATCTCAAAACAGAGAGTGGATTCAATTTGAGCGGGCCACGGTTCACCGCTTAGTTACATTTAAATAGAATTAATGTTCAACTATAAAGTGTTGTGTACCTAACAGTGTATGTATAATGTATATTATGTATGTCCTTAATAAAATATTTCTATTTCGAAAATAACTGTCTAAAATGATGTCGATATATTTCTTTACCCGATAGTTTATTATAAAACTAGCTGGTGCCAGCGGCTTCGTTCGCGTAGCATAGCGCGTAGTTCTAATATAATCAAATTTTCTTTCTAATATTCAGATTCGTCGGGTAAAGTATAATTACTGAATTTCCCGTAGGAATTTTTCATTGAGTAAAAAGTATTCTAGATGTTGACCAGGCTTAGTATGTATACACTACAAAAAGTTTCATTAGAGTACGTCCAGTAGTTTCGAATATTAGCCTGGACAAACAGAAAAACAGACAGATAAAAAAAAACATTGAAAAGTATTCTAATACTATTTTAACATCGCCCCCTATTAATTTTTCGTAAATATATTCAATGTACAGACACACGGAATTCGCTGTTTTTATTATACGTATACCATAGACTTAATAACACTTCATGTAAAATTGTATATTATCATAAAAACAAAATGATTGACTTCTATTACATATTTAGTAGTTTTACGTGAAAGAACAACAAACGTACAGGCAAACCTACCTATACAGGAATTTATTATAAGCCACGTATATTCCTTTGTCCTAACCCGTAAAAAAACTCTCGAGATATTATGTAATACGGCTCGTCTGCCGATAACACTTTAATAATAAAATAACGTGATAATTATTAAACCCCGATTTATCCGAAGCATTGAGATTGTCAATTCTCACATGATTCTCTCACTCTGGTGATAACCGTTTTATACGCCATTTTAATCGCTCTTTATATAACTTAGTTAATTATATCAGCCACACACATTATATAATAAAGTCGGTAGTAAGTCTGTGTGTAAATGATAATT
This sequence comes from Calycopis cecrops, assembly GCA_001625245.1. Lineage (NCBI taxonomy): Eukaryota > Metazoa > Arthropoda > Insecta > Lepidoptera > Lycaenidae > Calycopis > Calycopis cecrops. Next base: position 153,967 of record LUGF01052684.1, on the reverse strand, counting down.
TACTACTTAATCGACTTGACGAAAAGAAGGAGGGCCAATTTAGCTGCACCGAAACAATAGAATTACGTCTTACTAACATTTAAGTAAAATTAATTACTGGTAAGACCTTACACAAAGACCGGATAACATTTAACAGTTATGTTAGGCTCCACACAGAGAGCTTAAGATGTTAACTTTGACTTATCAGACACTGCTTCTCTTTCTCTGCTTCTGCTTTACTTTTACTAAAATTTTTTTTTTTTTTTATGGTATAGGAGGGCAAACGAGCAGTCGGAGCCATTTTCATGACTACCGACGCCCACAAACATCCGCATAGAGGCTATACAGATGCGCTGCCCTCCTTTCTCCTCCCACCTCCATGGGCCACTCGCCGCTTCAATTTAAAAACTTCTGGAAAATGGCATACTAATTGAAAATTTCTTAAGAATTTAACATCACTGCCAGATGATTACCGTGAAGAAACGTATATCCGAACTATAATTGGCTAGCAAAAAACTAATGTTATAGATAATTTGAATTTAAAATTAGAATGTCGTCGTATTGAATTTTCGAAATTGTTATTGAACGTTACTACGGAAACTTGTTAGTTTAATAATATTGTGGATATATTTATTGGGCATCGATAGAAAGGCTCCCTCTTCTGGTTCCCCCCTTGAACAATAAAAAATCCTTCTTACAATCTTCCAAGGATTTAGTTTATAGGCCGGGATCTCAGAGTAGGTATTATCTAAGTCAATATTTCATCCCGAATAATACGTTCAACTAGATATAATTGAGCGTATTATTCGGGATCGATGATGAAGCTATATATTAAAAGTCGTTGATCCGTGAAAAAGAATGTTATCTCTAATGGATATCCGAAACGATTCATCAATACACAGTTGAGCAATATTGCCATTTCTCACATTCTCAACTATTTTTGTTTCTAATTTGTTGTTAAATGAAAAAAAGGCAGTAAATTGTAAATAAATAAATAGGAATTTAACTATAAGACTTGTAATCATCATCATCTATCGCAAACAAAATAACAATAGCAGCATAGGGCCAGGTATTTGACCAACACCCTTGAGATTTCAATTCAAATAGAAACTATAATAAACTTTTATTTAACTAACGATGTTACTTATAGTATACCAAATCTTGGAAGCTGAATTTAACCTACTTTCCATTATCAAATTTTGTAAAGATAAAAACTACTTATTTACTTGTTAAAATGGTATTAGTCTGGAATCCTTTTCAACAAACAAGCTTCAAGCATGTTAGTTTTATGTTGGTAAACATTTGCCCTCTGGCAAAGAAATACAAAACTGTATGTTTTAATATAATTAATCTTTATTCATATACCTTTTGTATTTTATAAAATATACTTTATGCAGTCACAATTTCTATTTGAATACCTACTAAGTTCTTATGTTTCAGATCCGTGTTGCTTTATTCGATATACATACATGTAACTCTAAACTATACTACAGGGACCAAGACAATAAATCTTAATTTTTCATAGGAGTGATGAAGGAAAACAAAAGTTCGCAAATTATTACCATCATGGGTATTGTTGATCAACCCTTTGTTGTTGAAAAGCTCTTTCAATCACCGGCAAGATGGTAAACGGTGTCTAGGTAATAGTAATAATCAAATAATCTGATGCGTGGAGGTTCACATCCTACCCGGTCAAAGCTCGATCTACTTCGTCTTTGTAAATAATATGTTATCCGGGTATAAACAAATATCCTATTATAATAAGGTCTTTATGAAATAAAAAACAAATTTAGTTACCAACACTTTATATTCATAACATTGGTCGTATATATTAGTCTAATATAATAACAAAATATATCAAAGTTTATCCATACTTGTTACATGTAGGCGAGAAGGGTTTGAGGCTCGGATCGAATAACTTTTTAGATAGGTTTTTGTACTTGCCTTTCAGTTCAACCCATGTTTACTCGATTTTTTTTTGTTATAATATCATGTTTTATGACTGTGACGTATCCTTCAAAATATCTGGATTACTTTTTGGGTTTAGTCATGTTCTGTACGATGTTGAAGTCTACGGCTAAACAACATCGGGGGATAATTCGCATTTTTTTTAGTTAGGAGCCAGATTAGGCTTGCACAGTCGCAGAAGCCGTCACTCCCGTGGCCGTGATGTCTCACTTACTCGTCGCGTTTCACGCAGTTCCACTTATTGAGTTTTAGGTGTCATATAAGAGAGCTAAAGGAAAAGATACGAGTATAATAATTATACTAGCGATATCCCTAATTATTATCTAAGCGTCGGTTAATCTTAACAATTTTTCATTCATTGGAGGATCACGACAGGGGGGCCCTCCGTCATCCTGTAATACGCGAAAAAGGACGTACAAAACTTACTGTAAGTCAAATACATGTGTTTTTAGGGTTCCGTATCTCAAAGAGAAAAAACGGAACCCTTATAGGATCGCTTTGTTGTCCGTCTGTACGTCTGTCAAGACCTTTTTCTCTAAAACGCTTGAAGGGATTA
>LUGF01052684.1:133807-147200 GCA_001625245.1 Calycopis cecrops | reverse complement strand
TTTGATAACCACCACAGTAAGGGCAATTCATCCAGACGCTGACATCGGTTTGATTTGTATAATATGTAACAGTTCGCTTTTGCTCGATATCATAATATTATCTTGTGATTGTTTGTGGACTAGTGATCCGAACCATGCCACTGTCGGTTGTTGAGTGACCGGTCCGCGGGCGTCACATTGCGCTCTCAAGGCTCTGCCACAAGTTCAGAACACTATTTCCCGAAGATAAAACTGCGCTGCAACTACATTTGTCGGGATTCGTGCAGCGTGTTGTTCACCGTCCGTACTATTGACCGTCCCCGATAGATCCATCACCGTCCATACAATTGACCCTCTCTAACAGTTTCGTTCACCATCCGTACTATTGACCGTCTCCGACATATAATATATATTTCCCACTTTTTAATATATATTTATATAATAATTTGCTTATTTCCCTTATATTATGATATATTTTATATAATTTTTATATTTATTATTTTATTACACACTAGATAATTGCTTATTTATTAATCTTATAATTTATTATATGTAAGTACTTAAAATCGTCACTGTCTTCCGTCTCCATCTCCGGATGCCACTGAAAATCGGTATCGGAGAACTCAAATTCTCCGATGTATGCCGAGTGGTATCCCTTTCAGTGCTCCTCCACATTGCGCTGCTGTGCAGATAAACACAAAGTTTTTGTTTATCCTTAGTTAAGTTGGTATAATTTAGTTTTATTCTAGTTTTTTTTTATCTTCTTTTGTTTTCATAATATGATTGTGTTTATTGCCTATTTTTTTTGTATACTAATATGGAGTACTGAATAAACGCTTTTCTATACTATTCTATTCTTCTATTCTATTCATAATATCTACATTTAAAGTAAGTAAATATTTATGTTCCCATCTACAGTCTAAGTTAACAAGCACACATTTAAACTTATGAGCTGCCGTTAGATTAACTCTAACATCAAAAATAAAATAAAAGGCTCCAATTTCTCTGTGACATGCTTCTCATATAGATTACTCTACTAAATCTTTTACGCACGCCCATAGGCTCATGTTGAGAACCAGAGGCTCGACTAATAATATTGCAGTAACATAATACAACGGAGGTGTGGACTGCGGCGCCAGTGTATATTGAACTAATACTCAGTTTATTGGTAACATGAAATAATAATGAATACGAAATAAACCTATATATACCTAATACTAAATAAACCTATATATAAAATAAACCTAACCTATATACTAAATAACCTATTTAAATATCGTTTATTTGCTTTTTCTTATCAACATCATTTATAAGTAATAGTTGCTTAGGAAGAAATCTTGAATATATTTGTAATTAGCTATGCCTGAATTACATTATATCCTAGACCATCACCAACCTAAACACGGCGTTACCAACCTAAAAGTGAAATTCGACTGCTGAAGTTTTTTTTTTATTTTCGCGGTTTTTTTACAAAGCAAGCTTTATTTAGTTGGCTATAACATTAATTCGACAGCGCAAAGAGAAGAATGCTTAAAAACCTGGTTCACAAATATAAATATAGCTAAATACCTATATTATCTGAAAGATTACAAATGTTACGTTATTGAGATGAAATGAAAGGTTTTGATAGTAGGGTTTGCTTCATCTAGCTCTACCTATTTAAAGAAAAATATAACATTCCAAATCTAAAAATACTTTGTCTTCCCGAATGATGTAAATGTGCAGTAATCCTATCCATATGGGCCTCGTCAAACACAAAGCAAAGTTGGTTCACAACACTTTATATTCATAACATTGGTCGTATGTATTAGTCGATTTCACCCTTACATGATGTAGGCGAGAAAGGTTCCCGGCTCGGATTGCATAACTTTCGAATTTGCCTTTCAGTTCAAACCACTTTGCTCGCATTTTATCGCATTTGAATAATTGTAGTTTATGCAACTGTCATATAAAGAAGGGTATTAAAACACGAGTGTGAATTTTTGAAAAGAGCGAACGCGAGTTTCAAAATAGTACCTCACGTGTGTTTTAATACCCGTGTTATATGCAGTTGCATACACTACTTTATCTTCACTAATGCAATTAATCAATTAATCAAATATTGCGAAACATTAAATTCACGCGTATTGCCCCATTCGTTGTTGGACCGACGACTGTTTGACCGACGAGGCGACGAATGCTTGACCGACGATTTAAAATGTAATGTTCTTTGAAGATAAATATTTTTATTAAATACTTTAATTTGATTGCAAAAATTGCGGCACGTAAATATATACTTTTTATAATTCAATGTTAATAAAATACTAGCTTCAATGTTGAAATATAATGTGAAAAATCACATGACTTTGCTTTTAAATTTCTACTAAACAGTAGATTATTCGTTGTCTGTGGCGTTCATTTTTGTTTTCATTTTTTGTAGAGCTTTGTTTCTTTCTCACAAATCCTTTGCAAGCTGGCATTGAACCAATGAGAGCGCAGCTGCAGCGCGCGCAGGGCCAATCAGGAGCGAACGCGCGCTGTTAGGATTTTGAAATAAGGCTATCTCACCACTCTCTCTCTCTCTCTCGCTCTCACACAGTGTTATAATGAGATTTTACGATATCGATTTGGATATTATAGCATCATGTCAAATTGCTTAAATTGAGTTTTTTGTTGTCTGAGCTATAACAGTAGTTATTGTAAGTCAAATATTGAAAACATAAGTAGAATGTTACAACATTAGTGTAGATAAAAATTATTATAATACCAATTCATTCACACAAGTCACAACAGATGTCTTTAAATTATTGCATGCCTTAAGCGCGAGCGTAGGTATTGCATGCCTTAAGCGCGAGCGTAGGTATGCTCTACTCTCGCCTAAAAATCAAAAACTGGGTTCGGTCAGAGTTTTATTTTAAATAAATAATAATATAGTGCTTAAAGTAGGTTGGCCTTCATACCACAATAAAAGAAAACATCAATGGTCATTTTTCTAAACAATAAACAGCAATCCAACCCACAATTTAGATAAAAAAATGAATTTTTCAGAAAAAATTCTATGAAAAACATATAACATTCTCTCTGTAATCTCCATAACTTTTGAAAAACATAACTAATCGATTTAAATTTTATTTCAATAGGTCCGTAAATCTATTGTGACGAACTGATTAGAAAACCATAACTCAATTATTATTCGTTTTATTGTAAAAAATCAAATGTGTACTGTTGAAACTAAAAAATTTACATCTTAGGCAGCCTAATATACAAATACAAAAAATATAAAACCCCTCAACAGTGACGTTTACTCTCAGAATAAACGTCAAAAATGTGTCAACAGTGAGCTTTACTCTGAGAGTAAAGCCACTTGAGATTTTATTTTCACAACGTTAGAGTGTATAATTGAATAAATCGCGTTCGCGCACTTAAAACATTATGGTAAGAGACATTCTTTATGGTTAAGTTTTAATTGCGTCATTCATATAAGCTGCCAGCACAATTTTATTAGTCTAACGTTTATTAATTTATGTTTACCAACGTTTCTCGACTAAAATTATGTAATTTATATTGGTAATAATCGCTTTTATCTGAAGCAGTTTTTATTTTTACATTATGATGTCTAATAAATATAAAATAACTTATTTTCTTTAAGATTCAAGTTTACCATAAAACTATTTGAAAATTAAAAATAAAAAAAGCAATTTTTGGTGAAAAACGTATATGTTATCATGAGTATCTAATTTATATAACATACGTATGACACGAGTGCTTAAGGCATGCACGTTTGGTTTTACCAAACTTTCTTTTAGTCTATATTATCATGTTCTTAAGACTCTCATCTCTCAAATGTTCATGAGCGGGAAAAGTCAATCACAGGTGACGTCAGGTGATACGTTTGTACTATTACAACCACTAAGTCGTAGCACACATACACTAAAACTTATGAGAGGTAGTGCCCTTGCTCCATTGCAGCAGAAAAGGACCCTGACCCCCCTGGCGCGGGCGCTGCGCCTTAAGAAGATAGTTATGTCGCTTTCATGCCATAGAAATCCCCATAAAGGCTATACAGATGCGCCGCCCTCCTTTCTCCTCCCACCTCCATGGGCCACCGGCTACTTACACACCACACGAAACGCGACAGCACAGCTATCACTTTACGCCAGTGTCGTGTAAGCGAGAGGTACCTCCACGGTCGTACCTGCCCAATTCGGCAGCATGCAAGCATGCAGTATGGCACTACTTCTTACTAAGGTGCTAAGTACTACCTATATACGGATGCTTAGAATAATTGGGAGTCACTAAAATGCTCCATTTGTTCATAGTATAAAATTATTTTTAATACATTTTACCGCCTCTAAAAACCCTCAATTTTTTTTATATTTTTCATTAAATTCAATTCAAACGTCTGTTATCTTTCATTTCACTGAGAAGTATTTTGTTGTTCTGACCTCAATAAAAACTTTACATAAAGGTGTCATGTCTGTCCTGAAACAGCTATCACAATAGCTTTTATATTAGGTAAATAAATACCTTTAAAGGACTGTCTCACAAAGAGCTAAATAGCTTTTTTGTGACAGAAATGAGAAAGAAATTATTCATAATCATATAATATAACTAGCTTCCGCCCGCGGCTTCGCCCGCGTGGATTTCGGACTTCAAAAATTATTTAAGACTTTTAACTTATTATGTTATTCTGATATGAAAGCTATATTACTGTAAAGTTTCATGAAAATCCGTTCAGTAGTTTTTGTGTGAAAGAGTAACAAACATTCTTGCAAACTTTCGCATTTATAATATTAGTAGGATAAAAGTATTAAACTAGCGCAGACAGTGGCGTAACGTCTCATATATTTCATGCCACAGTGGGTATTGTTGTATATATTTCGTTTTCCTTTCTAATATCGAAAATATGTTTCTGCAGACATAAATAGCCTTAGAATATTGCGGACGTTCTGCAAGTTGTGACAGTTTGTGAACACGTCGGAAAATGCGCAGTGGAATAATAAAGTCTGACGGAGACATATACCTACTTTAGATATATGTAATACTAGCTGCGCCCCGCGGTTTTACCCGCGTAAATTTCGATCCCATGAAAAATCATCCCATGGCATCCCATAGGAACATTTTTTGGGGATAAAAACTATCCTGTGTTATTCCAAGTTACTCTCTGTGTGCCAAATTTTATGAAAATTGGTTCAGCAATTTTATGTGACGGAGTAACAAACAAACAAATAAACATACAAACTTTCGCATTTATAATATTAATAGGATTAATTTTTGCCCGCTGCTTCTCTCGGGTTGAAGCCGTTCAATAATTAATATCAATGAACACTACATTTAAATGTAGAACTGCAATAGAAAACTGGCATAAAATTCTTCACACTATGATATCAATATTAGTGCGATTCATGATAGTGAACATATCCGATTGTACATGCTAAGCAATAATTAATGATATATTCAATTTTAATAATAAAGCTTTCATTTAGACTTTATACTTGCGAAAATAAGTTTTGTTGATTATAGATATTGAATTAACACACTGAAATGAAATAAGAAACAACAAGCATTATCAATAAGATAACGCTATGTTTGAATTGGCATTTCCTTTACACAAATAAATTTTAAAAGATTGAACAGCTATTCTGCTATGTAATTATATAAGTAATCTTATATATCAATATACATCCAGGGTAACTAGGATTAACACAGAATAGTTTTTATCCCGAAAAAATGTTCCTATGGGATGATTTTCCACGGGATCGAAACTTACGCAGGTAAAACCGCGGGGCGCAACTAGTATTATCATAAATGTAAAAAAAAAAATTACACTACGTTGAAATGATGAGAACATAATTTGTGACACCAGTCGCACGGTTCCTGATACAGTGATACAGCCTGGTGACCGACAGACCGAAAGACGGGCAGCCGAGTTTTAGCAATAAGTTCCCTCTTTCAAATAAAGTTAAGATAAAGAAACAAAAATAACAAATAGATGGATAAACCACCAAACTTTTAAAGCCTGACCTATAAAGATTTACAGTAGAAAAGAGTAATTATGATTAAACTTTCAAACTCATGACCAATATTACATGGAGATTCACATTAAAAGTTGCTTTATTCGTGGAATGGCCTACATTTCAGCCTTTCAACATTTGCGGAAGATCACGTATTTGGTGATTTATTGCGAGTACGTCGGTCCAGCAACAGGCTTTGTGAACGTATTTACGTGATAGTTTATGGAAAATCGATTAGAAAAAGTAATCTTAGCGAAAAAATCCTTTGTACGCCGTCGTAGAGATACGACTAATATTTTTAGGTAAGTTGAAAAAGAAAGTAATGACCTTTGACAATCAATCAAAACAATCATGACAGAGGAAACAAATGAGTCAACGCTTGAGTGATTTATTACTCAAACGTTGTTCATTTGTTTCCTTATTTTTCATGATCGCTTAAAGAATTACCTATTTATACAAAAAAGAAACGAAGGTTATAAGCTACTATATTATGTTATATTGAACGATTAATCCATATAAATCTGGGATTCTTTAGATAACTATTACAACAGTAATTAACAATCAAAAGGGCTTTCCTACCTTTTCTAATTTTACCTATTGTTAGTTACCTATTTAGTATAATCGCAGTTTATGGTACGGATATTTAAATAATTAAGATATTGAATTTATGTTACATGAAACTAAAGTAGACCCACACTTTGTATCAATCATGAAATACTTATTAAGTACAACTAACTTACAGAATTTGAGTTTCCTAATATTATTCTAAACGCTTATTCATGTGATAGTTCATTTACTAATAAATAAATGTTATTCAATAACAGGCGACACGAAGTGGCAGATATATATGTAGTTTATGTCAATAAGACTAAATCCCAGTTTAATGTTAAATATTCATACATTTTGATGAGCAAGACATATAAATGCAAAGCCTTTATCTAGCTTAACAGGAGCTAAATATCGAACGTTAATTAATTAATCAGAATAACAATTTATAATTTGATTGATGGTGTTAATGAAATATTCAATACGAATACAAATGTTGATTAAGCCGTTAGGATAATTTCCACATAATTGAGTTAGTAAATACGGCGGCAGCCATGTTTGTTGTGTATAATTAATTTCATCAAATTTCTTATTACATTAATACACATTATTTGATCTCATAGATGAAATTCAATATTAATTAAACAAAAGTAACTATTATATATTATTTCTAGTTAATTAAGAAATGAAAATTTTATAATATATCTATATACGTATTTCAGTACGTAGGTATTATTTATAAATAAGTCTCAGGCTAAAAATTATTACAGGGATTATTTTAACATTACAGATAATAAGTATAGGCGACATATTCTGAGAGCGCAGTCAACCTGTTGTTCAATTTAGCTAGTCCTGTTAATGTTATAAATGCGAAAGTTTGTATGTTTGTTTGTTTATTAGGTACTCCTTCACGCAAAAACTGCTGAATCGATTTTCATGAAATTTGGCACTCACATATAGGGTAACTTGGATTAACACAGATTATTGCCCACTAAGAGTGAAAGAAAAAGATTGACAACGCGTCGATGTAGCCAGTATGAGAATGTTTATGAGCGTCGTTAATCATCAAAATAATCCGACTAGGTACTCGTTTTCGTACTGATATTATTACAAAATATTGACTAAGTACATTCTCACTCTCCGATGATACACTCTCTTCTCCGCATAGATCTTCCTTAAAACGCAAACATAAAGTAGCGAGGCGCCTTTGGGTCTTTTGTTGTTTGTGTTGGTCTGTTTGGCAAACTGCCAAAGAAAAATTCTATACATTTGTAAACAACGCATTTTATAATGCACTTTATATGTCTATGCAGAGGGTACATTACTTTGTTATTATAGCACTACTGTTACTGTTATTATGACAAAGTAATGTATATTACTTTGTTGTGCTTAGAAAGGATATACGGCTTATAAAAATGTTACATCAGGAAAGTCACATCCTGTTGGGAAGGCAATCTGTCTCCATGCCGGCGTTGGAGGGGCTGCTGGGAATAAAGAAATAACCCCTGTTTTTTAAATATTCGGAGCCATTTTCATGACTACCGACTCCCATAGACATCCGCATAGAGATAAGCAGATGCGTTGCCCTCGTTCCTCCTCCCACCTCCATGGGCCACCGGCTACTTACACACCACACGAATCGCTACAGAACAGCTGTCACTTTACGCCGATGTCGTGTAAGCAAGAGGTACCTCACCCGTCATGCCGGCCCAATTCGGCTACATGCAAACATACAGTGTGGCAAAATCTCTTATCTCAGAATCATTCAAATACAAATTGCATTCGTTTATTTTAGTAGATTCAATAACTTAAACATAACTAGTCTGCGACTTCGTTCGCATAGCGTAGTAATATTATAATCAAAGTGATTTGGTATTGTTTGTTAACAGTGTGCCGAAATTCCGATTTCCCGTAGGAATGAGCGATTTTACCGCAGTATAAATTGTTTTTGATGTTGACCAAGATTAGTATCTATACACTAAGAAAAGTTCTATTCGAATCCGTCCAGTAGACAGACAGATAGGCAGACAGAAGACAAACAGACAAACAAAAAAATTAAAAAACATTATGAAGTGTTCTAATACTATTTTAACATAGTCCCCAATTGGTTTTTGTAAATATATTCAATGTACAGACACTCAAATTTTACTGTTTTATTAAATGTATAGATAAAAAAATCTATTTGTCTTGATCATTAAAATGTAAATGTTACATAGACCACATGCAAGAAAATAGATAAATGAAATGATGGATTTACTACGGGTTATCTTTTATATTATAGGGAAAATGAACAGTTGGAGTCTTTTGATGAGTACCTACGACGCCCATGAGTATCCACATAGATACAGTTGCGCTGCCCTCCGTCCTTGGTAAGGTGTCCCTAGACCTCTAGTCTCTTATTAAGGGTAAAATAAGTTTAGTTAAAATTAATTTCATGACAACCAAATTGATATCTAATATGCTGAAGTATTCATAGATTGGTGTTCCAATATTTACGCACATAAATGTTAATGGATATTATAATATTTGAATATTCACTCGCTAATTGTAGAGTTAACGAGAGATGTAATGAATAAAACATTTGGCAGCAGGTCCAACTCAGCATTAATTGTATATTTTATTTATTTAATAACTAGATGTGGCCCGGGTTTTTTTTCATGAGTGCACTTTTTTTGGATAAAAATATTTTTATATTATTCTTGATTACAGTGTATATAAGTGCCAATATACAGCGAAATCCGTTCAAAACTGACGTATAAAAGAGTAAAAACTTACATAGAAACTAGGACATTTCTAATGTGTTAAACGGCCTTCGGTTTCTTGATTTCATTTGAGACAATCAACCAGGCTGAAGGAAACAAAACATACAAGAGGATAGGATAGAGTTAATAAAATCCGCAGGCAAATCTCTGGTGGTTCATGAAATAAGTTGAGAATTCGTAACTAACAATTCAGTTAAAAGAGATTACTAAATAAGAGGTTTATTAATAGTATAGGGGGCTAACCAAAAATCGGAGTCATTTTCATAACTACCAACACACATAGTCATCCACCTTCCTCATCCGCCCTCCATGGGCCACCGGCTACTTATACACCGCACGAAACGCGGCAGCAGAGCTGTCACTACACGCCGATTTCGTGTAAGCGAGAGGTACATCCCCAACACAGCTGCAAAGCTTTGCATGAATCAATGCTTCGAATACTCCTAAATATTTCTGTGTTAAAAATATTTTTGTTCAAAATTAACTTCCAGATTTTATCGAGTAAACAAGAGTTTAATTGTTTAACGTACACAACAATCCGAAACTTTTGTAAACAGTTGCTGCTGAGAATATAAATATTAGCTCATTAAACAAGCGTGTGGCTTATCAATACAGTTTATAAAATGGAAAGTGATGTCTATATTTAGTGAAATATTATCCATAGAGCGTTGTTGTATATTATTGCTGTTCTATAAATATTTATAAGCTCAATGTTATTTTGCTATTGCTATTTAAATAGTTATACCATTTACGTATTTTGCTGTATTATATTATGTTTCAGTAAGTCAGTAAATGTCAAAGACAAATTACCAAACTTATCTTAATAAAATATTTCACAAGGCCTATTAATATTTGGTGAAATGTTCAATATTTAAAACCGCTTCAACTTTGCCCGAACTCGTGATTGAAAAGCGAATGAATCCAACCTCAGCCGATAAGAAGTTGATGCCGAGATTCAATTTCGTGAACCGATTAGTATTCTATTTGCACTCCAATGCCAATATATTGGGCTCAAGTCAATTTTTCTTGATTAAGGCCAAATTTGAAGTAAGCGTTACGTAGCACCTCAATGTATTAAAATGGCACCTACCTGCTTTACTTTTTAGATTGCGACAGTTAGTTAAAATACGAAAAAATGAAATAATCTAATGATATACTAGTAACTGAATAAAGAGTTTATATTCTATTCTAAACTGTTCTATAACATCGCGTTTCAGGTATTTAATGGAGGCACATTAGAAGCTGCTGCCATAGTAGCATATTTATCAGTGGTTATGAAAACCTAATATTTGTCTAAAATTACTATAAATTACTAAGCTCAGTGGATGGAGTCCTGTCCTCTGAGTTAGTTCTAAGAAAGCAGTCTGGAGTCTCTCAGAAGAGTCAAGAAATAAAATTAAATAAGTTAACTTAATATTTTTATACAGTAAGTCATACCTACTCATGTCTCTCGAACAGGGTTTCTTAAAGTGGTCTAAAGCTTATGTGTCATGGGTCCGCGATAGCTCAGTTCAAATTCTTGTATGTGTGTGTGTTATTTAATGCATAACAGTGATGATTATTATAATACAAATTACTTAAATAAGATGTTTTTTTTTCGTATAATATTTCTTAACAGGGGTCCGTGACTGCAAAAAGATTAAGAAACTCTGTTCTAGAGCCTTATATATTTTTTATTTTTTTTTATTTATTTATTTTTTTATAGTACAGGGGGCAAACGAGCAGTCGGGTCACCGAGATGATGGTGTTTGATGATTAGAATTTAAATTTAAAAATTTCGTTAGAACAATTCTATTTCCAACCCGTCCAGGGGGTGGACCACAAGGTTATGGCGGAATGAGCCTTAAATTGCAACTAGCGACTAAAAAACCACTCCAAGGGCCTTGACCACAGATGGAGTATCCCGGCTCTATCTGCAACAAGACAATGCCTCTAGAATCTAGACTATCGTTTTGCAAAGTGGACGATAACGCCCCCTTGTGGGTGGGAAACCTTAAAAGTCTATATAACAATAGGGGCCATTGTTATATAGACTTTTAAGGTGAAAAAATGGGGAACGCTGCAAAATAAGTGATTTTCAAACTGGGCATTAAACGAAATTTGTTTGAGAATCTCTGGGCCTAGACTGACCTACCAAACATGGTGACCGAACTGTATTTGGTTAGAGTGTAGCCAATCAACAATTTCATTATATTTTTTACATTAAAAATATTTCATCAGCTACTATTACCTACCCACAAAGTATCGATATTTCTAACCCCCAAATAAGTGTTATTAGGATTACCATCCAAAGGCATCTATGTATGTATAATATTATATAAAACTCAAAGGTGACATAGTCATCTATCAACGCACAGCCCAAACCACTGGAAGGATCAGGCCGAAATTTGGCATGCAGGTAGGCATCCGCTACGAAATTTTTAGAAATTCAACCCCTAAGAGGGTGAAATAGGGTGTTGGACTTTATATGGATTTCTTAGAAGCCGCGGGTCATAGCTAGTTATGCATAAAATAATTTATGCAACGCCATCTATTAAAATTATCTAGAACTAATGGTATCTACTACGAAACGACAGACAATAGTAATTTATAAATCAACGCCATCTGGCGTCGTATTTCAAAACTCTACTCTTACAAGTTACAGTCGCAAAATTAAATAAACTTGCTTCAACCAGGTGGCGTTAAATACATTACATGTAAAATAATTAAAATTTATTTATTTTTAATAGTGTCAGAGGCTAAACTAGAAGTCAGATCGTTTAAAAAACGCTTAGTCATCACTTACCAGCAGTATCGTGTACCAGGTACCTGGTCACCCATCCCGGTCGTGACAACACAATTAGGTTGCAACACTTTTATATCGAGATGATGTAATTTACCTCATATCAAAAATGAGGCGGAATACCGAGTGAGAAAATCTTTTTTTACTATTTTGTAGCCTTTTCCTACTAATATCATTAATGCAAAAGTTTGTATTTTTGTTCGTATAAATAATGATCGGATATACGTGGGTGGTATGAAAAGCTTCCGACCTAACAATGATACAAGACATTTTTTCTTAATATTTATTTTTATTTTTCAACATAGTTGCCTTGCAACTCTATACACTTCTCCCAGCGATGCTGCCATCTCTGTAACCCGTCCAAATAGTACTCGGCATTTTTCTCTGCAAAGTAATCGCTCACGAAGGTGATTGCCTCTTCATTTGACGAAAATCTTTGTCCTCCGAGCGCAGTTTTTAGATGAGGAAACAAAACGAAGTCGCCTGGGGCTAGATCTGGTGAGTAAGGTGGATGATCAAGCAGTTCAAACCGTAATTCGTGGATTTTCGCCATGGCAACCGCTGAGGTGTGAGACGGTGCGTTTTCTTGATGAAACAGGATTTTCTTTTTCTGTAAATGTAGCCGTTTTTTGCAAGTTCTGCCTTCAGCTTGTCAAGTAATGATGCATAGTATGCTCCTGTAATGGTTTTTCCTTTCTGAAGATAATCGATTAAAATAATTCCATGACTGTCCCAAAAAACTGTCGCCATCACTTTCCCAGCCGAAAAAACAGTTTTTGCTTTTTTTGGAGCCGGTCCCCCTTTGCAGTCCACTGTTTGGACTATATTTTTGTTTCGGGCGTACAATGATGTATCCAAGTTTCATCTACAGTAATTAATCGGTGCCAAAACTCGGATTTATTTCGCCTAAACTGCGCCAAAAGAGCGTTGGAAATGTTCATTCGAACACGTTTTTGGTCCAACGTGAACAAACGCGGCATCCAACGCGCGGACAGCTTTCTCATGCCTAAACATTGATTTAATATGTGACAAACACGTTCTATCGACATATTCATAACCTCTGCTATCTCTCTCACTTTAATTCGGCGGTCTTCTAGCACCATTTGGTGAACTTTGGCGATGTTTTCGTCGGTAGTTGCAGTTTTTGGACGTCCCGAACGTTCATTGTCTCCCAAGCTCTTACGACCACGTTTAAATTCAGCAGCCAAAAATTTCACTGTGGTAAATGATGGTGCACAGTCCCCATACACAGAATCCAACTCATCTTTAATTTGCGAAGGCGTATTGCCTTTCAAAAACAAATATTTAATGACAGCTCAATACTCGATTTT
>LUGF01052684.1:110398-123438 GCA_001625245.1 Calycopis cecrops | reverse complement strand
TCGCATCAGTAAACCTCAATGTCTTTGGGCATCGATAGTCACGAAAATGGCTCCGACTGCTTGTTTTCCTCCTTATACTATAAAAAAAAGAAAAAAAACCGTGAAACAGCTAAACTGGTACATAATAGTTTTATTTTTTGTTATTATAATTACATTCTTAATTAAAGTTTTTACGTCATAATTTAAGTTTATATACACGTTTACTTTGTTTTTATAATAATTTGCCGTATAATAATTATTATAAAAAAATATAATTATTATTATTATTGTGTTAGATTAAGTACTTAATTACAATATTATGGGTGTGAAACAATGACGGTACATAAATTAATGCTTAGTAACGCCCTCTATTGGGTGAGATCAGATGGGTGTGTGGGGCTCGCGCATGAACCAAACACCCCCTAAAACTCCTAGAGCCATCGACCACCAATATTAAGGTACACTGGATCTGTCAGCAATACGGCACAGTGGCGACTGACCAGTCTCCGGTAAGGAACCGAACTCCTTTATCCTCCAAAATAGAGGGTCCGATAGGACAACATAGATAATTCCTTTTCGACGTCCAGACCGCGCCATTGTTTCCATCCCAACTCCTGGCTTAGAGAGGCGGCAAACTGAGCGAAATGCCTTCGCCGCACTCCCGTCCGTTGTCTGAGATACGAACCATCCAACTCCTCCTCTTTGGCCCGCCTGGCTGCCTCTTTTTGGGATAAGAAGTCCATTGCATCCTAAGACCGGTCACTCCTGAGCATGGAGCAGATAACGAGAGCAAGAGGTCCGATCTCCACATCACCGCTGCCATATCCTGGCGTTGTAGGACCCACCTCGGCCACACCTCTAAAGTGTGCTAGGCGGTAGCCTACGCAGCTCCTCTTCCATTTTATTATGTTCTAATATTATGCTTACGATCATAACCGTAGATGTTAGCAGTAACAGTTTCCCAACCAGCCCTCTTCCGGATACGCCAAGTTTGCCTAGGCTTGTGATAAGTGCCGTAAGTGCTAGACAAGAGAAATATCTAAATTAGTATTTATTATAACAAAATCAAAATATTTTTATTCAAAATAGAATTTAAAAAGTTGGTTTTTGAACGTCAAAAAATTTCATCTACCACCGGTTCAACCCTAGCCCTGTCCTGAGAAGAACCGGCGAAACAAACTCAGCTGGCCTCATTTATTTCTTCATTGTACATTCTTAATTAATGATTATATTATACAATAAAAAATATAATTTACTTACATTTATTTTCGTATAGAAGTAGCCTGGGAGGAGGATACTATTCCCAAGGTGTGGTATCTGTCATAAAATCTATTACTTTGTAATATCCCTTACCACACAAGCGTTCCTTAACTACTTTTTTAAATTGTTGATTGAGAGTTTTTGAACGCTTTCTGGGATCTTATAGTAGAGGCGTATACATTGACACCTAAAGGAATTCTTTACTCTGCTCAGTCTATGAAATGGTACATCTAGTTTGTGCCTGTTCCTAGTATTTCTATTATGATTAGCACTCTTCTCATTGAATTCAATAATATTCTTTCCTACATACAAAACATTTTCTAAAATGTATTGAGAGTGAACATTCAGTATCCCAATTTCTTTAAATTTATCCCTAAGTGATGTAGTAGAGGCTAGTTTATATATTGCCCGAATAGCTCGCTTCTGCAGCACGAAAATAGCATTTATGTCGGCGACGTCGTCGGGACTGTTCAAAGGATACCGGACAGTCCCCGTTGAGGTTTTAGTCACCCGCAGGGGTTTAGTCGGTAGGGGCATACCAAATGCCGAGCCCGACACTGTACCCGGTTTCACAGCGCAAATGTATTCCCCTGCGAAAACAAAAAAAAAGG
This sequence comes from Calycopis cecrops, assembly GCA_001625245.1. Taxonomy (NCBI): domain Eukaryota; kingdom Metazoa; phylum Arthropoda; class Insecta; order Lepidoptera; family Lycaenidae; genus Calycopis; species Calycopis cecrops. The sequence goes on along the minus strand of LUGF01052684.1, from coordinate 121,588 downwards.
CTTAGTATCTATACACCACAAAAATTTTCATTCGAATCCGTCCAGTAGTTACGGAGCAAACAAGCCTGGACAAACAGACTAACGGACAAACAGACAATGAAAAAATTTTAAAAACATTGAAAGTGTTCTAATACTATTTTAACATCGCCCCCAATTAGTTAATCGGAAATATTTTCAACGCACAGACACACGGATTTTGCTGTTTTATTATGTGTATAGATTTAAGAAGTTTTATATATTTCGGATTTTTTACTACTGAAGTGCATGTAATACATACCTGGGCGGGGTTCGAACTCACGGCCTCCATCCTCTGCTTATCCGAGTTATGTTACCGCTACTCCAGCCAGTGGTAATTTTAGATGGTACTGTTGTGCCCGCCGTTTTATCCGGGATCAATGATTAATTTCGGGATGTACCAATGTATGAATGGATGTATGGATGGAAACAAACGGATGGATGAATCATCGCATCATCATCACCCATCACCCGGAGGTCGTCCACTGCTGGACACAGGCCTCCCCCAAGGAGCGACAAAGATCACCACGAGCCACTTGCCTCCAGCGACTCCCCGCCAACTTAACCAAGTCGTCAGTCCACCGGGTTGGAGCCTGGAGGCCGTCCAACACTACGTCTTGTGCGAGGCCGCCTTGGTTCTATCTATTCTATCGGTTCTCCTAGCAATGTGGCCATCCCATTGCCACTTCAGTTTGCTGACACTCAGAGCTATGTCGACATAGCTCTGGTCTCTCTACCCTGATTCTGTTGCCGATTTCCGAATTTCGGACCATATCTCCCAGACAAATACCAAGCATAGCTGTTTCCTTATCACGCTAAGTGACTCTGAGTCTATTTAAGAGGCCCACATAGCGGCCAAGTAGCGGTGCCATATTATGTCATTACTGGCAACACACACTGATCGAAGACTTTCGACTTAAGGCACTCTAGTATTTCGGACTTTTCGTCCGAAATACTAGAGCCTTAAGTTGAAATCCTCTTTAGCTTCCCGAACGCTGCCCATCCGAGGTGAATTCGACGATGTATGAATAAATGAAAGTAATTTGTAGGATATCTAGGTATACGAGGTTGATAAAAGCGAGAGGCATTAAATGAAACTACATATTTAGTGTATAATTTCCAGGCTAAAGTTTTTTCTCACTTCGTACACGCAGTAGGTCAGCTCGTACTACAATCTTTTCATAACGCCGCAAGGGGTCAGAGGGGGCCGTTTCAGAGCTTGGGTGCCCTCTGACGGCGGCGGCCGGTTCGCGTCCCATCAATATGGGACTGTCATTGGGGTCCGATGTAAAAACCCCGGGGGGGGGGAAGCTAGTATCTCCAAGTATCGTACAACGACGAGGACGATTTGAGTGACATCCCTACGGACAGGAACCCCACCACGGGGACTTGGACGTAGACAGGCAACGAGTGATATGGACGCGATTTGAGGAGGTGTTGGGAATCTGTAAATAAAAAGCAGCTGGCGGCCGGGCTGGCCGCGTGACTCGTTGTCTGCGGCTGAAATAAAAAAATATGACAGAACAGGCAGAGGAATCAGAAGGGAGAAAGAAGGAGGCACGTAGGTCAGCTGATCGTCCGCGTCGACTATAGGCGGCCGGGGTCATTCACCCCGTGCTAGGTTGTACGCGCCGGTACAAAACATGATTGCAATCGCTATTTAACTTGTTTGAAAAAAGTATTTTCTTATCCTGGTCGTAAACTTTTTCTTAATAGTTTCGGATTAACTGTAGGCTTTTAGTATATGTGGTTTAATTTAATGCCTCTCGCTTTTGTCAACCTTGTATATAACATTTGAAAATCTAAATATTTTCAACAAGTTTCGACTACGTCTATGCCTCCCTGCAATAAAAAAGGCTAATGTCACTATCAGTATTATAATAAATAATCATCGAGCACGTTTTACTATCGCCAGTTTATTCTGCAAAGTATATTCACAAGTTATTTCCTGCTCGACGAAGCCTTAAAAGACACTTACGTAGCGCATACAATATAATAGATTATTGAAGAAACGTCTTTAGACACGACATATTGAGGTTTGACCTACCTTCATCTACTCTTTTAGTGAGAGGTACAGCCACGCTGTATGCATGTAGCCGAGTTAGGCCGGCACGACCGGGGTAGTACACTATTACAAGAGAAGGCGTAAAGTCTTAGCTGTGCTGTCGAGATTTGTGCGGTGTGTAAGTGGCCGGTGGCCCATGAGGAAGGAGGGAGGAGGAGGAAGGAAGGCTACGCATCTGCATAACCTATGCAGATGTCTAATGTCTAAGGGCGTCGGTAGTCATGTAAAAGGGCTCCGATTGCCGGATCGACACGGCCTAGGGTACTTCAAGAGAAGAGCTTATTCATCTCTCAAAAGCCGGCTACGCGTATGTTAGATTTCTGGTGTTGCGGATGTCTGTGGGCGGTAGTGATCACTTTACATCAGGTGGCCCAACTGCTTGTTTACCTCGTATTCTATAAGAAAACTCATAGCAATACAAGACTAAAAACTTGTAAGGAGACTAAAAACTTGTGAGGAGACTAAAAACTTGTAAGGAGACTAAAAACTTGTAAGAAGACTAAAACCTTGTAAGTCATGCTGAATGCAGTTCGATTATGCCCCCATGCCCGGGAGGTACCTCTCGCTTACATGCAATCGCCTCAAAGCGACAGTATTGCTGTTGCGTAGTTTTTTCTTATCGTATAAAGGGGCATACGAGCAGTTGGAACCAGTTTCGTAACTACCGACGCCCATAGACATGAGGCTATACAAATGTTACCTTCCTTCTTTCCATGGGCCACAGGTTACTTGCATTCCGACAGCACAGCTGTTACTTTACGCCAGCGTTCGGATAAAAGAGGTACCTGCCTGTTCCTGCCTCAACCCGTAGAAGTGAAATTACGTGGAGACATACAGATCGACATTTTTTTTTTTTACAATATTATGTAGGTAAATGAGGTTCGAACTGCGCCTAGATGTTAAGACGTAGGCATCCGCTAAGAAAGGATTTTTAGAAATTCAAACCCTAAAGGGGTGAAATAGGGTGTTGAAGTTTATATGGATTTCTTAGAAATTAAACGCGTATGAAACCGCAGGGCACAGCTAGTATTGAATATAATTATAAATATATATAATTTATATATACTTATAAGTTGGTATTGCACTAAGTGTCGAGTCCGACTTAGATCTAGGGGCCACCCGGGCACCTGAGGTTTTTGCCGCAGCGTTTGGAAAAGTAAAGAACTTGTTGGATTGTGGATAGACTGTCTCCGAGCATTATACGTCCTGTGTTGCATACAAACAGCAAAAAGGACAGACAATGTTCTAGGTAAATGAGGCTCCAACTGCGCCATCCATGAAGTACGCATGTGTGTGACGTCGCATGGCCACTGAATCCCACAGAATGCAAGTCACCGCGTCATTTTATACAGTTTAGCTGCTAAACTATTTAAATTACGAGCCTATTGACATGATAAACATGTAGGGCGAAGACAGGTTAGAGTGGAAAACAAGAAATCAATGGTATATATAACCATTTGGTCAAAGCCAAATCTACGCAGTTTTCCTCACAAAATACGTATTATAATTGATTTTAGACTATTGATAGGGAATTTCATGTACAAGTATTTCAAAGTATGTAGAAGAAGGTCTTACCTTTCCTAGCCGATTGCGCCTGCATGACATGAGAGAGAGAGAGAGACCTCTCGCTCACATGAGACCGACGAAAGTTGACAGGCTTTCGCGTTTCATGTGGTTTGTGACTTTCAGATGGCGGTCCATTGGTGGGAAAGAGAATAACAAATGTTTGGATGTCTATAGTTATAAACGCCAGGAGAGTGGCAGTAGGTCTGCTTTTGTTCGGTTACCCCTTGTACTATATTATAGAAATAAATAAGTTCTAGGTACACTAATATCTACCTAAATTATAACTACTGAGACTCTGGCTTTGTCCTTGAAAGTGAAAGAATGTTGTCAAGATACCTGAAAGGCTACGAAGACTTCTAGGTCTTCATCTAGATAATGGACAATGCCGCACAAAAAATATTAATGATTGAATATGGCAATAGTGAACAAGAGTTTAATAATTAAATAACTGATTACAAATAAAAGAGAATGAGACAGACAGAGACAATAAGTGCGATGCTTTGATTATAATCAAAGCTGCGATGCTACCATTTTGTAAAACATACTTACTTACTATCATATAACACATATTCTATATATTTTTTTATTTATAATACACCTAATAAACTTTTTATGGTGTAAGAGGGCAAACGAGCAACTAGAGTATTTTGTTGTCTAGCAAAGACAATAGACATCCACATATAATATATGTTATGTTATACAGATGTGTTGCCTTCCATCGCTTCTCCCCTTCGATGTGCCAACGGAAACTCGTTAACCGCACGAATCGCGACAGCATAGCTGTCACTCTACGGATGCATCATATCAGCAAGTGGCATTCGTGATCTTACTTAACTTATGGAGCATAATTTGTCGTTTCTATAAATTGTAATTACATTTACTTCCGATAAGAAATGAACTTAAAATAACTTTTGATTGAGTTGTGTTTTTAAAGGGCACGGACGCCAAACGTGTACAACAATGTTTTCTAATCGATATTTCCAAAACTAATTAATAAGTCTAGTTAAAAAATAAAGTCAGGGACGCTAGGCAGGGAAAAGTATAAGATTGTCAGCAAACTGGCTAGAATAGGAAAGTGGAACTACTGTAAACAGATACGCGTCGCGTAACTCAAAAGAGTAAAAATAGTTTTAAGTTATCACTTCTATCGGCATTCTAAATCGGATGACTTGTCTCAGAGGAAAAATAATATGAGCTCGAATGAGAATACAGGCCGAAGCAGCAGTACAGTAGAGTGTGGACGCTACTCGTGTCGGTAACATAAAACTGAATTTTAAATCGGTAACACAAAACTGGCGTAATATGTGCAGTAATAGATTTTGCATTAGCGGGATCCAAATCTGGGAATCGAAACAATCAATGCATGTAGTCAATTGAATCAGACAGCAAGCCAATTGACACAAATAGCCCTTTATTCAAAGGTCATTCTTTAGTTAAAAATATTTTTAAGTCGTTTTACAGTTTTCATAATTTATTATTATAATAAAAAGCGTAATTTATCTGAATCACATTCTGATACGTTTTTACGATCATGATTGATAGCCTCATATGTCTACCGTTAAGAGTTAAGTGGGGCTCGGTGATCTTGGAGGCTTATGCCAAAGATATCTTTATATCGTAGACAGTCATTAAATAATTTTTTAGAGTCGCTTTTAGTGGTTGGGTTGTTAATGGTTTTGCTTTGCGACAGTATTGCAGATAATGATGAGTAGTGATTAGTACGCGAAAGGACATGACAGTAATGTATGGAAGTTTTGTACCGCGGGATGAGTTCATGTTAGGGAATCTTTTCACATTTAGATGGTATACATCTCAATAACATTCATGTTAAGCATATTACACAATCTACCGCTCTTCTCTCTAATTCTTCTTTAATTCCTTTCTTCTTTAATAACATTAAAGCATATGTAACCTTTTGTTTTTTTTTATGTCAACTAGTAGTAATTTAATAATTGTGTCGATAACGATTTATTTTATTTATTACTTCATTTTTATTTATTTATTTATTTATTTATTTATTGAAAGAAAAACCTACAGCTATAACATGACAATATTAAATTTAGTATACAAACAATGAGCCAAACAAAGGTTTTTACAAATAGAAACTTATAAGGAATTACAACAGAAATGAACATGGTTTACATAGCGCTCACAGTTTTAGGGAAAAATAATACGTGTTTTACAATACAATCATTTTAAGTACTATTAGTTATTAAAAAAGTGTTGTGATACTATACGCCTTGTCTGATTTACTCCGCCATGAAATATGTCAACTTGAAACGTTTTTGATAAATTATTAAATTTATTACAAGTTCGCCACAGAAAACTATTCTGCCTATAATTAGTCTTCACTTTAGGGACAGTGAAAGGGGCATTGATTTTGTTGTACTTTTCAAGTTGTATTTTCTTCTCTATATTTTTCGGTATCGATCCGGTTCAGATCTTCAAAATGAGATCATAAACATTTTTATGTGCATTTTGCCATAATGAGACAATAATCGGTGTACCTACCTATTTTATGTGATTTTCATAATTTCGAAAATCGTTAACTACTGTATGGGTTTTGGATCATCATTCATCATCATCAGCGCTTACCCGTCCACTGAGCCACATAATCACTCACTCCGCATAATCTGAAAATTAAATTGCGATGTGTTCATGCATTCCGTATATGAGCAGAGTCATTCGGTGACTACCAACGCCCATTAACATCCGCACATTATCCAGATGCTTTGACCCCCCAATGGACCACCGTCTACTCACAAGCCGCACGAATCGCGACAGCCAAGCTGTTACTTTACACCGATATTATGTGAACGAAAGGTCCCTCCCGGGTCGTACCGGCCCAATTCCGCTGCAATGCAGCATGGCACTACCTCTTACGAATGTTATATAAGAGGAAACAAAATACCTCAAATGGCGAATCACATGGTTCACATCACATGATATAGTAAAACTATTTCTAAGACTATAGTCATCTTTATAAATACCACTTATGCTATAAAAAACAACAAGATTAACTCATTATTTTTCATTGTAAAATAATTTTAACGGATTTTCGTGTCGCGGATCGGATCGCGGTTTATATAATTACTAGCTGCTCCCCGCGGTTTCACCCGCATAAATTTCGATCCCGTGGAAAATATAAAATCATCCCATGGCATCCCATAGGAGTATTTTTTCGGAATAAAAACTATACTATGTGTTAATCCAAGTTACTCTCTATCCCCCTTATTAATAAATATAGAATAACGCTATCCAAGGAATATCCTACCTAGTAATAAACTGACATCTGTCAAATTCCATAATAAAAAACGGGGAATTTTTAATTGCACCTCTATTTAAAATTTAAGCAAACAACAATTATCCACTAATAATGTACCAGCATATCAAATAAATGACTGTTTATCAAATTAAATAATTGTATAACTAAATCTGTAGTATATTAAAATGTCTAAAATATATCAGAGTTAGCGACTTTATTTATCTAATTTTACTACGAAAATTTTGTTAAAACCACAGATTCATTCTAAAACAAAATTACTGGCCGTATAACAAAAATACTGATTTGCACACTAAAGTATCCAATACTATCACAGAATTTCCAAGCCCCAATCCAAGTCCAATTTTATACTCGGATCGACCACTTGTAATAGTAAATCATTGTGGGTCATAAGACCCAAATTTACCCCGATAGGTTCGAAGTTATTAGGTTGTTAGTATATTTTTTTTTATTTGCACTCGGAACACTTGGTCCAATTTCATAATCGGATCGACAACTTGTAATAGTTAATCATAGTGGGTCATAAGACCCAAATTTACCCCGATAGGTTCGAAGTTGTTAGGTTGTAAGGATATTTTTTTTATTTGCACTCGGAACACTTGGTCCAATTTTATACTTGGATCGACCACTTGTTAATGATAGTGGGTCAGAAGACCCAAATTTAAAACATGAATGATTAACCGGTGTTTTATGTAGAATAACTCATGTTCTCTACAATTTAATAGGTGACGTATTTCAAAAAAACAGATTAAATGTTTCGTTGCAATAAAAGGATAATTAGATTTACTATAAGTTAACAGATAGTAATTCAGTAAAATAGATTAGCTTCAAACATCAAACAGTGTAATATTTTTGATTTATTTGATGCGCAAATTTAGTGTGCAATTCAGTATTTTTGTTAGCAATTTTGAATACTTTGATAGAAAAATGTGGATTTACAGTTATAAGATTAAATACTACCCATAAAAAACGCTTAAAAAGTATGGAATTTGACAGATGTCAGTTTATTACTAGGTTATAACTTGGATATAGTTATTCCATGTTTATTAATAAGGGGGTAGGTTGTGTGCCAAATTTCATGAAAATCGGATGAGCAGTTTTTGCATGAAGGAAACAAACAAAAAACATACAAACATTCGCGTTTATAATATTAGTAGGATTTTACAAGCCTTAAACCGAATCTTTACTGCAACCGTGGTGGACTATCCACCTGTGACCATGCTGTAAAGATTATGAGTATTATGGTATATATATGGACAGTATACGGGCTTGTAGAGACTTAATTAAACCGGGATAAATCCGAGTTGTTTCAACTCGTTCTGTTACTTACAGACTCCTACACTAGAATTAAAGAAAATTATATATAGAGAGCTCAATCTAGAAGTCTCAAGGCACGTTCATAAGCTACTATTGAAGTGTCAAAATGATATATAGTGAGCACGCAAATGTTGTTGCATTTCGTACGGTAAATATCCGGTGGTCCATGAAGGATGGAGGAAAGGGTGGGTAACGCATATATACTACCACTATACGTCTATGGGCATCGGTAGTCAAGAAAACGGCTTCGACTGCTCGTTTGCCCTATATACTATAAAAATCATCAGGCCAAATTATTGAGGACAACAATTGTGGCCGTGTCCTGAGTGTTCCATGTAGTGATGTCTGCTGTGCCAATCAATATCCCGTACCAACATTCAGAACCGCTCACGCATGTTTTGCAGCGGGGTTAAGGTTACGCTAACTTTGTGAAATTACTACACACACGCAAACTTGTTGTGGATCCATTGCTATCGGTCCATTTATTAAGAATCTAATGGGAAATGCATGTGTCTCTCTCTCGCAATTGAAAAGAGACTGCTACGCTAGCGTATGCAATTTATAGGATTTTTGGAATAGCCCTTACATATAAATATACCTTTAGGTGATAAGCATATACCTACTTGGGTTTACATGCATAGGTAATACTACATTGTAGTCGTATTAGTTGACAGCTAGGCTAGCATGGTTGTGATTCGTGTAGATTGTCAGCGTCAGATGTCCCAACAAAGGTGACCACACTAGAATAGAGACGTTCAGACGGCAAGATTATGTAGAGAACAGTTAGATTGAACTATTTTCAAAGACTTAAAAACTTCGCTGGCTTAAAAACGACACTATAGAAGAATATTGTGCAGTTTTGGTAGGAATTGAGAATGTCGCATTCTACCATAACCTCTCGTATACAGCCCTGACAGTGGGCTACAACTGGGCATTAAGGCATTTCCTAAAGGCATCAATGCTAAGCAGCCTCCCCCCCACCCCCCACGAAGAAGACGTGGTTGTGGGGGAAGTTGGGGCACCTTATTAGAACTATGGATCGAGTGTAGAAATCGTCTTGACTGTTTCAACATACGCAACAATTTAGACAGGGAGGAAGATCATAATGTTGAATCTACTACTATCTATGAATCTACGGTTACTTATTAATTTTTTACTTTGCATGTTTCCAAAACTAACCGAAGTCGCAACGCGGTTAGAAAATCAACGTAATATTTTAATTTGCTTGCTAAATGATCTTTGTTCATTCTTGCTTGCCAAAGTAAAGCCAAAACGGTTGGGCACGGCATCCGAGCACGCGATCACGACAAGGTGCAACCCATCTTTTGCTTTGTTTGTTAAATTTTATTAAACATAAAAGTTAATACCGTAAATTTACCTCAACTGTCTATATTTATGGTTGTGAAATGTTTATTAGATTTTTTACGATATTTCGACGACGAATGGCGTTGAGTTCGAGTTGTACTTTCTTTCATTCTTACGTATCATTTGTGTTCTCTTTCCTTTTTTTATTTATACAAATTCTCGTTGGTTACAATTACAGCAAGGTTATCAGAACTGCCCTTATTTATGGCTTATAATAAATAAAACCTACAAATTTTAGTTATGAAAGATATAAATCGTATTTCTGCTATTATAAAAGTATTATTGACAATTTCAACACACTATTAAGACAATTTACCATAACAGTCTATTCTTTATTATATTTTGAGTTTCTTGCGATGGTATTTAAGTAAGTGACTTTGATATTTAAACGTGAGAATATTTTGCCATTGTCGAAAAAAACGTTGGCTTATTTTCAACGTTAATAATTTATTTGTCGCAGACAATTAGCTGCCGAACGATGGCAGCTCATCACGACTCCATTCGAATAGTAGTAATATTTCTTATTTAATGTTTAGTGTAATGGTTTCTTCGATGACAGACGTTCCAATGATGTTTATTATATCATAGGGGCAAACGAGTGTGACTACCGCCGCCCATAGCCATCCTCGAAACTAGATTTAGTAAGAGGTAGTGCCAAACTGCATGCTTGTATGCAGCCAAATCAGGCCGGCACGACCGGGGAGGTACCTCTCGCTTACATGAGACCGGCGCAAAGTGATTGTGTGTTTGTGCGGTGTGTAAGTAAAGTAGCCGGTGGACAATGGCGGTGGGAGGAGTAAGTAGGGCAGCGCATCTGTATAGCCTCTAAGCGGCCTGTGGGCGTCGGTAGTCATGAAAATGGCTCCGACTGTTCGTTTGCCCCCCTATACCATAGGCAAAAAAAAGTAGGTATCTTGCAGAAGCGTTGCCGGCCTTTAAGAAAGAGGTGTGCTCTTTTCTTGAAGAAACCTAACTTATGTTTTTTATAGTATATACCGACATTCGCATAGAGGTTATACAGTTGCCTTGCTCCACCATGACCGAATACTTACACACCTCACAAAACACGACAGCACAGCAGTCACTTTAGGCCGGTAACGTCTAAGCGAGTCCCTCCCTAGTCGTGTCGGCCAATTCGTCCACATGCATGCATGCAGCGTGGCACTACCTCTTACTTTATATTGCATATGCTAGCTGACCAGCTTTGAGTATTTTGTTTATATTTTTACATTATATGAAACTAAATAAGCCAGCATCTAAGAAAAGAGCTGATACTTTCACACGCTATTGGACCAATTCTTACTAAATTAACTAAGGGCCACCACATGAAAATCATGGCCCATGGAGGTGGGAGGAGAAAGGAGTGCAGCGCATCTGTATAGCCTCTATGCGGATGTTTGTGGGCGTCGGTAGTCATGAAAATGGCTCCGGCTGCTCGTTTGCCCTCCTATGTCAAAAAACCGCCAAGTGCGAGTCCGACTCGCACACCGAGGGTTCCGTATGAATGGGAAGAACAATCCAAGCGTAATGCATGGTTTTCAAGACCTTTTTCTCTAAAACGCGTGAAGGGATTAAGCTG
>LUGF01052684.1:8751-27273 GCA_001625245.1 Calycopis cecrops | reverse complement strand
AAAGGGGGGGGGGGGGGGTATGGACAAAAGGCAAAGAGACACCCTTTAGGAAAGTACGCAGAATTCCGCAGAACTAGATTAGCCGCCCCCTTCTTCGCTGCCCGGGGCAAGTAGATCGGGCCCTGGCTACGAGTGCTCCTCGGGAGACGAGGTAATAGTGACTTACCACAGTATATCGTCTACGATCCCTAGTATGTCCGGTACGCTCATGCTGTTGCTGCGGAGTATGAGGTCCGCGTGAGAGCAGTTCAGGTCGCACGACAGCAGGTCGTACTGCGGCGGCTGCAAGTAACGGAATCATTAGGGTCAATTCACACCAAAAGCGCGGCGAAGAGCAGCGAAGCGGAGCGCAGTTTATGTGTCATATGAATTTCAACTTTATAATAATTACTATAATACTTATTATCGCATGAGAAACTCTAACGAGACGCGTGGATTCCCGCGAAGTCGCTGGAATGCTCAAGCATTCGCTGGAATCCGCGCGGAAGTCGCGAGAATTCGCTAATAAGTAATACAGTAATGAAAATAAAGTTTAAATTTATATGACACTGAAAGGCGCTCCGCTTCGCTGCCCTTCGCCGCGCTTTTGGTGGCAGGGGAACGGGGGACAGTGCAATTCAATACGAATAAATTTAGATAACACATATTTATAATAATGCCGTATCTATAGACACGAGCCATCTGCGCAGGATATATTATAGTGCACAAGTGTGAGCGCAGAAAAGTGTACTCTCTATACCCTCATTCACATATTCCGATGGGACAGCAATCCGACACGACCGGAGACAAATCAGGCGCAGGGTTGACGGCTTAACTTGCTCTCCGAAGCACGGGGGTGTAACAAAGCCAACAGACTCCGGACAGATATTAGAAATTGAAAAATCCCAGTAACAATTTTTGGTCCGACCCGGGATTCGAACCCGGGAACTCATATTTGTGGTTGAACATGCTTATCATTACACTACGAGGCAGTCGAGCACATAAATATGTATTTGACTGCCTCGTAGGGTAATGGTATTGTTTTAAAAAAGTAAGGGCATATAGCCTGTAGACGTAGTCACGAGCAATAGTATACAGGCTGTTCCGTAATGAATGAATAATCCTGGAGCGCCAAGTAAGTAGTACAGCAATCGGACGCTCAAAAAAAAACAAATTCAATAGGTGTCCAAAATATGAAGTTTAAAAAAAACACGTTGTTTTACCACATGTACTTTCATGTACAATTATTGTATGTGTGTGCAAATTAATGAAATTTGTTACGTTTTTTGACATGACATTATCAATAGAAATTCAGTCAACTGTAGGTACATATTTCTACTTCAATTTTTGACAAGAAATGTGATAAAAATATTATTTACAGAATGTTTGAGAACCTTCTGTAAAATATATATATGAATGCCCGATAGCTGTACCACTTGACTCTCCACTTGTACCACTTGATTATTCATTCATTCCGGGACAGCCGGACACATAATATAAGTACATATTAGTACCTTTTTTAGATGGGCTAGGCCCACGACTACTTCACACTCTTTCACACCGCTGCTACTTCTGTGTCGCCAGGGTCAGCATTTTAGTACCTACCTTGTCATTGTATCTTTGAAATTCCATATTTTGACTTGTCAAAGAAAGTGATTGTGTCAGAGTACTAAAGTGTATAGTCTATTGCTCGTGACCGTACAAAAAACCTGACTTAGTATGAGCGAGTTACCCGGTTCCACGTCTGATTGAGCACCGACCGCGGGAACCCGTCGCGCTGCCCCATCGACGACATCGCCAGGGAGAACGAGAGGTACGTGTGCTGAGGCCTCTGCAGGCCCAACACGTACGGTGGACAGGTGTTTATTTCCTACCAAAAAGTAATAGTACAACCAGATTATTGTCTACCAAAAAGTAATAGTAACCAAAGTAAAAGTAGTTGTGTGTGTTGCGCGTGAGGTTGCAGACACGGGGCATATAAACAAAATCTGCTGACAGAGCCGACGGTATAAGGACAGCATATGTTCTTTACGGGGGGCGGAATCTGACCCCACTGGCCTCAATCCGCAGTGGAAGTTCAAAAAATAGTTTCCCGCGTAAACAAGAAAGGATCTTTTCTTATGGTAAGTGGTGACAGATGCCAGGGAGTACTGTCGGTGACACCCGTTGTTGCTTGCTGAATCCGACAATCCCTGGCTTAGTCAAGGATGGATGGGGCCGCCCGAGTAGTTGAAATGATATAAATTATACCTACCACTAAAGTCTAATGTTGTTGGTCGATTGTTTGAAAACAGTACGTAAAGATATGCATCTATACACTGTGGCCTGGGACCCATCCATGCATCCTCCATGAGAACCGACATAAAGCCCGCTATAAAAATATGGGGGATAAAAACGTGTGAAGAAGTAATCTGAGAGCAATGTTTACCGCACAACGTATCTTGCGCACCATTCGTTTCAGAATCACCTCCATTCTAGAAGTAAACTCCGGGCAAGCTTTTCACACAGTTTTGTCGAATTATAGAATCACCCGATCTACACACGAAGCGTGAATCTCTATAGTTCTGTTATGTCGCTGCAGACTCGCTCATATAAGGAGTGGTGGCGTAAGTGTTTCACTCCCTTTCCCACTCACGGGCTTACAGGCAGCAGTAGTGCTGGGTCTTTAGATGTCGACAATTGTTTATGTATAAGGTATTATCGATAACGGCCTTGCGCCTGCGCCGCTAGCGCACAACCCTAACCTGACAATGATTGCCCCGTCTGCTGTGACATAATACCAGAACTATAGCGGGTAATAAAAATCATCACCGGTTGATAATAATCATCTTCCGTTATTAGAAATTCCTGCGCGCACTTCTCCGCCTTCTTTCTGTTCAGCAACACATCATTTTGGTAAAGTTTTCTCTCGGTCAGGTCCAGGAGTTCACACGAGATTGTTGTTCTGTCGACCACACAATACATTCGTTAATTTTTAGGGTTCCGTATCTCAAAGAGAAAAAACGGAACCCTTATAGGATCGCTTTGTTGTCCGTCTGTACGTCTGTCAAGACCGTTTTCTCTAAAACGCATGAAAGGATTAAGCTGAAATTTTTTACGGAGGTCCAATTACGGAGGTCAGTTACGTCTTGATGTCTTAAAAAAATCACACTTCTAAGTTAACGCAATAAAAAGTTATAGTCATTTATGCACATATTTTGTATGAAAACGCACTTTTTCCAAAACCTATAGGGTACTTCCCGTAGAGCTAGAATTCTGAAATTTGGCAAGAAGTAAGACCTTACAGTACACATATAGGAATAAATCTGAAAACTAGTAATTTATATGTAGATCATTAGAAAAATCATTGTCAACTTATAACTGTAATTCGTTACCTACTAAATGTGTGTGAGCAACCGCTTATATACGTTTGTCAACTTAAGCGGCAGGCATAGTTACAATAATTGAAAACCATGCATTACGTTTGGATTACGGAACCCTCGGTGTGCGAGTCAGACTCGCACTTGGCCGGTTTTTTTTATAGTTAAGGGGGCAAACGAGCAATCGAGCCATTTTCATGACTAGCAGTGCCCGTAGACATCCGCATGGAGCATCTCATTACTACCTCGACTGTACAACAGTCCTCACGTGAAGGTGGTAGGCTCCTGCAGCGTGTACACACTCATGGTGACCCACACGGTGCTGCGCGGCTACACTACACCGCACCACCACCACCACCACCACCACCACTACATCTTACTATACAACAGTTCTCACGTGAAGGTGGTGGGCTCCTGCAGCGTGTACACACTCATGGTGATCCACTCGGTGCTGCGCGGCTGAAGCACGCCCCACCACGGGCTCATCACTATGTTCACGATGTTGCCGATTCTCTCGCTGCAAGTGCACAAACTAAATTAAAATTTAAAAGTTTTGCCAATAATGTTTTATTAACTAATTAATTTGTATATTTATTATCTACAGCTGCACCCCGCTTTCACCCACATAAATTTAGATATACAGGGTTAGTTTTTGGTCACCGGCCATATTCAAAAATAAGGAAATAAACAAGAGTGTGTTTTAATTTTATCGTCTTATTTGTAATATTTTGTTACATAAACATCGATTTGAAACGGTCCGTAAATATACCTACGCGCATTAGCACCCGAAGAGTGTGTTGACCTCAACTGCTGATTGTGCTTCGTATCCACTGCATGCGGCCGCCGCTGCACCGCGACGGCTATGATCAATTATGTTACCCACACGGTATTTATTTTCGTACGGGACAAAAATATGTTTTATATTATTTTTTTTATTTGTTTTATTTCATAAATCGAATGTATTATCGATTCTGAACCAAATCTGAAAATTTGGCCGGTGACCAAAAAGTAACCCTGTATATTAATAGAAAATCATCCCATGGCATCCCATAGGAACATTTTTTCGGAATAAAAACTATCCTATGTGTTAATCCAAGTTACCCTCTATGCGTGTGCCAAATTTCATGAAAATCGGTTCAGCAGCTTCTGCGTGAAGGAGTAACAAACAAACAAACAAACAATCAAACAAACAAACATACAAACTTTCTCATTTATAATATTAGTAGGATTACTAGCGGCGCTCCGCGTCTCTCCGAACCAAATCTGAAAATTTGGCCGGTCTTCGATAAATAAATAACCTTATAACCTGTATAGTAGGGACTAAATGCTCCCCCTCGACGGATCTCCACCTTGTCGCGGTGAGGGGGCTTAGTAGCCGTGGTTTGAGCCTGCCTCCCACGGTGAACTAAGAGGGACTCCGGGTGCGGACGCGTCGGGTGGGCTTTGCCGAGGCCCGCTCTGGATGCGTCCATGGAGGAGGGGTCGCGGGAGGAGAGGTGTCTCGGTGTGTCGTTGCCGTGCACCTTATCTCCCGCGACCGAACGGGGGCGCACCGTCTATTGCGTTGGCGGTGGGGCCGCAGAGGAAGAGGAGATGTGGTGTGTCGTTGCCGTCCTCCCTGTCCTCTGCGGCCGTTTGATGGTTGGTCCGCCGCCCCGCGGATGGGACCGGCTAGTGCCGGAAGTCCTCCACCCGTCCCTCTGAATCAGCAGATGGCGGCGTGGATTCGGACGACCGGCGAGGTGTGCTCCGTTGAAGCATTGGGACCAGGGGTTAGGATGGGAACCTGACCCCATTGCACGGTTCCATCGTGGAGTAAGGGACTGTTCAAAGGCAGTCGGACAGACCTTGGGGAGGAAGAGTCTGGCCTTCTCACCGAGGCCAGCCTGTCGCCGGAGGCGCCCTGTTGCTTGTAGATCCGGGGCCCTCCAATCATAGCGGCTGAAGGCACCCACGCAGGGGTTTAGTCGGTAGGGGCGTAGCAAACGCCGAGCCCGACACAGGCCCGGTTTCAGAGCCACCAGGCTCCCGGGTATCGTGCGTAATTGCATTCCCCTGCGAAAACAAAAAAAAAAGAAAGGGACTAAATACTAATAGATATTTCAGAGACTTACGGCATCCAAATGAACCTAATCGTATGATCTGTGTCGTTGTTGATGGCCAGTATTTCCCGTGTTATAGAATGTGTGGGCATCACGGGCAGCGTGATGTGGTTCTTGGACAAGTATATCTGTAATAAAAATACGTGCGTTATAAATTATAATACTACCAACAATTTGAACATGGTTGACAGAATATATTTTATATCAGATATTATTAATATAGTGGAAGGGAGTAAACGAGCGGTTGAAGCCATTTTCATGACTACGCATCGGTATAAAGTCTATGTATAGACATAGACTATACCCTCCTTCCTCCTCCTACCTTTTTTTTTTTTTTTTTNNNNTTTTTTTTTTTTTTTTATGGTATAGGGGGGCAAACGAGCTGTTGTAGCCATTTTCATGATTACCGACGCCCATAGACATCTGCATAGAGACTATACAGATGCGCTGCCCCCCTTTCTCCTCCCACCTCCATGGGCCACCGGCTACTTACACACCGCACGAAACGCGACAGCACAGCTGTCACTTCACGCCGGTCTCGTGTAAGCGAGAGGTACCTCCCCGGTCGTGCCGGCCCAATTCGGCTGCATGCAAGCATACAGCGTGGCACTACCTCTTACTGAAGTCCTTCATGGGTCACCGGCTACTTACACACCGCACGAAACAGCACAGCGGTTTCGAGTAACCGAGAGATACCTCAAGTCGTGCCGGCCCGATTCGGCTGCGTGTATGCATGCAGCGTAGCACTCTTACAAAGTCGAGCCCCGCTCTTCCATCCTCTTAAAATCCTTCCAAAAAACCGTTATCTTTTCCGGAACCCTCCGTGCGGGAGCATGACTCGCATTTTGCAGGTTTTTTATTGCAAACGAGCAGCCTATAACTGTTGGCGATAGCTAAATAACCAACAGCCAGATGTAATGTATATCACCCTTTCCACCACATATCCGCTAAGGGCACATTCTTATCAGCAATACATATTTAACCTTCACATGAATGGATTCTTTATAGTATAAGAATGCAAACGAGCAGTCGGAGCCGATGACTACCGACGCGTGAGGACACCATGATTGTCACTTCACGGCGCGATCATGAGCGAGAGGTACCTCCCCAGTCGTGCCGGCGCAGTTCCACTGCAAGGCATGGCGCTGCCACTTACTACAATAATAGGAACTTACCACATTACTGGTGTACGCGTGCCGAAACAGCCTCTCGGTGTACAGAGGTATATCGAGCCTCGTCTCTATACAGTTGGGCAGGCCGCCCTGTCCCGTCACCAAGATCTTTATAATTTCATAGCCGAAGGAGCAGTGGAACTCGTACTGAAAGCATATATGATATACTAGGTGTGCCCCGCGGTTTCGCTCCATCCTAAAGGAACAGTTATTTTTTTCGAGATAAAAAAAAAAGTGGTGACAATGTGTGCTGTGAAGTGACAAATGTGTGCTTTAGGCCACACGGTTGAAATAAATCTTCATATACGAGAGATAACTGGCTATAAGAGCACTCGCACTACTCTTTCCTACCCCTACAGTAATACAAGAAATATCTCTCTTCCTGTCTTCACAAACTTATCTCCCTTCCAAGTTCCGTTCGCGTCGCCCGATAACACTTTTCGTAACGTTCTCGTTACGCCTTCACCAGTTTACTACCCAAGTCAGGCGCGCGTAAAGAAGTTTTACTTAAAAAAGATATATTAGTGAAGATTGCTATCTATTTGTGCCAAATTCCATCCGAATCTAAACAAACAAATACAAACTTTCGTATGACAGTTTAGATATCGGATTCAGTCCAGCTGCAAACGCAATGCAGCAAGGCTCGCCTCTAGTTCTTCTAAGTTCTACCTCTCTTCTTTAAGCTGTGTGTATTCCGTTCTTAATATCTGACCATTCTGTCCTTGAATTTTGACTGCGTAGTGGTCTGGTATAAAGCTTGTTCAACAGATGTTGTGTTCAACAGGCTCGAATCCCGGTTCACACCAAATTGTTTTTGAGATAAGCATTCCAATTTCGAATAACATTTCGGAGTCAGAAAGTTGGCAGTACCTCGAAAAACACATACCTAAGTCCCACGCTTGACTCATGCCGTCCCATCGGAATAAGAGATTGAGAGGATAGAGAGTGCACTTGTATCTCATCTACAGAGATGGTCATCGTCACCGAAATTCGGCTATGCGGACATTATTCCTTACCTCATAGTCGATCATTTCCGAAGGTCTGAAGCTGAAAGGGATAGCCAACTTCTCGAATGGGGCAACTTCAGCGAAGAACAGCAGGCATTTGATGGAGGCGTCTGGGGTTATAATGTTTCTGTGCAGAAACCGCCATGTTGCGAACACGCATGAGGGGTTATACAGCCATAACACCTTCAAATATATAAAAAATATATATTATAGTTTCCATGCCAGAAAAATTATTTACATCTGTTAGATTAAAAATGAATAAGATTTCGATAAAGCGAAATTCAAACATATTTTGATACTTTTTGTGGAACCTTTCGCGTCAGGAATCTAACTTCTCTATCTCTACCTACCTACCTAGTCTAGCCATAAGTCTACCTAGTCTAGCCATAAGTCTACCTAGTCTAGCCATAAGTTCTGTTACAAAAAAAAATATTTTTATAATTGCAAATAACATTTATTACTTTTACAGTTTAATACACAAATATAAAAAAATTGGGCTATTTTCAAAGTTTTC
Source organism: Calycopis cecrops (assembly GCA_001625245.1). Classification (NCBI taxonomy): domain Eukaryota; kingdom Metazoa; phylum Arthropoda; class Insecta; order Lepidoptera; family Lycaenidae; genus Calycopis; species Calycopis cecrops. Next base: position 19,140 of record LUGF01052684.1, on the reverse strand, counting down.
AAAAACCACTCCAGAATGTTTATCAGTGATCAAGGAACTTATACAATTTTTTGTTTTTATTTCTGATAAGTATTTATTTCAAATTTTCAAATTGAGGATTCATAATTTATAAAACTCGCGAAAACGCTTCTTTAAGCAAAATGGCGTTTTGGGACGTATTAGGTTTGTTAGCGTTCCGAAAATTACTGCCAGTACCTACTATTAAGAGCATTTTTTGTTGTTGTTGCCAGTTAACAAATCCACAAGATGAGCTAGAAATTTGACAAGTGGCTAGTACTACGAATGAATTAATATACCTACTTTATTGTGCATAATATTACAGAATACAGAAAAAAAGTTACATTTTAAAGTAATTAACTGGTAAGTACTATCAGTAGATTTCGGAATCAGCATGCACGTGTTACGTCATCGTCAATTTCACGTCGTCTCGTATCAGGCGTGACTTATGAATAAAAATAAATATTTTAAAAAATATATTTTAATATAAAATATTGATTATTTACAAATTATTTCAATACATAATGTATTTAAAAATCATATTATTTAAAGATAACATTCAATAAGCTTATATTTTTAATACTGGAAAATAGTCTATTAAAAATATAAAAGGCTTATTCGAAATGGTTTCCATTGGCTGCAAATCAGTCCAGTCATCAATAGAAGCATTCACTCTTTCCATGGGGAAATTCTCTGCCAATAGTATGGATTGTTATAGGGACTCCAAATTATCTATATCTAAAAGCCATGTAGAGCAAGCTGTACTCTCTAAAAATGACCATAAATCATAATCTAGCTGAATAAGATCAGGACTAGACTACGGCCAGTCTTCAGTTCTGATGAACTCCAAGACGTTCGCTTTTAACCAAGACTGCATGGACTGAGCTTTATGACCCGGCGCCGAGTCTTGCTGGAAGGACCATACATGGTTATTGAATATGGTGTTATCTTAATAAGCCCCTTAGGGCTTAACTACCTTCTCAAGAATGGTATCTTGATACACTTGTGCCGATGTTTTGATTTCATAGCTAACAGCCCACAAAACAATCACTGAAGATAATGCCCACGTTGCACTCTGTCGAGTAATTGGGAAGCTTCCTTAGAGCTTTGAGCATAAATACGGTCGTTTTGTTTGTTAAAATGTTAGTTACCATACTCCTCCGAAACGGCTCAACCGATTGTCGTGTCGGCCCAATCCCGTTACGAAGCGGCATGGCACTACCTCTAACTATACACCGGTTGTCTGTTTACGTCTCAACTTAAAAAAAACTTACCCGAATAACCGGATCCAGGTTATTAATAGGCACTCTTCCACAGTTCAAAACGGCGAAGAGTCCCGGGCTAGTGCACCTCCTGAGAGGCGTAAGGACGCCTCTGGTGTCCGCGACCACGTTGAGGTGTATGCACATCTTCACCGCTCTCTGGTTGGGAAGAGTCAGCACGAAGCACAGAGTGTGCTGGCCTTGCATAGCGTATCGGAACATCACCCGTAGAAGTACAGGTGCAGTTTTCTAAAGAGAAAAAAAAGTCGGCTACGACACGACAATAAACTATAAACACGAAACACGAAAATGGTTTTAAAGTAAAACGTTATTTTTTTTTTCGAGAAAAAAAAGTATGTGTTTTGACTACACGACTGAAATAAAACTTCATACATGAAACAACTGGCTATGACAATGAGAGAGAAAGAAAATGTGCTCGCGCACTGCTCTTCCTTGCTACAGTAATATAAGAAACGTAACTTTCTCTCTCTTTCTGTCTTCACTAATATCTCCCACTCCATTCGCCTTGCCCGATCACACTTTTCGTAACGCTCTCGTCACGCATTCGTCAACTTACTCCCCAAACAAGTGCGCGAAAAGAAGTTTTACTTCAAAAAGAAATGCGAGTCAGCTCCGAAACGACACGGAATGATAAAAAAGAAATTATGGTATAGAGGGGCAAACGAGCAGACGAAGCTATTTTCAAGACTATAGACGGTTTTCTTTGCCACCAGGAGAAACGACTGCTTATTTGCCTTCCATGATTTAAAAAAAAATTAAAACAACTTAAATGGATTTTATATGATTATACAGGGTTATTTTTTGGTCACCGGCCAAATTTTAAAATAAGGAAATAAACATCATTCCAAGGGTAGGTTTTAAATTTTATCGTCTTATTTGTAATATTTTGTTAAAAAAAAAACGATTTAAAATGGTCCTTAAAAATACAGCGATCGTGGTTCATACGCGAAATTTATTAACTTCAAGATTGCTAGCCGAGCGACACTCGCAAGTCATATTACCACGCGGTGACCAAGAAATATGTTTACAACATGGGACAAAGTAATTTTAACTAATTATTTTGTTATTTTTTTTATTTCATAAATCGAATGTATTAATGATTCTGAACAAAACCTGAAAATTTGGCCGGTGATCAAAAAATAACCCTGTATATCCCGACGTTTCAGAAGGTTTACAGGAACCCGTGACCATGGTTTCTGTAAAGGTTCTGAAACGTCGGGTTTGTAAAACAATTAAATAAACCGCGGTGAAATCCGTGGAAATGTATGAAGTTACTCACTAAGTAATTATATATGGACTGGTGGTATGAAGGCAAGGTGAGGAGTATTTTACTCCTCACCTATGAATGGTATGAAACACTAACTTCAAGCGTAACGTTTTACTTTAAAATACACTTACACGAGACCGGCGTAAAGTGACAGCTGTGCTGTCGCGTTTCGTGCGGTGTGTAAGTAGCCGCAATGGGGGAAGGACGAGCTATGGACGTCGGTAGTCATGAAAATGGCTACAATTGCTCGTTTGCCCGCCGCTTATGCTATAAAAAACGCTGATTTATACAATCTGGCTGATTTATACAAACGCTGATTTATACATACCGAAACAATACCGTTCAACGGCGTCATCTCGACCAACTGTCGATGGTTGCACGTGTGCCTCATCTCGAACGTGGATATCCCCGTCTGCACTTCCACCATCTCGCAGTCGCACACCTGCTCACGCCGCAGGCTCCACGGCACGGTCGCGGCGTCGTACACACACCCCAACACCAGTATCAGCTCGACGGGCGCTGCTTCGAAGCACAGGTCTGGCCCGTGTATGTTCACTGAGATAGGATTTTTGGGACGGCATTGTATGAGGGCATTGTTCAGTCTGAGAATAAATTTAATCACATCGTTTCTGTTTCTATTTGCGTACAGCTACTGTGTCGGTTTTCGTATGGTTTGTCTAATCTTGAGGTTGTGTTTTTTACAAATGAACTAACATTCAGAGATAATGGCAGGGGCGTATCTACCACTATATTTGCCGTTTCAATTACACGGGGCTCCCGCCCCCGGGCAGAGGGGCCCCCAACGTGCGTAAACATTAAAAACTTCCCATTTTTTTGTTATATGACTTTTTCTTCCCGCGTAACGTGTGCATTCTAACGTTGGCAACACCCATGCAAAATTTTTTTTTTTTTGTGAAAATTTTAGCCTTCGTAAGGGCACTCAAATAATGCTTTATACGGGGCCTCGCAAGGCACGCTACGCCGCTGGATGACGGTCAACAGCAACGGAAAATATTTAACGTTTTGAGGTTGTTTCTTAATTAAAACTTTAGTGCTGGATTTATAAAACACAAGCCCGGAAGCCGGCTCTGTGTCTAGGCTAGGAGAGCCATTCAGAACATCCCCCAAGTGCTGGCTGCTGCACATCTTTGTATCGATGGCTTGGTATCTGGTATGGTGGTGGGAACAAATGGTACGTATATGAAAGGGATAGAGCTAGGTATATAAAGGAAATAAATGGGAAACGTACACGTGGAACAGAAGTGCTATCCTCAGTTAAATAAGCATTGAATAAGGTAAGTATTTAAGAAGCGTTTTATTTCAGGGTAAAACGCAGCTCTATTAATGATTTTAAGCAGGTCACCTCACCCCTAATCTTAAACTGATACATGCTAAATATGGCCTATTAAATTGTCCTAAAGTAGTTGCTATGAGCACAGGTATTTAGGTAAAATTAACGTACTCTTCAATATTGACTATATTCCAAACGCAATGGTCAGATAGTACGACTGGACTCTTAACACAGATTGTTCGCTTAACCTGAAAATATGGAAGACAAATTATTTCATACTAACTACAGTCCATTAAGCACTAATACATACAACTAATATCTAATGGTACGTTGACACGTTGGGCCAAGATCGGCCAACCTAGGGCTGCCAACCTCACCCTCGACGGATCTCCACCTTGTCATGGTGAGGGGGCTTAGTAGCCGTGGCTTCGACAACCACGGTGAACCAAGAGGGATCCCGGATGGGGACGCGTCGGGTGGGCTTCGCCGGGGCCCGCTCTGGATGCCTCCATGGAGGAGGGGTCGCGGGAGGAGAGGTGTCTCGGTGTGTCGTTGCCGTACACCCTATCTCCCGCGACCGAACGCGGGCGCACCGTCTGTTGCGTTGGCGGTGGGACCGCAGGGGAAGAGGAAATGCGGTGTGTCGTTGCCATCCTCCCTGTCTTTGCGGCCGTTTAATGGCTGTTCCGCCGCCCAGCGGATGGGACCGGCCAATGCCGGAGGTCCTCCACCCGTCCCTCTGAATCAGCAGAGGGCGGCGTGGAATCGGACGTCCGGCGTGGTGTGCTCCGTTGGAGCATTGGGACCAGGGGTTAGGATGGGAACCTGACCCCATTGCACGGTTTCAACGTGGAGTTAGGGACTGTTTAAAGGCAGCCGGACAGTCCCTAAGAAGGAGGATCTGGCCTTTTCACCGAGGCCAGCCTGTCGCTGGAGGCGCCCTGTTGCTTTCAGATACGGGGCCCTCCAATTATAGCAGCTGAAAGCACCCGCAGGGGTTTAGTCGGTAGGGGCAACCCAGTTGTCGAGCCCGACACTCTACCCGCTTGAACCACCCGGGCTCCTGGGTAGCGTGCGTAAAGGCATTCCCCTGCGTTACCAAAAAAAAGGGCTGCCAACCGTCCCCCTCGACGGATTAAAAAAAATGGCAGATAATGGAATTCTATTACAGTTCTATTTGAATGTAATTGACATTTATTAAAGGGCTTTAACGCGAGCGAAGTTGCGGGATAAAACTAGTTAAATAATAATGTCAAAAACCTGACCTTTATAGTTTTTTTATATTATACAACGTCAATAAAAGCGAGCGGCACTAAATGAAACTACGTAAAGTATAAGTGCCTACTGTAAATTCGAAAATATTCAAAACAAGTTTACGAGAAGTATATGAAAATACTTTTTTCAAAGAATTTAAATAGCTTAATAATTAAGAAAAAATGTTAAAATTCTTTGGACTGACGGCGACAGCGAGCGGCAATCTTGCACGGGGGAATGACTCTAGTCAGCCGGCCTCGCGGGCAGCTGACGATACAGCGTGTAAGAACTGAGAAAAATCTTTTATAAAATTCCTGTGGCTAAACTATTGCTCTGATGGATGATATACTAAATATGTGGTTTCATTAAATGCTTCTCGGTTTTATCAACCTTGTATAAAATGATTTACACCATGCACAGACCTTTTGTCTGTGCCTTTTTTAAATTTTTCTTTGTTGTTGTGATATTAATTTTATTACACTTAAAACTATACTCCTAACCTGACCGTGACTGACCTTTATAGTGGGATAGATGCCGTCGTACCACACGACACAGACGGTCTTAGTGATCGCGTGTACCTCCTCCACCTCCTGGTACTCCGAGCGGCACAGCACCACGTACTTGAGGTCCACCTGGCGGGGCCCCGCGCCGTCCGCCACCACAGTTATGTTCACCTCGCAGTACGTGGATGGTTTCAGACTGTTCTATACCACAAAAGAGCGGTTGAAAGCAGTTAAGAGGTAGTGGAACTACCTGCATGCATGCATGTAGCCGACGAGAAATCCGCATACAGTTGCATTACTTTCAGAGTTCCAGACTTCTATGTTTTGATATTGGTAGGTACTCTTTCAGTAACAGGTAGTGCTACGCTGCAATAGTGAAGGCGGCAAAGAAACAATCGACTAAATCGAAAATATTACTATTGCGCATTCGATTGTCGATTTAGTAGTTTCTCGACGCGATTTTTCGACTATTCGAATAACAATCGAAGTGCTTGAGTCACGTGGTGTCGCCGCGTGCAATCGAATTTCGAACCGTACCGATCTAGTACAATTCGATGATTCGATTGTCGATTTAGTAGTCGCGTCGATTTATTACTCCGTACTCGCCGCGATTACTCGAATAACAATCGAGGCATGGCGCACGCGGCGCTCGACAATCGGGATGTGGTTCGATAATGCGTCGAACAATCGATGTACTACTAAAGTATTAAGCGCGGATCAGTGTTGCATCAATTGCTTTTAAATTGGTAACACTTCAAATTGTGTACGTTGTTTCGATGTACTACTAAAGCACTAAATTACGCAGGAGCGTGCATTGTTGTAGCGTCGATTGCGTTTACGTTGGAAGTATTTCAATTTGGGTATCTTGTTCCTGTGTAGTTTATTAGTTGGGATTTTCACATTTTTAGAGCAAGATCACACGCGCCGGGGAGGTACCTCACGCATACACGAAACCGGCGTAAAATGATAGTGTGCTTTCGCGTTTCGTGCGGTGTGTAAGTAACCGGTGGCCGATAGAGGCACTAGGAGGAAGGAAGGCAACGCATCTGTATAGCCTCTATGCGGATACGGATGCGGTTGACCCTTCCTTAAGAAGTTATTGTTACTTCAAAAAAAGAAACAGTAAAAAGACATGAAGAATCACACACACATACACACACACACACTCGCTATACACGCTACACCACTACTGCCCGGCCTCGCCTGCCATTAACCTTCTTTTTATGTATGGACAAACGCGCAGTCAGAGGCATTTTCATGACAACCGACGCCCATATACATCAGCATACAGTCTGTACAGACGTGTTCTCCTCCTTCCTCCTCCCAGCTCTCGTGCCAGTACGTTGGTAGTACAACTAACCACAGGCGAGTCAATCTCCCACCTCTCGCGCTAGTACGTTGGTAGTACAACTAACCACAGGCGAGTCGATCTCGAGCCTGTCCCCGCTGTGGTCGTCTCCCATGCCGTCGATGAGGCTGTATATCTTGAAGCTGAAGTAGCACGAGCTGTTGTTGTACAGCGTGACGGGGAACGTGGTGATCTCTCCCACGACCACGTCGTGTATGTTCAGCTCCTTCGGTAGCGCCTGGTTTATAATATAAAGTAATATATATTATATATATATACAAATGAGCAGTCTGAGCCATATTTATGACTATCGACGCCCATAGACATCTATATATACTTAGATGTTATAGAGATTTTTGTGTTTTTGTATGCTTTGTGATCTATGACAGCTAATTTACAAGGTTGATACAAACGAGAGGCATTAAATGAAACCACACATTTAGTGTATTATTTTCAGGCTACACAATAAAAATCAGATCAATCGGAGCAATAGTTTAGGCACAGGAATTTTTTAAAGTTTTTTCTCACTTCGTACTCGCTGTATCGCAGCTGATTGCCGACTATGACCGGCCGGGGTTATTCACCTGTACAAGGTTGGCATTCGCTGTACGGGCCGGTACAAAGTATGTTTATGTTTTTTATTTTTAATAGTTTCGGATAACTGTAGGCACTTATAGTATATGTGGTTTAATTTAATGCCTCTTGCTTGTATCAACCTTGTATATAAAAAACGATACCCTCTACGGGACTACGGGAAGTACCCTCTAGGTTTTATAAAAAGTGTGATTTATACAAAATTTGTGCAGGCACCTGCAAATATAAGCATTATGACGTACATTTCAGATTGATCCTTTCACGCGTTTCCGAGAAAAAAGTCTTGACAAATAAACATACAGACTGTTCCTATATGGGTTCCGTTTTTCTTTCTTTGGATCCCTAAAAACGTACCAGCAAATGTGCAGTACGTACCCTTAGATCAGGAAGCTCGGAAAAGCCCATTATATGGACGAAGTAATCGACAGGATCACCAACTGGTCTGTGAACAAAAACAACAGCTAAATTAAATAAGCCTCATAACTATGCCACGCTGCATGCATGCAGCCGAATTGGAGCAGCACAACCGGGTAGGTACCTGACGCTTACACGACGCCGGCGTAAAGTGGCAGCTGTGCTGTGGCCCATGTAGGCCATCCCTCAAGGAGGAAGGTGAAGGGCAATGCATGTGTATAGCCTCTAGGCGGATGTCTATGGGCGTCGGTAGTCATGAAAATGGCTCTAATTGCTAATTTGCCCCTTTAAACTATAAAAAAAATATATTTGACTGTGCCAAAAGCCACTTACTTATTATCGACGAGGCACAAACAGGAGCAGGTGACGGTGGATTCGAACACCTTGTCGGACTCCTTGGGGAAGAACCACCACCGAAATGGCACCATCTGCTTCGGGGGCAGCACTATTGAGCCCTGGCTGTCGCCTCCCAGCCAGGACACGCTGCTTAGAACTCTTACACTGGAACATACATTACAAATACAAATCTTTATTGCAATCATGAGTACAAAGGTGGTGAAATTTTTGTATGTGTCCATACATACCCTATTAGGGCGCAGCAACTTAATATTACAATTTTAATATTTATATTACACTAGCTGTGCCCCGCGGTTTCACCCGCGATTAGTTTTTAAGAAATCTATATAAACTTCAACACCCTATTTCACCCCCTTAGGGGTTGAATTTCTAAAAATCCTTAGCGGATGCGTACGTCATAACATCTACCTGCATGCCAAATTTCAGCCCGATCCGCCCAGTGGTTTGGGCTGTGTTGATAGATGGCTAATAAACGCTTTCTATTCTATTCTATTCTACTTATTCACGTTTGAGTTTTATAAGTATATTATATAGAAGATAGAAGAAGTATCGTCTCACTTTAACAAGTAAGTCGTTTTTACGTTACATGAACGTAGTATTTAATTACGAGGTAAATCATCAGCTGGAGAACGTCCACAACTGCGCATGGGCTTCCTCCATTGAGCACGTCGTCGTTGGTCACTGTCACGAGTTACTTCCATCCAGCAGTTCCTCGTCACGTAACCAATCAGTCCACCGAGTTGGAGGCCATTTTCCGCGGCCGCTGCTACCTTTCTTCTTCTTCATCTTCTTTCCTCATCACGCTGAGTGATTTTCTGCTTGTTTAGCCCACATTTAGCGGCCAAGTCTCGACGCCATATGTCATCACTGTTAACATATTAAGAAAGTATCCTCTATAGCTTCCTGAACGCTGCCCATCCGAGTTAGATCGATTTTATTTATTTATCGTTCGTATCGCCCCCTTTTTAGTTATTACGCCTTAAAGACCAATATATTTAAAGATCATTAAGTCGTTAATCCAGCGCCCATAAGGGGGCGTTATTGCTCACTTTGGGAACCTGTGTTCTGAATAAATAAACACAAGTTAGGGCTCTTACAGACGAGTGGCACGTGTCAACAACAGAGGTATCTTCAGCCGTCGATAAATTTATTATTGTCGGAGGCACAACGTCGGCGTTGATAGCAATATAGACCGACGGCAGTCGTCGATCTACAGCAATATAGACCGACGGCAGTCGTCGATCTACAGCAATATAGACCGACGGCAGTCGTCGATCTACAGTAATATAGACCGCTGGCAGTCGTCGACCTACAGCAATATAGACCGACGGCAGTCGTCGACCTACAGCAATATAGACCGCTGGCTGTCGTCGACCTACAGCAATATAGACCGCTGGCTGTCGTCGACCTACAGCAATATAGACCGACGGCTGTCGTCGACCTACAGCAATATAGACCGCTGGCTGTAGTCGACCTACAGCAATATAGACCGACGGCTGTCGTCGACCTACAGCAATATAGACCGCTGGCTGTCGTCGACCTACAGCAATATAGACCGCTGGCTGTCGTCGACCTACAGCAATATAGACCGACGGCTGTCGTCGACCTACAGCAATATAGACCGACCGCTGATCTTTGAAGCTGAAATGTCGGCTGACATCGACGCGGCGACGGCTGAAGTTACCCGTGCCGGTCGTGTGTAAGAGCACTTACTGTATCTCCATCCTGGTGAGGTTGTGCAAGTACACGTGGCAGAAATTGACGCAGCCGGTGATGGTGGGCGGGAACTCGCACATGGCGTGCGTGTTCGGGTTGTAGCCGCAGGACATGATCTCCACGTCGGCGCTCTCCGCGTTGCCGCTGAGACACAGTCGCGCCTGCAAGTACACAGTCAAGTGCCAGCTATACTGTCGCGTGTCGTGCGGCTTGTGCGTAGCCGGTGATGGTGGGCGGGAACGCGCACATGGCGTGCGTGTTCGGGTTGTAGCCGCAGGACATGATCTCCACGTCGGCGCTCTCCGCGTTGCCGCTGAGACACAGTCGCGCCTGCAAGTACACCGTCAAGTGCCAGCTATACTGTC
>LUGF01052672.1:77694-92705 GCA_001625245.1 Calycopis cecrops | reverse complement strand
CCCCCCCCCCCCCCGAAGATTCTGCCACCTTGCCGTAGTGGGAGGCTTGCGTGCCTCTGTGATCTCCACGACTGTCGGATAAGCCTACCCATACCATGTAGGCTTGGGGGAGAGGCCAGACTAAGCAGTTAAATTCCTCCTTGCTTTGCGGATCTGAGGTGACTGACAAGACAATTATTATTGTTACTTTCTTGGCTCTGAACTTTCAGAGGTTCTTTACATTCAGAGCCAAGAGCCAAGCCAAGTGATTCCCATCGACAACGGTTTCTAATCTATCAAACTCCTTTTGGCTTCCCCTAAGAGTAAGAAGCCTACTCCGTATTATGGTCACCGCACACTTATAAACTCGAAAAGGGAATAAACCTACTTATTATTATACTTTCGTTATACTTTGTGATACGTCGGCATTGCCATAAATTTAAAGACACATAAGATAGGACGTGCCTTCGTAATACATCGCGATACTACCTCCAGTAAACCTCTCACTGGAGGTAGTATCGCGTCACTCCAGCGACAGGCTGACCTCGCCGAAAAGGCCAGACTTCTCCTGCCTGGGGTCTGTCCGTACCTACTCTGAACAACCCCTACTACGTCATCGGAACCGTACACAGGCAACATACAACAGGCTACACTCTTGCTACTTCACCCGCAGAAGCATCAGAGTTGATCCTCTTCCACACCTTTTATCATTTGACTATTTCATAGGCATTTTACAATTACAGGAAGTCTCCTTTTAGTGCAGTCATTGAAGCGAAAAATACGGTCTTACCTCCGAATTTTTTTACTGTGAACAGATTTGCATGAAATTTTGGATTTTAGGCTTATTATTATTATTATTATTATTACCCTTAACTTCAAAAGTGAAAATGATCTGAACTTCGCCTATTATTTTTAAGGGGTGTAAACAACCCCTTAATGGAAAAATTTACATTGAGCCATTTTATCGCTAGAAAATCTAAGTGGTGAAATTGTAAAGTGTTTTCTAATACAATTACCTCATAATAAAATCATTTTCAACCCCTTGAAAATCTTACAACCCTTGCAAACAACAGAAAAAATCACAAAAAAATACTTTGGCATGACATAAAAAGATATAAGTATGGAGTAGGTAAGTAATATTTTATATTCTCTATAATAATTATCAAATTTTAACCCCCTTTCAACCCTTGAAAATTACCCCTTAAAAAATCGTTAATTTTTTTTTTTATTAAAATGAAAAGAATTAAAATATAATTCCACACTCTCGAAAATAATTATCATATTCTTAAGCTTTTCTACCCTTAAAACTACCCCTAAAATAAAACAGTAAATAAATAACATATTCTGGCTGAATTGGGGGGTATTTTGACAGTTATCTTCACTGTACATTCCACACGTACTATTACAAAACAGACCAACTTTTCTGCATCCGCAAGACGCTCCACATCCTTTTTGCAGTTGCAATAAATAATTTTCAGCAGTTCTTGTGATGCGGGTGGATCTAAAGACTGAAGTGGATTTAATAAACCGTCATTCATGACCCACCCCCAATCCGTTGGATGAATGTTTTTGTTGCCAAGAAAAGTTATTAAGCACGTGCTGAAATGTGTTATAGGTATTGTATATCTACATGTAAGAATGTTGGTATGTATTCATGCCTACATTTCCAAAATATATGAGTCATATTATGTATACATATATACATTACAATAGTTTTGAGTCTCTATTATACTGCGTACTTTCACATTGCTCCAAATATGCATACTCCGAAATTTTCAGTTACTAAGTAGAAAAAAGTATGATAAGATTTTGGACCGTAACTCCTTCAATTTTTATACTATCACAATTTATGAAAAACCATTGTAAAGGTCATTAAGAGAGCTACAACATCCTTTATTGCAATATATAGTATAAAACCTTTTTCTAAAACGGTGAAGGTTTAAAGGGATTAAGAGAGGCTGTGATTGCAACAGAAAAAAAACAAAAAACTAAATTATTTGTCAGAAAAATACCAAATTTTTTTATTCCCATACTTTTATACGTATCTGTCGTCATTTTTGAGATATTATGAAAAAAAGGTGGTTATTTTAATAATTTGAATTTTGTTTTTTATTACATCGTGCCTTTTTTGCAAAATATGAGTCCTGAAGCAGCCAAACTAATACAATCTACCAAACTCTTTATAATAAAGTTAATTCTAGGCGGAATACGATTGATTTTAATTTTGGTGGAAATGGCACTTAGGAAACCCATTGATTTAAAAGAAAAAACAGTAGATGCTCCTCTCATTTGCAATACAGCTCACTTATTTTGCGTACAAAAGACTTTTAATAGTGCTCATTTGAAAGCTTATTTCAAGCACTACAAATCCTTTTTTATCAGAATGCATAAAATGCATCTGCTCGCCGCTAGATGGCGTCGACTATATCGATAAAATTTCAGACAAAATAAAAAACGGCTTTGATCTTTAATATCTAGCTTAATATTGCACTTAGAATACTTTATAAACAACCAAATTGTTCATTTTATTACCTGCTACAATTTTGTTGTTCATAAAATTTTCGGTAAAACCTATATTTTTGGATATATTTTCAAACAACCTATGAAAAGCGTGAAAAAATTTCGAATTTTCAATTGCCAATATCTTGAAAGTATTGAACTTTACAGATGATTTTTTGCTTATAATTAAGCCTTCTTTCGATATCAGAGGTTATTTTGAAAAAAAAATAAATTAAGGGGGGCAACCACCCCCAGGGTGGTGGCGGAATTCAAATCATTTTCACTTTTGAAATTACGGGTAAGATGAACCTAATTCCAAAATTGTATGCAATTCGGTTCACAGTAAAAAAAAATCGGACCTATAATGCTTCAATGACTGCACTATTTTAAGTCTTCTAAAAGCCTTCTCACATTGTGAAAACATTTTTGTCCGCACTGGAACTGCTTTTATCCAAGAAAAAGTTCATCTTTTTAAGTAAAAACAATGTAAAGTTTATAGGTTCTCTCAGTGGTAGCTTATAAGCTATAGAGCGAGATAACAAAGGTAGTGGTTAAAGAAATACACTACTGTGTTTTTTTCAACACATACAGCAAGCACACGAGGAGGCAATAAAACACATATTACTGTAAACATATTCTCCATTTAATTATTTTACGGATAAAAAAAAACTAAAAACTACTAATAGGTAGTAAAAAATCTCCACACTCTACTGAAAAAAAATAGTTATTTAAAAATTTTGTAACAAATATTTGAATAACTTAAGATTTTATTTCGGCACTTTATTTACAACATCAAGGACAAAGACACTGTGATACTTTAAAACGCAATAGTATATTAGGTATAAGAGTGAAGACACACTGTCATATCGGTGCAAACTGTTATCAATTCAAAGCCATTTTTTTCAAGTTCCTATTAAGTCTCTATTAAATATAATTAGTTAACATAAGATATACTTTCTGTTTACACACTTTACACAGTGTAAATTCACCTTTATATCTGTCAATAATTTATTTCTCTATTAAATTCTTACAGTTGTTTTTAGTCTCCAAAAATAAAAATAATCACCCGATAAAAACACAGTCATTTGGTCGAATGTGCTCATTCCAAATATGTAAAAAATATGTCATTAGACTAAGGATATGACGTGGAATAACTAAAAAGAATTCCCGCAAGGCTCTTGGCAAAATTACACCAAACGATTAAGTATTCGTCCTTATATTATATCATTCTTTTCATGTCTATTGATAAACTCAAAAGCTAAGTAATTGTAATAATGATTCTAGTACTTCTTGAACCAAATACCCCAGCACTATCGCCAAAAGCCTTGCAGTATCATAATATGTTGTGTTATAAAATAATAAGTGAAGACACCATTAGTAAATTATACACAGGTAAAATAATACACATTAATATTTATGTAGGTGGTCTCGTATATGAAAATAAAAACAAATGAATGGTGGTCATATAAATTATAAAAGCTGCAATTGGCAGCAAGCTTAAAGAATATTTAGTCAACGAATTGTAAACATTTTTTACACAATTTGGACGAAGTCCCACTCACGTTTTAGTTTCGGAAACATATAAAAAACCGTCGATTAAAAATCCATGTCCTATTATAGTAATAAAAAACGTCGCCGTAACGCAACAGTTCAAAACCACAAGTCGCTAAACATATGTCGAAGTGTGACTTTGCTCGGGGACTGACTTTTTCTAATATCACAATAATTTAAAACAATAATAATTAAAAACGACATCGATCACAGTCTCATTAAACGAAAGTTATAGAAAAAATCGATCCCCCTCCCTCCTAAGAATTTTTTTATGGATAAACATATTCCCTCCATAATACAAATTCAGTGGAAACCCGCTGTTAAATAGTTACCTTTTAAAAAAAGCATTTTGATAATTTTAAATAATAGCTACGTACGTGGATTATAAATCTTAATATTTACAACAAACAAACTTAATAAACAATACAAGTACTCTAACTGGGACAGTGTTGCCAGGCTTGTGTTTTTATGTAGGCATCACATACACATTTTTGAAAAACTTTATTGACTATAATAATTAAATTATTAACAAATATCTTGTGTTTATTTTGTGAATTTTAATTATAATATAAATGAAATATTGGTGCAGTACCTATGTGCAAAAATCAGACAGAATGATCCGGAAAAGCACTAATAATCTTAAACAATTGGATTAAAATACATATTTACATAATTTACTGTTACTATATTATATAACATATTTAAAAAGAGCTACAGAGATTATTCAAAAAATTACTAATTGATGTAATCGTAAAAGCTGGCAACACAGTCATAGTGATCTTAATTTAATAAAAGCTTTTCAATGTCATTCTATGTTAAACTAATATCAGAATGACGTTGGGCATGTTGAGCGAATTCCTTCACATCATCTTGTTAAATTTAGAAATGGCATTCCAAACTATTGGGTCGATATATAACTTTGATAGAATGTTTATCACCATCACTTAAATCATATAAACAAATCACATTCCTGACAGTATTGGCCACTATACAGAGTTGATGTAGAAAGAAAAAGGAAGAAGAAAGTGTTACTTTATGTCTAATGACCACTACATAATATGTTAAAATAATTTAATAAATAAAGAATAAATTGTTAATTCACTTTGTATATATTATATATATTTAGGGAATTTCCATTTTTTTCTGTTATCTTTTTATATATTTAATTTAACTGATTGATTTAAAATATTTTAATTGTTTAGGTAATAAAGGACCAGTTAAAATCTACCCAACAGTATTATTGAAGTAGTATTACAGTGCCACAATTACATATAATTAATAAGTTTTGTAAAAAAAGGTAAGGAATTCGCTCAGTCATATAAAAGTGAGTGTATAAGGAATACACATTAAAAGTTGCTAGATTGAATCAAATTCGTCATTACACTAAGTGAATTTAGGGAATAACACCTAAATCGCTATCCTAGGATAAGATCTGATAATTTTCAATGAGATATATATATATTTTATTTTACAAAAATTCGTATCAACATAATAATTGTGTAATATATAACCTCTTTAGTGATGTAAGGTGAACCCTAGGCCTGTTACTATCTACACTATACAATCGGCTGTAAGAACACATACAATGAACATTTTTTTTATACAAATATAAGCAATTCATAAGAAATTTCTACTTACAGCCTATCAAACGAGAATCTGTCAATCCAACTGTCAAATAGCAAACGAACTTTTATAAATTTCTTTTAAACATTGTCAATTTGACCAAAACATGACGGAAGGTCAAATAATGCCAATATCAACACAAGTACTTCACCAATTGGGTTGTGACATCCGTTTTCGTTAAGTCCCCAAACTCAGCCGTCTTGCCACGTTGTAAAATTTCTATGGTTGTTCTGGACTCGAGCTGCTTCAAGTGATGTAACACCTTGGACTCAGGTAAGGGTTTGGTTGGTCTGCCAACGTGTAGTGTGGTGTTCTTGAGAGCTCTTGCAAGTGTCTTTAAGAACCTGTACCATTGTCGTTCATTGGAGGTAGCTTCAGGGGTGTTCACTAGTACAATTGCCTTCTCTAGCAGCGCACAAACACAACTAAGTGTTAACTGTAAGCGAATTGATATATATCAGTGTCTGTTGTCGAATCTATAACAGGAATATTAAATGCAGTCTTATTCTACGAGCCTAGAATAGTTGCCACCTAATTCTGAGATTTTCAAGGCATCAAGAAAGTTCAACTGCAACTCGCATGATGCATATCTCAATGGGCTATTTTCCAAGTTTTCAAAAACCACTCCAGAATGTTTATCAGTGATCAATGAACTTATACATTTTTTTATTTTTTATTCTGACAAGTATTTACTTTCAAATTTTAAATTCAAAATTCAAAATTTTAAGGACCCGCGAAAACGCTTCTTTAAGCAAAATGGCGTCCTGTGACGTAGATATTCTGTATTCTAAATGTCAAGTAGTGAATGACTTATGTATGTGACTTATTTCATATGTAGCATTTGTTTATTTTGTATTCTCTTTGTAATAACAAACATTTGTACTAAGTATCAACATTTAACAGTGACCATAATATTAAAATTATGACCTACAACTCTTTGACAAATGACAATTGACAACTGAGTTACTACGCATATTACGGTGCCCGGGGCTACCATAGAGCTCACGCAATATCGACGTCATAATCAATTTCAAGTCGTTTCGTATCACGTGACTCATGAATAAAAATACGTATTTTTTAAAATTGATTTTAAAATAAAATATTGATTATTTACTAATTATTTCACTACATAATGACTTCATAAATCATATTAATTAAAGGTTACATTCAATAAGCTTATATTTTTAATACAGGAAAATAGCCCATTAAGTGACTGCTGTAATCTAAATAAAAAGTTTTTTCCGTTTGCATAGAAAGGTTTTAACTATCAGCACTACAATAGAATCTATCATCTAGCTAATAAATAAAATCAGCTTAATCACTTGAAGATATCTTCAACTGATTAAGACTGATTTATAGAAATTGAGGTCAAAGATTCCACCCAAACTAACATACATAGATGCTTTGCAAGTTAAAAAAACTTTTAAGTATATAATGGGTTAATTATTTTTAGCTGATCGATCGACGACTTGTATAAGAATTTAAAACTTTATATTAAGGTGGTAAAAATCGTAAATAAAATTAATGTTAACTCACAGGTGTCAGTAAAATGTAAGGCGTCCTGGCTGGATCTAGAGCTTCGGTGAAGATACCACAGCACATCAGGACAGCCGTCCATGAGGTTGAGTTCTGGATAAAACTGAAACGAAATAAACAGAAACTCTACAGCAACAGTTCTATGTGATATAAGCTTGACTTGACGTGAAGGCAATGAGCCACTGCAAACTGGAGTCTGTCTCAATACGATCCGACGATTCACAACGCCTAGGCCACTTAAGCTGTAGCGAACGTGGTTCCCCCTTAGTCTGGGGATGAGAGCCCCCTACTCTTTCTTCCTTACTCTGGACAAACTTAGACTCGTCGCCACAAGTACTCATTTCAATCCAATAAGTCACAGTCACATTATTTTCTCTTTGCTTCTTTTAGGTGACTACAATACCCATAAACATCGTCCAAGTGGCAGTCGCGACGACCACAACGCGTGCAGCCAACCGTGCGACAGAGGCGCGCGCCGCAGGTGTAGTCAGACAATAGGTGGGGTTACCTGCGGTAGGGTGCGGCCAGTCGCGGCAGCAGCGGCGCCGCTGCGTCGTCGCGACGCGCGGCAGTTGGCAGGGCTCTCAGTAGGCGCGACCACAACGCGTGTAGCCAGCCATGCGACAGTGGCGCACGCCTCAGGAACCGCCAAATAAGTGCCTGAAAATAACATGAAAATATTTATGTGCGCTATAATATTACAAAGTAAAGTAAAACGAGGTAAAGTAAAAAAAAGTTTTCGGAAATACTGTTCTAATCATGAAATTATTTTCATTAACATAACATAAAAATATTCAGGAGTAACATTGGCTACAGTTTACTACTAGCAATGTCCCATGGCATTGCCCGCGATCTGTCTAATCTTTGCCATTTATATTTAGTTGACCATTTCAGTCAGAAAAGGGGCGTAGAGATTAGGGCGTTGGAAATATTGATGTCTGTCGAACAAGGGACGTAAGCGGATTTTATTTCTCTGTCTCAGTCAGATGAGGAATGTAAGAAAATTTCTGTGGGCCAAGACTGCTGACTCTACAACCGACATCTAGTCCAGCCATTTAAATAAAACGTGCAAATTAGTTTTCCGTGGTAAGAATGTCAGAACGAGATCTGCACATGCATGTTGCTGTCACGAACTCGTAATGTTTTTAACAGTCTGAATGCCTTTAAAAGTTTTCACAAACCCACTCACCCTTCCTTTCCTAACAGCCAACATCTGCGGCAGTCGGTCTGCATGCATGAGTCCGCTAAACATCTTGTTCAATAGCTCCTCCTTGTCTTCGTCTAGAAGGTTCTTCACGGGCGGCTTCTGACTAGTTGCTAAGTTCACCACCTGTAAAGTGTTGATAATAGGAATCGTGCAATAAACATAAAGGCAGCACTTTAGCTGAATTTGGTGGTACCCATTGTTAATTTTAGAATTTTAAATATTAAGACATACTACATACAACATAGACATCAAATAAATTAATAAATTTACCTGTCTTTTGTCAATGCATTCCATCTTGGGGCTATCCTGTTTGGGCCTCCTCTGTACTGACTCGATGTTTTTAAGAAATAAATTGGAAATTTCCTCCGGCTCATTATCCGTCTCTTTCTGCATGGCTTCCATTAATTTTTGTTTTTCTTCCCTCTCCTTAAAAAGAACCAAATGTTATTTATGATGGAATTTTTAGAGTACCGGAGTCTAATGGCAAAAAATTAATAATTAAATTAGCTTATAGATATGTCATGTCTGTCTGTCCGTTTCCTTATCTTCCTGTATGTGAGGGGTGTCTATGAATAGGTCTTCAAAAATGACATTACTAAAACCATTTTTCGTCAAATGGTTTGAAAGATAGACGCTTCCAAAGTGGAAAAATGAGTATCCCCCTCCCCACTCTTACTTTTTAAATAAGAGAGTGAGAAATCTAAAAATTATATATGCTGTAGATCTCAATAGAAACTTTCAAAAAACCTCTGGTTTGAGCGAGATATTGAGTACGACTCGCACTTGGGCGGTTTTTTTTTGACGCCTAAAAATTCGATAATTTCATGTTAGGTCAGCAGAATTGGACAAAGCTCACTATCAAAGTAATTTAATATATCGTTATTTTCATTATCATTAGTATACAATTTAAATTAGCAGAGAATTTAATTAGTAGAAAATTTGCAGAGATTATAGGAAAGACTTTAAGCTAAAAGTAGAATAGTAATCTTAAAGATTCAGCTCATTATCATTGTGTTATAGAGAATATTATTACCTACCTCAAAAGTTCTATGAGTTAACAATTACTTATCAATAAACAACATTGTTTCACTGAAACCTATTCAGTATACTCATTAGGCATTAAGAGGCGGTATGAAAGAAATAAATGTAAAATCGTGTGAAACAGTAACAGGGCGAATACGAAACGTTTTATATACGTCGCTTGCGTCGTTTCAAAATCACGTACTTATGGAATACACTACAGTCGGGTATCGGGGTTGATACATAGTTTTTTGTTGTAAAAAAGTATAAAACCTTTAATATGAGAGCGTTGGATATCGCCAGAGGATCATTGAGCTCCTCCAGTCTCAGCAGAATCAAATACAACGCCTCGATGTCCAGTAGCAGTTGTTTTGTCCTCCGCATCTCGCGAGGTACCTGCAATCAACCATGACAACATTTTAGTCATAGAATATTATATTAAAAAGTATTTATATTTCTTTAATGTATTTCTAGCTTCGTCAACGGCCATAGAGTACCTAAGTAAATGGTAGTAAATATAGAAAGAAAGTTTCTCTGAGTTTTACTTCTATTGCGTGTGTATAACACTCTCTCTCGCTCTCTCATACACTACTCTGGTACACGCAAATTCATTATTTTTATTTCTATCTCTGTCTCCCTGTTGTATGGTATATCGACTACTCTAACTTACTTCGGTGGGGTAGCACACACATACTCTTTTCTCTCTCTATCAAACCTCAGCGTGATTTATGGTGTTGTCAATTCTGGGTGCACGCTCACGTACACGTAAATACACACACTACTCCTCAATTCTCTCTATCTGTTTCTGCTTGTATGACATAGCTCTATCACACGTCGGCGGTATCGGCACATACACGCACACGCCCACTTCTCTCTTCCCCTCTCTTTCACTCCCCTCCTCTCTCTCTCTTCTCATCTCCTTCGATATCTCCATCTCACCTCAGCTGGGTTGGTGGTGCTGGCGACACTGGGCGCGCGCGAGCCGCGGCCCGACGGCGGCTCCGTTGCCACCACGTCCACATCTATGATCTTCCTGGGAGCGGTTACACTGCCACACTGGAAAATAAGCAATTGAACCTTATTATATATCTGTTATTATATAAGATAGTTTGAACCTAGGATTTTTAAGATAATCGAAAAATTACAATTTCCAGTTTCTTACTAAAAAAAAACGTACACTTCCTATAATCTGATAAAACAACCTTACAATTAAAATTTTTCATTTAGAGTGATGTATCATTCCAGCTAAATGAGAAGTAGGCGGAACTTGAGGTAATGATGAACTTTTCTGTATTTCTATACTTTACACACTAGAGACGTTACCTGCAGCTTGCCGAGCGAGTTCTCAAACTGCAGCGGTACGTACGCGCGAGGCGCGTCGTCTCCACCCGAGCTGTGGCGAAGAGAGCCGTGCCGTTCGCGTGGCTGGCGTTCGTTCTCCGGACGAGACCCTGCCGGCAGATAGATACGTTAGAGAACAACATAAATAAGCACGTACGTATGTACGCTCGTGCGGACGCAATTGCGTATGCATGCATCGATGTGCATATCAGGTAAGTCTGAGAATTGGCCACATATATTTTTCAACTCGATATTTCCACGGGATCGAAACTTACGCGGGTTAAACCGCGGAGCTCAGCTAGTAGGACTATAAATATTTTAGACCTTTCTATGGACAATCAGATCGTAAATAAAATATTTCTAATTACCTCCACTGTAGAACGGATGGTTCTGTTGGTTTGCTTTGTGCGCCTCCTTGACGCCTTCTTTTGCCTTGTTGGCTTGCCTTTCTAAGAACACCTGAAATAACATACAATGTTTTAATATAGCTGATCAGTGACTATATGATAGTAAACACCATTTAATACTGATGCCACTTAAAGAATGCACAATGTTAGTTACCATTCCACTCAGAAACAGCTCGACCTATTCTCATCAAACTTCATGTGCATATTGGGCGAGCCTCAGAATCGGCCAATATCTAATTTTCATCTCGATACTTCTACGGAATCGAAACTTGCGCTCGTGAAAGCACGGAGCCCAGCTAGTATACTATATAATAGGTCAAACTAAAAAAATATAGAATAATTTAAAAAAAAAATACCGTGTAGTAAAAGTCATGTATGTATGGTGTGCCGGTGTTGAGCTGTAACATCTGTATGTTGATGAGCCACTGCTTTTCTCTCTGCGTCATCAGCCCAGCATACTCATCTGTGTCGCTGCTCACACTGCTATCATCGCTTGCTGAATGTCTGGAAAGCAAAATAAGTAGCTCAGTATTGCATTATTAATAAAAAATTTGGATCTTTATGTGATTAACTAGTAGCCCCTGAGATTGTGCATTTAACCCAATCATGAAGAACATGTTATATTTAACAGCAAGAAATTTCAATGAGTTATAGATGAATTACCTAAGAAAATTTGATGTTTTCAAAATCATATAGTTGGAGATCATCGTAATAAACCTGGGTATGTCTAAGTTTTCTAGGTTCTCGGTCTAAGTTTACACAGAAGGGTTTTCTGTCTCACGCACAAACCTCAGGTTCATCTGTATACCACAGGGTACAAAACAGGGTACAGGGTGCACGAAACATAGGGGCAGCACTTTTGCCTAATGTAACGCGGCCTAGTGATCATTTTAAGAATTAAATGCTAGTAAACACAATGACAATGACATGTTGACATATGTCATATACATAGAGTCAGCGCCACCACTGAAGTCCGTTAGCCGCGGCGCTGCGGTCTCGAAACTTAATGTTGCTAGAAGTTGAATATCGAAACATCCCATTAATATTTTTAAATATATATTATATTTAGATTGTTCTTTGTGGCAGTCGCCTACGCATTCTCTCCTATACCATTTTAGGGTTAACATGTATCTACAAAAAGAATACTAACAGAAACATGTCCATATGACTGTACGAGGGCTGCCTTTTAAGTTTTGTCGTTTGAAATAAGTATAGACAATATTATAGATTATTACCATTTATTGTTTTTCAAAGAATTCTCCGCGATATTTAATACACTTTTGCATGCGTTCGAACCAGTTATTAAAACATTTATTCCACTCCGAAGTGGGGGTAGTCAAAATCGCCAATTTGTATGCGTTAACAGCTTCTTCGGGTGAGTTGAAACGTTGACCACGAAGTCTTTGCTTAATTTTGGGGAACGTAAAAAAATCGTTAGGGCTCAAGTCAGGGCTGTAAGGTGGGTGATCTAAAATTTCAATGTTTTGAGTGCTCAAAAACAACTTTGTTTGGCGAGCAGTGTGCTTGCAATGTCATGGTGCAGAATCATACGGCGTGTTGAGTTGTTTTTCCGAAACTCTGTGATGACTTGTGGCAAACAAACCGTGGTATACCAGTCTGCGTTAACCGTTTTGCGATCCTCAAGTACAATAGTGGCGACGTGACCACCCTTTGCCACAAACGAGGCAAACATTTTTTTTGAAGTGCTCCGTGAGCGTATGACTTTGGTCGGTTTTGGCTCATCTTGAAAGACCCAGACAGTTGACTGCTGTTTGGATTCTGGATCGTAAGCATATATCCAAGACTCATCACCACTAACCATATCATAAACGTGTTTTGACTCTCCTCGGTTGAATCTCTGCAGAGTTTTGCGACACCATCTAACGCGGGCTGTTTTTTGGTCGTCGCTGAGCAAATGTGGTATCCAACGCGAGATCAACTTTCTTACACCAACTTCTTCGTGCAGGATTTTTTGGATAGTAGTCCCTGAAATGCCCACGGATGCCTCTATTTCCCGGTATGTCACATGACGATCTTCGACGATTAGCTGCCGCACAGCGTCGACATTCTCTTGCGTCATGGCGGTTTTTGGACGACCTACACGTGGCTTATCACTGAGGCTAGAGTGCCCACGTTGAAATTCTAAATACCAGCGTTCTACAGTCCTAAGACAAGGTGCTGCATCACTTAACACAGAAGTTATCTCCTCAAAGCACTGAAGTCGCGTTAATCCCCTTTGAAAGTTGTAGAAAATTATCGCACGCATATTTTCCTTTGATATTTCCATTTTTACCACCGACTAATCACCTTTGAACCGACGCTACAATAAAACTATCCGAATAATCATAAAACATTCTTTTGTTTTCGAATTCTAAATTCAAAAAGATGAAAAAGACATACATATTTTTTTATACAGTCGAAGGAGGTTTGCAAACGACACTACTTAAAAGGCAGCCCTCGTAATACAGACGTTTCGCAATTGTTGATAAAAGAAAATAATATGATTATATATATTTTATAACAATAATTGTGAATGAATAACTATTTTCCAAGAAAGGCGTGCTTCTTTTACTTTCCTATTTTGGTATAAACATATTTTTAATAAAAACAATAAAAAAACACATGAATTCATAAAAATATCTGTGATTCTTAATATGCTAACAAATATTTTATTCAAATAAAATTAGATATACCATCAACATTCTAACCTGTAATTAATATTCATTAATTGTATGAAATTTTGTATGATGACTCAATCACTAAAATATTGAAACAGAAAATGCATGTATGTATGAAGTAGTCTTGTGTAGTACATGTACTAAGAATGATTAGGAATGAATTCCCTCAACTGAACGAGAACGAACTATTCGTTGCGCTCGCCCTTTCTAGTACATAGTACCTTCTGTGCTGTTATGAACCTTAATGTAACAGAATTAAGGTTGTAAGAGGTAGTGCCACACTGCATGCTTGCATACAGTCGAATTGGGCCGGCACGACCGGGGAGGTAGCTCTCGCTTACACTAAACTGGCGTAAAGTGACAGCTGTGCTGTCGCGTTTCGTGCGGTGTTAAGTAGCCGGTGGCCCATGGAGGTGGGAGGAGAAAGAAAGGCAGCGCATCTGTATAGCCCTTATGCGGATGTTTGTGGGCGTCGTTAGTCATGAAAATGGCTCCGGCTGCTCGTTTGCCCTCCTCTATCATAAAAAAAAAAAGGTATAATTACGTTGGCAGTTTCGTGAACTAGTACAATGGCACTATTATCAATTGTTAAATAAAATTCAACTGTATTTCTAAGGGAACAAGGCATTATCCCTATTGACATTTTTAATATAGTATGATTGAACTAAAAGGAATTGTTAAATAAAATTGAACCGTATTTCCATGGAAACAAGGCATTATCCTTATTAACATTTTTAACATAGTACGATTGAACTAAAAGGAATTGTTAAATAAAATTGAACCACATTTCTAAGTTAACAAGGCATTTTCCCTATTGACATTTTTGAAAATAGTTGATTGAAATATAAACGTATTTAATACGCAAAAACAATTGCGTGAAGGAACTGTAGCATATTCTTATTGGTTCATTTGAACTAGAAGTCAGTGATTATATTGTTTTATTGTTGTTTTGTTCTGCAAAGGACAGGTACTAAATGTACTAATAGTACTAATAGAATTAACTGGTACATTTTTCGGACTGTACTAGTACGGAGCGATCTTGTTAATGACTGATCACCGGCACAAGACTAGTACGAAGTATAATAATTAAGTATGAGGTTGCAAGCATCATATATTTTGCCAAATAAAAAACGAAACCAACAAGAAACTATTGTCTCTTAATTTAGCAAA
>LUGF01052672.1:55940-76895 GCA_001625245.1 Calycopis cecrops | reverse complement strand
ACCTCACCTTCTACTTCCGANATTGTTCGGTGTAAGTGAAATGATGACTGTGTTCACTGCCTCGATCGCTTTCAGTATCATCAGCCCTAAAAGACGGATCCTAAATGTCTTCCTCCATGAACCACGCCAAAATTCGATTGTCTCTTCGATCTATCTATGATAAAAATACATAATAGTATTCTGTGACAGTAATTTAAAACTATAATATTACATAAAAGTTGCACCAAAACTATCTATATGATAAAAACAAAAAATAAGTCATGAGTAGAAAAGTACTTACGTCGATACCCGCGCGATGAGCAAAACGCCACTTGATGGTACACGTTGCAACCAACTTCCTCGTCCGAGTGACTAGCACGCACTGGCGAAAAGTGAATTGTATCTAGGGGCGGAGGAGGGGTTAAAACTCAGCTACCGAAAGAGCGATGCCAGTACGCATAATTTTGACAAAATGACGCGTGTTTCAAATTTACTGTGAGCAAAATGCTCATAGCGCGAGTGCTCGCGGGTTAATGACTGATCACCGGCACAAGACTAGTACGAAGTATAATAATTAAGTATGAGGTTGCAAGCATTATGCCAAATAAAAAACGAAACCAACAAGAAACTATTGTCTCTTAATTTAGCAACTCTGAAATTTGCCGGTCTTGTGTAAACATGACAAGATAATGAAGACCATATCCATCAGATTTAGTTGCAATTTTGTCGGAAGACTTCAGTCGTGGCGCGGACTCTATTACGAAGTCCCATAGCTATGTAGTTGGTGAATTAGCTATGATAAGGTTCACATTTCAGCCACCAGTTAGCGTGGCAGTCTAGAAGCTTGTTCCCTATTGCATAAAGCATTAAAAGACAAGAACGAAAGTACTGCTTTATGAATATTTGTAAAAATTTTAACTGCAATTCTAACACTACTGAATCAAAACTTTATTATGTAAATTCTACTCACTGATAAGTATTATTGAAAACTCCATTCTGTCTTTGGTTGTTATATGTTGGATAATTATTCCCCATCTGATTGTTGAACATGTTCCGATTGTTCAACATTGGATGGTGACTGGCGTTGTGATAGCTATTCATGTACTGATGCAGCATCGGATGAGTATTCTGTATCATCTGAACCAAATTCTGTGATGTTAAATTCTTTGAATTGTTATAAACCCGACTCTTCTGAAGTTTTGGATCTTGTCTATTCTGTATTGGCTTCTGATTTTTATTTTGCGGCGATTGCAGCGGTTGGTTTTTTATAATATTCTGGTTCATTTGCTGCGGTTGGTTCTTCATCATTTGTGGATTCATAGAGTTCGGGTTAATGTCGTTTTTTGATGGCGCCTGAAATGTATTAGATTATTTTTTTTATGGTATAGGGGGCAAATTCCGAGCCAATTTCATGACCACCGACGCCCATAGACATATGCATAGAGACTATACAGATGCGCTGGAGGAGAAAGGAGGGCTCTTTCTCCTGCAACCTCCATGGGCCACCGGCTACTATGACACCGCACGAAACGCGACAGCACAGCTGTCACTTTACGCCGGTCTCGTCTAATCGAGAGGTACCTCCCCGGTCGTGCCGGCCCAATTTAGCTGCATGCAAGCGTGCAGTGTGGCACTACCTCTTCCTGAATACAATAAATTCACTCAGCATTTAATTAAATAGAGAAACTCCTATTGTGGATGTTACACTCAGTCATTTGCTGTATGAATGTCTTAGTAGCTTTTTCCCACATTGCTTGCCTTAAATCTATCCCAAGGGAATAATTTATTTTTGCAGGAGTAGTTTGTATGTTACGCAAGATGGTATACATGGTTACTTTTTAGTCACCTGCCAAATTTTAAAATAAGGAAGTAAACATCATTCCAAGGGTGTGTTTTAAATGTTATTGTCTAAATGTTAATAATATTTTGTTAAATAAATATCAATTTAAAATGGTCCTTAAGAATACATCGATCGTTGTTCGCGCACGAAATGTATCGACTGCAAGGTCAGTGACTCGCGAGTCAGATGCCATGTGGAAACCAAGAAATATTTTTATAACATGAGACAAAGTAATTGTATCTAATTATTTTTTTTTATTTCATAAATCGAATGTATTATCGATTCCAAACCATACCTGAAAATTTGTCCGGTGACCAAAAAGTAACCCCGTATATGTGCCAACTTTCATGTATATTTGTTAAATTTTTGCATGAAAATATAATAAATATACATTAAACTTTTCTCATTACTTTTATAATATTATATCTCTAATATAAATAATGATTGGGCTCTATTATATTTTTGGGCTCTAATATAAATAATCGTGGGCATTGGATTCTATGGTGGAAACTTATCACTCTTATCAGTATTCATAATTAAAAGCAAAAATGATTATAAATAAAATATTTTAAAAGCACACTTACACGAAAATTTGGATTAAATTGATTCATATTTGGACTAAAATTTTGTCTCGGCGTACTCAAGCCCGGTGGCGGAGCCATCATCCTTGGCTGACCCATCATAGGTTGAAACTGGTTCATGCCAGGAGGAAATTGAGATCCATTGGAAACCATTTGATTTTGGCCCATTTGATTTATATTCTGGCCCATATGACTTATATTTTGCCCCATTGGATTAACATTTTGGCCCATCTGGTTCATATTTTGAGCCATCTGATTCATATTTTGTCCCATTTGATTAACATTTTGACCCATCTGGTTCATATTCTGCCCCATTTGGTTCATATTTTGATTTTGACCCATTGGAGGCATGTTTTGACCCAATTGATTCTGTAGCATCTGATTTTGACCCATTTGATTCATATTATGTTGCATTTGATTCATTGACTGTCCCATTTGATTGTTCTGAAATGGCCCCATTTGATTCGATTTTTGCATGAATTGGTTAACATTCTGTCCCATTTGATTTAAATTTTGACCTAAATGATTTATATTTTGCCCCATTTGGTTTTGCCCCATTTGATTTTGTCCCATTTGATTTTGCCCCATTTGATTTTGTCCCATTTGGTTTTGCATCATTTGACTGTGCTGTCCAGGTTGGTTCATTTGGTTGTTTTGATTCATCATTGGATTCATGGGTTGATTCATTTGGTTCATGTTCTGATGGTTGGGTGCCATGGATTGTTGAGGCGCAAACGGCAGCGGCACTGGAGCCTGGAGACCGGGTGGTCTTTGTAAAATAACAGGAAACCTTGGCTAAAACAGAAAATTAGTTTTAATACTTATTTTTTTATATATAGCCTATTTTTTTTTTTTATGGTATAGGGGGACAAACGAGCAGTCGGAGTCATTTTCATGACTACCGACGCCCACAAACATCCTCATAAAGGGTATACAGATGCGTTGCCCTCCTCTCTCTCCTCCCACCTCCATGGGCCACCGGCTACTTACACACCGCACGAAACGCGACAGCACAGTTGTCACTTTACGCCTGTCTCGTGTAAGCGAGAGGTACCTCCCCAGTCGTGCCGGCCCAATTCGAATGCATGCAAGCATGCAGTGTGGCACTACCTCTTACCACTATAATTATAAATTAAATTGTGTCAGAATATGGTTTCCATGCAGTTATTATTTAAGTCCAAATCCTGCAATTTAATTATTTTTTAAATGTTCTAAAAATTAGCATCTAGTAATGTTCCATATCTAATAGGAACTAACCTGGAAATAGTTTTGATTGAAGTTCTGTGGCATTTGATTTTGCCTCAGTTGACGCTCCAGCTCTTCCACCGTGCACACACTCTTTATAGGTGGAACTGGCTGTGAAGAAAAGTTCTTATTAAAATATTAAAAAGATCTCATGGCACAGAATGCATATAAACAGGCAATCAATATATTCCATACTGGTAGTGTATACATACAGGTATGTAACCTGTATTTATAGTGTATACACTACCAGTTTCGTGCAATTTATGAGTTTCAAATTTGGAACATATTATGTCTATAATAGACATTGGTTATCAAAAGCTTCCTTTTCCGCCTTTGCCCCTTTTTATATAAAAGTATGATCCCTCATTTACCCTAAAGACTGATGTTTTGCTTTTCGATACTTTTGACTTTATGTCAATACTAGCTGCGCCCTGCGGTTTCACCCGCGTAAATTTCGATCCTGAGGAAAATCATTCCATGGAAAAAATGAATGGAAAATATGGTGGAAAATAGAAAATCTCCTCATGGCATCCCGCAGGAACATTTTTTCGGGGTACAAACTATCCTATGTGTTAATCCAAGTTACCCTCTATGTGAGTGCCAAATTTCAGGAAAATCGGTTCAGCCGTTTTTGCGTGAAGGAGTAACAAACAAACAAACGAACAGACAAACTTTCGCATTTATAATATTAATAAGATTTTGTAATTAAAAAGTACTTGTAGAAGGTGACAATGCTTTCCATAAAACATTAAAATAATTGTTACTTACTGTGGGTGCACTTGATATGGAAAGGTCATGGCCCCACACATTAGAGCCTAAAGCCTTAGGCTGTGGTGATTCTTTAAAGTCGAGGATCAATTTCGACAAGGATTGTTCTGCAAGAAACATAAAAAAAAAATTAAAACATTCAACAGTGGTAGGCAGGCTGATGTAAATTATTGCTATACATAATATATTTCAGAACCTTCTAAGGATTAAAGAAGAAATCAAAATTGCTATCAATGTGATTTGTCATACTCTCAACAAAACAATGTTCTCATGAGTGTACATGCTAGATTGCATGTGGTCAAATAAATTTATCAAGAGTAGCAATTTAACAAAAAACAATGTATGTTAGAAATTAGAATGAATCTAAAATAAACATTATTATAAGTAATGTCAAATGATTCTCTCTAACTGAACTGCATTCTAATTTGTTTATAATACAATACAATACAATATATGTTTTATCATATGGTACAAACCATATGATAAAACATATTTTTATATTCCAGTATGAAAACAAGGATAGATATTATTATCACAAAATGTACAAGGATTACTCCTAAATTTCATACCATCATATTAAAATTTGAGATTTCATTTTGTTATGCAACATTTCAACATACCAAGCCGTATATCTTCCTCGTCCATGGCCGCAGTCCGCCTGCTGCTCTCCAGCTGTCCTGCCAAGTGTTCGTGCTCCACCTCCCAGTCGAACCCCTCTCCTACAAAAAAAAAAGGAGATATGGGCCGATTTCACCACAGTTCATTTAAAGTCCCCATTAGCTAATTATGATTGTAAATGTTCTGTTTCACCAGTTATGGTTAGAGATTATTAATATAAAGCATTGTGGTGGTAAAGATATAAGCGTAGAATAGGTAATTGTCACTTTAATGGTAACCTGAGAAAGCAGCAGGAACTAAGACTAACAGTAAGATTTAGAAAGTTCTATTATTGCATATTGGAAATAATTAAATAATAAAACTAGTGATAGACCAGAGATCGAAATTCAAGCTAAACTATAAAACCAATTTGACCTTGAATACAATTTAACTGTGACTTTTTTGCAAGCTAAAAATCTTTTTGTAAAAACAAATACTCTTATTAACACTGTATCTTACAAACAAATCATCAGTGTTAATTTGTTACAAATGATTTTGTTACACTGGTAAAAAAAAACAAAGATGTTAATTTTTTTTGTATAAATTGTTCACATCACAAATATAGGACATATTATGCAACAAGTTAACAGGTTCCTTCAAAGAAAGGAAAATGTTTCAATTTCCTATACTAAGATATTATGTGTTATGGCTGTAGTTAGCTGCAAACTCATCAATTTTCTTAGGTCGCAAGCAAACTATTATGTTTATTTTGCTATGAATCGGCCACTAACGGAGAAAGTCGCCATACGTAACGCTACAAACAGCGTAAATTGAGCACAAAACTAGGAAACTGTGGACACTCGATTTCAAATAAATGAAAGGGCGTTCTAAACCGATATGCCCCAAACTCAGTCGGCCAATAACAGTTTGCCTAGTGAGGACACAGCCTTTTAGTTAACCAGCTGATGTCTATAGGCATTGGTAGTCAGCAAAAGGTACCAACTCACCCTTATACTATAGTTGTATGTAAAAAAACAGTTTATTACTATTGTGTGTAATAACAATTGGTGTTTAATTCCACTCAGTTGTGAGTATTGATGTCATTAAGAAGTAAGTAGTAGCATTATGCATGTCTGGTATAATATTACATATATAAATGTGTCATAAAACAATGACATACAATTGAACTGTGCCCCGAATAAATTGGCTCAGACTATTCATATATAATCTACATTAGTATGCATACTGATTCCTTGAAAATACAAACCATGGAAGTTAAGAGGTATTTGCCTTACAACCAAATTGGTCTGTGCATATAAGCAAGTTAACATCCCCTATCAACTTTATTGCTAAGATAACAAAATATTTGCATTATTATGTGTTTCTGGATCTTGATAGTCTAACACATCATCTGAATACACATTATCCTACTCTGCAACATAAAAGGACTCGAAAAATACTATCAGAAATGAGCATAAATAATACCTACAGTTAATATATACTCGCAATATTTCAAGTGCATACTAAGTGACATTTGCACCTTGCCTATAATAATTTATTTTCAATTAAATTAATGACGTGTTCAAGAGCAAATAGGTTAATTATGTGCAAATATAAAATGTTAATTAGTGTTACTCATTTGATCAATGTTAATCTGGCATAAACCTAAGTATACATATAATCTAAGAGTGATTAGTAACTTTGTGCCACGCATAAAAGACGAAAATGGCTAAAGTTCAGGTTAGTGAAATGTTAATTGCTGATGTCACACTGGTCTTAGCTATTTATTTTAAATCAAATTACATTATGACTTGTTTTTTCTCATCTATGGTATCCATTTTGGATCTTTTACATCAGTAACATGTAAATAGGAATATAATACATTATAATTTATAACTAAATTCTATATGTTAATTACATAATAATTATTTACAAATGCTCACCATCTTGCCCAAATGTTTCATCGTTAAGAGCATCATACTCATCTTCCGAAGGTCCCCCTCCTCCTTCATCGTCATGGCAGTTCTGTAATTGAGTCAAACACATTAGTTAGTCATTTCTCAGTATTATACAAGCATTTTAATGTCATAAATTTGAAGGAACTCATTTTATCTAGCTTCTAACATGCATCTTCCTAAACAATTTAACTAAAAATTTATTAATTTGTTGAAATAAATTTAATAGGTATAATATATTTTTATAGTACGAAGTAAAAATTTGCAGTTGAAGCCACTTTTAGGATCAACACTCATTAACATCTGTAAAATTACTGATAATAACCTCAATGGGCACTACAAACCCTTAATGGGTTAGCATACATATAGCATGAAACACAAGTATATGGTTAGTACGAAGTGTGTGGGAGTAGCTTACTGTTATTCCAGCCAAATCGGATACATTGCCCCAGGTCTTACAAACATATAAAAGTCTGAAAAACCATTTTATTAAAAGTTCAAAGCAGAAATCCTAGTAATGTACCATCTGACATTACTAGGATAAATTTATTAAAATAACCAATCACCTAAATACTTCAAAACTACTACAATAACCTACCGTAACCCAATAAATTTCCACACACATATAATGGAATTATAATATGATTGTTATTGATAAATGATTGTTTTAAACATAAATAAATATTCACTACACTTTAAAGCAGATATAGATATAATAACAATAATCTGATTCCACCAGTCTTAGTCAAATAAATCAAATGATAAATAACTAAACTTTAAAGAGAAGCTTATGCAAATTACTTTTTCTATGCCTAAGCAATAATGTACTAGATTACTGGTTGTGTACAGTACTAGCATAGTTTTCAAGTAAAATTGATTTTAAGCAGGTTTTGTTAAAAAAACATTAACACCTTTCAATGCCTTTTTATGGTAAAAACTTAAAAACTGCAATAACATTTATTTACATATAGTACGCCAATTAGTATGAATCTAATATGTATTTAAATAAAAAACAATGCTTCTTTAGTTTTCACTGTATCTAATATGAAACATTGGATATGCTTGTAGAAATATTCACATTCTATTAAATTGCATAAAATGTAGGGCAACAAATTTACTCAATAAATGTCAGAAATGAAATTTCTAAAACTGGAGTTAAAAGCAATTAATAATTGTGCAACTTCAAAAACAAGTGTAACACTGAAATTTGTCCCTGTACAAACAACAATACAATTTGCATACAAACATTTTAAATGTTTCACTATTACTTAGTTGTCGAGTTGGTAATCACTTTAATATACTAAAGCAGCTAAAGAATGTTTTTAAATAGCAAAAATTGGAAACGTAACAAATACTATGACTAAATCACTAAAATGTGGAATAGTTTTGGCACGCTGGCACTATGTTATCTTGATGAATGTTAACATTTTATACATAATTATGTTCCTTAAATTGTAATAAAACGTATTGAAATTTACCGATAACGAAGTATCGAACCCAAAGAAAGAATCGGCCATTGGATTTCTTCATGTATCACAGGCAATATGACATGACTTGTCACGCTACTGTGTAATGTCGCAAGAGCAGCGCCTGGCGCCATGTCGGTTGGGTGATCGGTTACTCGTACTAAAAATTGTTAATTTACTAATTTCTTATGATTTTATTTGATCACTTCGGATTTTGGTCGGTATATATTATATATTCTTTGAGATTTTAAATTTTATTTTTTAACTACAAAGAAAAACTATAAAGATATTATTTTTGATATTTTACATCAGCACTACTCGGACGCGATAAGTTGGGTCTTGAGCGCGGTGACTTCACCGTAGTATGTTTGTACTGCGTGCAATAAAGTTAATACATATTTTATTGAATCCCTTTTATTATTATTAAAATACAATAAGACATTCGTTAACTATGTGTCAGTAAAAGAGTTAATTCTCATCATTCTAATAAAAAGTAAATAAACACCCCAGTAAACTTGCGGACGAGGGAATCGCATTCCTGCCAAGTTTAACTTATCGCGTCCGAGTAATAATTTAATAAACCTCACTATTGAATAAAGAGCAATGGTTTTTGAAATAAGTAAAGAAAAATAAAGCAGGACGGCAGGCGACGAATATGCAAAACGTCTTTGCGAATGTTTATGAGTGTCAATTTAAAGTTAAAAGACCTATAATATTTTAAGAAATCGTGCAGTGCTGCTCGCTCCGTACTCATATCCATATCGCATCTAGCCGTAGACATAATTTCCTCTGTCTACGCATCTAGCAGATTTCTATGAATGGCATGCATTTATTTGACATAATTTGATGGAATAGTTTCGAAGGAAACCTTGGAAAAAACTTTTTAGTCATTTATCAGAACTAGAAATTTGTTTCGGACTTTGCTGGTTGATCCTTTTTTCTTTTTTTTTTGGTAACGCAGGATAATACCGTTACGTATGATAACCAGGTGGCGACGGGCACAGTGTCAGTTTAGGAATCAAGTGCTAGCAAAACATTAAACAAAAGATAATGACAATGTCAAGTTAACATATGTCATATCATACTTAAAAACGAAAATTTGCTAACATTCGGTTCATATTTCAGCCACTAGTATGCGTGGCAGTCTAGAAGCTTGTTCCCTATTGCCCCTAGCGACTAAACCCCTGCGTGCGCCTTCAGCCGCTGTAATTGGAGGGTCCCGGATTTACAAGAAACAGGATCCCTCCTGTGACAGGTCAGCCTCGGTGAAAAGGCCAGTCTATTCCTCCTTGGGGACTCTTGGGCTGCCTCTATACAGTCCCGATATTGAAAATACTCAATAGAAATACAAATTCATACATACATATTTATAATTTATATGTTATTTAGGTATTTCCAAAGAAATTATTAATTTTATCGTCATATTTCAAATACCTGACACTAAAGTTTTTTCTAGTTAGTATTTCAAATAAATTTTGTATGTGGTAGTCCTGCTGCTTTGCAGCGGAATTGGCCAGCAAGTTCGAAGCTAGACTGTTAACATTTTAAACTTTATTGTGTAGGTACTAGTCGTATATTAAATTATACTTAAAGTATTCCTTGTATACTATTAGATTTACTTTACCAAATAAAAACCTTATTATTTAATTTTATGATAATTTTACCGTATTAAAATTGTAGATATCTAACTTTATTTCAAAAACTAATTGTGAACTGCAGCAGTTAGTTTATTCATTCATTACTTTCTCAATATCAAATAATGTATGTATCACATCACAAATTTTTCTCTAAGTGTGCGTTTAAGGAACGTGCACGAAACAGAGGCAGCACTTCGCCACCCTAGTGAACATTTTAGGAAACAAGTGCTAGCAAAACACTTAGCAAAAGACAATGATAATGACAAGTTGACATATGTCATATCATACGTACAAACGAAAATTTGCTAGCGTTCGGTTCACAATTCAGCCACTAGTTAGCGTGCCAGTCTAGAAGCCCTATTGACTGTGGTTGATAAAATGTAATAGTGTGCTATACGTGTTTATCTCCACTCCCTTAAATAATGGCAAGAAAAAATATTGTTGTACTGTGATCGTTTGTATGGCATGTCCATTGGTTATATTATGCTATCTGGGTTCCCATTTTGACTCCTTTGTCCCAATACTCCAAAGGAGCACGCCCCTAATCCACATTTGGTTATTCAGAGGGACGTGTGGAGGACTTTCCAGATGAACTGCTCTTAGAATATCCTCTCCCCCCAAACCTATCCAGTATGTGTAGCCCAGTTACGGCTTAGTCTTGGGGATCATCATTACAAGGTGGCAGCATCTTCGGGGGAGTTGCTGGTTGATCCTAGAATAGACTGGTATTTATTCCATCGTATTATGTTTTTACTAGATGATACTGCAGGATTGGACAGGTTTATATATCGTGTCACACTTATTAAGTTATTAGAAATGCTAAATTACTAATAATTTGCTATTCACATTTTTTTCTTCCTTTAAAAAACATATGTCTTATGACGCTGGTAATTATATCTCTTGTTAGATACTGTTACTTACTTTTCTTTCTAGAAATACTATCTGTATTACGATAATTTTGTGCCTAACGTAACATAATATTAATATTAATAATAATAATAAGGCTCTAGATTCGCAGAAATCAATATAGTTTTTTATAAAAATAAAAAATAAAGTATGTCAAATGTCAGTAACCTTTGTTAACTTGACATTTAAGATGTATGCTGCCAACTTTCAGATTTGAAATTACAACATCAATGATCAAGGTGTGCCGTGTGTACTGTCAAACAAATAAGTGCTTTTTCAATCTTCAGAGTTCAGTTCAGTTCATTCAGTTGCATACTTTCTTGTTGTCCTGTAACGAGTTTCAACTTTCCCCGCTTGGTAAAAATCGAAAATCATTACGCGTTACTCAGCTATTTTTGAATTAAAAGGTACCCAATCCATATTTATACACCATCGTAGCCAACAGATTTTTCCTATTGATAGTGAATATACTATTTTACGCACAACATATATATTATTATCTAGTGTAGTAATTATTATATCAAGTAATGTAGGCATCGTAGATATTATTTCCTATCTTAGATCAATAGAGTAACCAGGCACATATTTTAATTAAAGGTTTATTTTGATAATACAAATAATGATACTATGTAACATTTAATTTTCCTGTAAACGTAGGTTTAATTTAATATTTGCCTCGTTGAATATTGTTAAGAATAAACTAATTTAACTTATTATATTTGGTATCTATTTATTTAAACACAAATTATTATTAACAATTGATAAGTATGTGCTGAATGAAATCTCGCTCCTTATCGTTCACGAGGTCAATAACTTACAACTATGAACTAGCCTGAAAGTAGGTATATCTGTAATAGTCTTGAGATCCGGATACAATTTTCGCAGACAGATCTGCATTTTATATAAATTTAAAAATGTTATTATGAGGTTAGCGTACCTACTTCTGACTTATAAAAAGGTACGAAGTATGATTGTTATTGCAATAAAAATCTTACGTACTTATAGCGATAAGAACTTTTATATGAAAATAAAATAAAATTGGGCTCATTGGTTTATTTATTTTGTTATGCAGGCAAATGCATTTTACGCACTGCCATCCTAGTCGTGGATGTGATCCTATGATTGTGTGGGACGAGCGAGGATATATTATGTGATATAATCTTCTATTTAACGTGAAGTAAAAACTTCGGGTATCTTTTTACGAACATTGCGTACGTGCGTAACGGAGAAGTATGAAATTTGGCACATTTTTACGAGTAATAATAACAACAAAGTACTATAATTCAATAAATAAAACATTGCACACACTACCGTGCATTTGACACATTGATACATATGACACCGTATGACACACATAAATATTGATGAAGTTTCTTTAATGTTTTTTGCATGTGTTGAAAATTATACATAAATAGTACTGTAGTTACGATGACTTTGTATGAATGTTTACATAAATTGTTTAAAATTTGAAAGTCGTGTGACGTGTCCATAGTCCATACACTAAAATAAAAAAAAACATTTTTGAACAATTGGACAATGATGCAATGATAACCAACGAGTATATTAAATAAAGGCAGACAACCTAATACCTCTCAGTTTCTGTGATCCGTTGTTCGACTACGGACGATTTCTCTGTGGCAAATCCAAGCGTAAGTAGGTACTTTTTTTTGTTGACGCAGGGGAATACATTTACATTACGTATGTAGGTATGTCCCGAGTGGCCCCTAGACGTGTAGTAAGTGCAACACCGACTAAACTCCTGTCGGGTGCCTTCAGCCGCTATAATTGGAGGGTCCCGGTGCTGCAAGCAACAGCAACGACAACGACAGGCTGGCTTCCGCGAAAAGGCCAGACTTCTCCTTTTGGACTGTCCGGCTGCCTCTGAACAGTCCTTAACACGTCGTCGGAACCGTGCAATAGGGTTAGGTTCCCATCATGACCCCTGGTTTCAGTACTCCAAAGGAGCACGCCACCTAAAACCAATCTGTCCGTAATCGGATCCGCCAGTCGTCTCCATCCATGCCGCCGTCTGCCGATTCAGAGGGACGGGTGGAGTAGGTGTGGTATCTGTCATAAGGTGTTCTAAAAAGACGAATCTATTTTCTAAAATCAGTCCTAAGTAGGTGATGGTTTCTTTATTTTTAACTGGTACGTTATCGAATTTAATGCGCGGGTTTGAATGTAAGAAGCCTTCTAATAATATTTGGAAAGTTTTCGAATCTAATCGGTTTCTTTTTCACCAGAAGGATATTATACTGAGACAGTTATTGGACCTAATTTCGATTTCAAGTCGCGAATTACCTTGAACTACCAGGAGCGTTTCATCTGCCTATCCTATTAACGTACATAATGCCGGTCGCCGGTAGTGGTAGTGAAAACAAGTCGTTAAACCCTATATTACATAGTTAAGGAGAAAGTACCGAGCCTACTGGGCTTGAGAAGAAGCTTAAGAAGTGCAAGTTTTATAGTTATGATGCCTCGTATGTCCCGTTTGGGGAGTAATGCCTCTGAGGATATAAGAGGAGAAATGTTTTTAAAAATCTTGGCCTCATATCCCATGACACAATAGAAAAACTAAAACCTGTCATGAGCAAAATGCTAATTAATTAAACAAAAACAGAGTCAATTAAAGAAAGTAATTCAGAAGCGTCAGTGAACGATCTAGAATAGCACATACGCTATTAATATCCTGATTTATAAAAATAATGGCTGTTTTTAATAATCAGATAAATAGCTTTTCCTTCATATTATTATACTTCACATAATATAAAATGTAAATATTTTATATAATGAATCTACATAATATTTACATACATTTTCAGCTGTATCTTAAATATTTGACTTCAATGCCTTTTACGACCTTGTAAGTCTGAAATAATTCTTTAACAATACATGTGAGGGTTGACGTAACTGTCTTATCCATATACTAGGTTGATAAAAGTGAGGGGCATTAAATTAAACCACAATGGCTAAGTGCCTACAGTCAATAGGAAACTATTAAAAAAAGTTTACGACAAGTATACGAAAATAGTTTTTTCAAATAAGTTAAATGGCTAAAAAATATAATCATGGTTTGTACCAGGCGGCTACAGCGAACACGGGGTGAATGACCCCGGCAGGCCATAGTCGACTATCAGCTGCGGTACAGCGTGTACGTAGTGAGACAAACGAATGTATTTATTTTCTGGTGTCAGTACTTAGCCAGACTAAAATGTACCTAATATCTACTTCCTATGTTTTTATGGATATTATACAGGGTTATTATACACATTTTGGTCACCGGCCAAATTTTAAAATGAGAAAGTAAACATCAATCCAAGTGTGTGTTTTAAATTTTATCGTCTAATTGTAATATTTTGTTAAATAAAAATCGATTTCCTCCTCCTTAAAAATAAATCGATCGTTGTTCGATTACGAAGGGTATCGAGCTCAAGGTTAGTGACGCCGACCTTTAGCGACTCGCGAGTCACGTCACGTGGTTACCATGAAATATGTTTATAACATGGGATAAAGTAATTGTATCTAATTATTTTTTATTTTTTTTTATTTCATAAATCGAATGCATACTGATTCTAAACTATACCTGAAAATTTGGCCGGTGACCAAAATGTAACCCTGTATATTTTATATCTGCAAATCGTGAAGTTCTTAGTTCGATTTCAGAGTCCAAAAAGTGGCAGAGGTAACTTCACTCTCCCGTAATAGAAAAATTGCCGAGTCTGAGCTTTCTCCTCAGTATATCGGTATTACCATTTCATTAGAATAGGAGACTGAGTGTAGAGAGCACTTCTTGGCTATTTAGTTTTTGCAGTTGGTACTTCGTTGCCACGTGGTCTAGTGGTTAAAGGATGTTAAGAGTATGAGGTCCCAAGTGGCACAAAACGGTCATAATAGTTTTCAATTTCTAACAGTCCGAAGTCTGTAAGTTGGCGGTGTTACACCCCCTGCTCGGAGTTAAGCAGTCGTTCCTGCCCCTGATTTCCTTTCGGTGTTGGAGTGCCGTCCAGGAACAACTGAATGAAAGAATAAAGAGTGCACACAATATGTATTACTAGCTGCGCCCCGCGCTTTCATCCGCATAATTTTTTATCCCGTGGAAAATACAAAATCATCTTATGCCATCCCATACGAATATTTTTTCGGGATAAACTATACTATGTGTTAATCCAAAGTACTCTCTATGTGTGTGCCAAATGTCATGAAAATCGGTTCAGCAGTTTTTGCGTGTAGATAACAAATAAACAAACATACAAACTTTCTCATTTATATTATTAGTAGGATAATGCACAATTGTGTACACATATACAAAAAAAATCTATAGAGATAACCGCCGTAGTCGAAATTCGGCTACGAGAACATAATAAGTCAAGAGAATTGATAATAAATAAATAAATAAATAAATAAAAGTTTATTTCAGATTTTGTGATTGTTAGTTACAGTTTCTATTATCTAATGTTAGTAGTAGTTATTATTATCTTATCATTTACGCCGTCCTATGGCAATTTCGACCCAGTAGTAGATAATGACTATGTCAAAATAATATTGACTCAATGTGGCTTTAAGCAGTTTATTAGTGTTATCTATATAAATATCTAAATCATATCTGCATAAACAGCTGCATCCCACCGAATATGCCTGACCTTTAGTGCCAGGCGCAACGGTAGCCTACAAATCCCGGCCTTGGTCTGCGTCTAATGGGCACTGAACTTCGTCTCAGGCAGTCCGTCTAGCCCTGACCACTGACGGAATCCCTGTAGCTGTATAGATGAGAGCTTGTAGGTCTAAGAAGGAAACAATAAAGGTGTAAGTTCTCCGACAT
The DNA here is from genome assembly GCA_001625245.1 of Calycopis cecrops. NCBI lineage: Eukaryota > Metazoa > Arthropoda > Insecta > Lepidoptera > Lycaenidae > Calycopis > Calycopis cecrops. Next base: position 61,102 of record LUGF01052672.1, on the reverse strand, counting down.
TATATACCTACATAGGTACAATACTAAATGAGTCAAACCATAGATTTATTGACGAAAATTTGCTCCTGGCTCACAGATCAAAGGCTCCGATTCCTTGATCTTCATTATAAGCGCATATACAAAAAAAAACAATAAACACATTATAATTATATGCAAAGTAAAGTCGTAAAGAATTTTAGAGGTCGTAAAACATATGTCACATATATTACCATGGTAATTATGGTTTTACAGTTGGCAATGACGTGTGAAGTGTCCATCGCCGAAGGTGCTCTGGCGGGCAGCGTCTGCACGTCATACGATGGCTTCAAATATTACAGCTTCGAAGGCATCCCATACGCAAAACCTCCTGTCGGCAAACTTAGGTTTCGTGTGAGTATTTCAACAGATCTAAATTTTTTTTAGTATTGCTTTTGCGAGCGTTTTTAAAATAAAATAAAATTTTGTTAAAGCACTCTGCAACTAGTAAGTACGCTGTAGTTTTTGACGTGGATATTTTAATAATAAGATTTTAGTCTTTAACATATTAAGATGAAATATAGATAAAGAGAATCCTTGAAGCTATTTAAGTCTAAATTTATTTTATGTGTAGTGTATGTTCCAAACATTTTTGTATACCTATCTAATACAAAAATGAAATAAAAGTTTGAATAAATGTTAGTTACACAATCACGTAAAACAAAATAAAAAAGGTGAGATTACGATCTGGACTACTTTATAATCCGATAAGCTATATGGTTCCCTTGGTATATTTTTTTTGTTTTAACTCGCGGGTTGTAATTAAAATTTACTCGATTATTATACATGTACGTTTGGGTGGATGTGTGTTGCTCAATAACAAACGAACATTTCTAAATGATATTTTAAAAGAAAGAAAGAAAAGTTTTTATTCAAAATAGAATTACAAGAATTACTTTTTGAACGTCAACAATTAAATCTACCACCGGTTCAACCCTAGCCCTGTCCTGAGAAGAACCGGCGAAACAAACTCAGCGGACCTCATGATTTTGATCAGATGTAAAATACAAAAATATAAAAATACAAGTACATTTGCATATGATATAACACAATACAATGAATGTACAATAATTATGGTACAGAAACAGCCTGGGAGGAGGGTACTAATCCCAAGATGTTGTATCTGTCATAAAATCTGTTACCTTATAGTAAGCCTTACCACACACACGCTCTTTAACAACTTTTTTAAATTTATTAATCGAAAGTTTTTGGATTTGTTTTGATTTAATTCAGATATAACGTTATGATATGGAACAGGACTTAGTTAACGAGTACCCTTTATTTCAAAAAAAAGAATGATGATTAGGCCAATTTATCACAAGAATGATAGATTTTTGACGTATACATAGACATAAGGTAGTTTACTACCTATTTATGAAATGGTAAGCGAGATATAGGAAGAACTAAATCTAGCGGAGGATCATCAGATTGCCGTTTACTGGGCAGATGATTGTGTACCTTGTGATACAAGCGTGACGTTGAAATATTTAATTAAACTTAGTAAACGTGAGCTAATTATACTTCCAGGATCCACAACTGCCAGAGAGCTGGAGTGGTGTACGAGATGCAACAAAGCCTAGCGAGAAGTGCACTCAAATAGATCCTTACGGGAAACGGAAAATCGAAGGCTCAGAAGACTGTTTGTACTTAAATGTATACACGCCGTGCCTGCCGGCTGACAAATTAGAGAAGCTACCTGTACTGTTCTTTGTACATGGCGGTAGACTCATCATAGGCTATGGTCACTATTACAGACCTGAATATTTAATAAGACATAACGTCATTCTAGTAACTGTCAATTATAGGCTGAATATACTTGGGTTTCTTTGCCTTAATATACCAGAAGTGCCTGGAAATGCGGGTATGAAGGACACTATAATGGCCCTAAAATGGGTCAAACGGAATATCAAGCACTTCAACGGAGATGAGAATAATATTACTGCGTTTGGTGAAAGCGCTGGAGCGGGTATAGTCAATTCGTACTTAACTTCAAAGATGGCGGACGGTTTGGTGCACAAGATTATATGTCAATCTGGCACATGTCTGTCTGATTTGTTCATTACCGACGAGGATCCGATAGAAAAGGCTCGGCAAATATCGTCGTATCTTGGCCAGGATATATTAGAGCCGAGGAAACTGTACGAACTGTTACTGAACACGCCGTTAGACGACTTGATGTACGCGTTCGCTTCGGCAGAACTCAGTAGGGCACCCGCTATCGTCAGGGCATTCTTCTTACCGGTGCTGGAGAAGAAATTCGACGGCATTGAGCAATATTTCGACGAGTACCCGATGGTGGTGATGCGCGAAAATCGATTTAAGAAACTGCCGATACTAACCTCCCTCCACTCCCATGAGGGAGGGTTGTTTCTGAGGAAAGACGAGGACGGCAATATAATGTTCGAGGAGAACTTCCAATACTTCATACCCAGATACTTGTACATAAAACCGAACACAATAAAATCTATAAAGTTTGCGAACAATCTGCGCGACTACTATTTCAGAGGTAGAAAAGTTGACAATGCTACCAAAAAGGAATATTTAAATTTGATTTCCGATCATTATTTTGTGAGGGACATAATGCTTTTTATGGAACTAGTGAGTAAATTTCAAAAGGATGTGCATTTGTGCAGATTTGCGTATAGCGGTAACTTGAATATTAGGACGATGAAGAATTTGGACATGAAAGGTGCGTCTCATGGCGATTTGCTCCAGTACATTTTCTATAGGAGCAACAAGGCCAACAAATGTAACGACAAAGACACTATGATTGTGGATACCATAACAGAGATATGGTGTAACTTTGCTAAGAGTGGGTAAGTTGATACCCTGTTTCTATAACATTAGCATTAATTTAAGAGCTAAACTCTTGTCAATGCAGAGCTTGCCATTCTTTTTTTTTCTCCGTCAGGTTCTTTCTGTCCCGTAAAACAAGACATTTGAATTTTTCTATCTGATCGGTATAACTGCGTTTCGTTCATCCACTACCTGGTTTTCTATCTATTTTTCCTTTCAGGGGATGGTATTAATAAAAATGTCATGTATTTCCAAATGCACAATAGTCTTTTTCTACAACTAAATTCAAATTTATAGTAGGTATATTGAATTAGGACATACAAGTAACGTTTTCGCAGGAAAATATATCATCATTAGTTTTTATTCATCATTCATCATATTTTTTTCAGTGAACGCAAACTCTAACGATGTCTGATATCTGACCGGAGAATGTATATTTATAATAAACTTGTTTCTATTCTATTCTATTCTATTTGTCCATAAATTAAATGAAATTAATTTCCATGTTCGCAATAAGTTGTTGTGAAGAATGTTAGTAGGTAATAAAAGTATATTTTTATTAACAACACAGGCACTTACTTATATATATTAAAATAAGTAAAAATGTTTTATTAAAAATATACGCAATTATAAAAATTAATCGCCAGACGTCAGCAATTAAATATACATTAGCGTCTTATTTATTAAGCAGTTAAAAATAATTTATATTTTTTTTTTACTTTTATCATTAACTATGATTCTTAATTGATTATTACCCAGAAACCGCCTTGGAGGAGCGTATTACTTCCAAGCTGTCAAGTCTGTCTAAAACTTTATATAGTTCTTCACAAACGTTCTATTACAACTCTTACTTTTACAATCATTAATTCAGCGTCTCTGCTGTAGATTAAAGGTTATGAACAATACTGAACCCGTTCTCCCAAATGGGCGGGATGAAACGGGATGAATCGCAACAGCACACTGCATCGCTGGCTGCATAGATGAGTTAGAAGTACCACCACGCTCGTGCTCCATTCCAAAGTGTAACGCTTAATAATATGCATATATCCATTTCAGCAAGCCCGTTTGGTCGAACCAACAATTCGAATGGTCGACCTACAACAAAGAAGAGAGGTTATGCCTCAATATCGACGACGACGGGTTGCGCCTGAAAGCGTTTCCCCACTTCGAAAGGCTCAAGTTCTGGTACAACCTGATGGGCGACCGGTCGAAAATATGATACGGAAACATTTTAGTGAAGAAGACCTCGAGGTGAGGTTAGATCAACACTGTGATACGTGGAAGACTGTAGTGTGTTATTAGAATTTATTTATTAGCTCTTGACTTGTATATTGTGTATGTACTTATCAATTATATACCTCTTTTTAATATAAGGGTTAGTTCTTGGAACAGTTTTTTATTTCCTCTTGTTGTATGTATAGGTAATTGTCACAATTCGTAGTCGCCCCAGACACTGGCGAATGAATACGACCGCATCACGACAATTACTGTCAAACACTTTCAGCAAATATGAACACAGCACCACATATCCGGTCCGAGGGGACGGATGCGAAACGTACACGTAAGTCGTCTATAAATTACACGAAAAAATCACTAAAAATGTCTCTTTAGCGATTTTTTGACCCTCCCTGCCCTTGGGTTTGGGATCGAAACCCCTTTCGACCCCAAAGCCAGTATCGTAGTCCTAAGAATACTCATAAGTCATTGCACCACACCACGTCCATCTTGAATGCAAAAAGAAAATTAATAAGGTTTCCGAAAAGGCGTATCAACTGCTGTCTTTGAACTGACAAATCAAATCATTAAAATCTAGATTCGAGGACTAAAACTATTGGTATATTTCTAGATTTAGTCAAAGCTTTCGACACAGTCTATATTGCTATCCTCCTGCGTAGTTGTAGCGTATAAATAAGGATATTGCTCTAAATCTCTTCCGGGACTATCTGACAAACCGTAACCAACGAGTAAAAGTTGACTATATCAGTGACGATGAGAAACCAACCTTTGGCATACCTCAGGGTGATGTGGTAGGTTCTACCCTCTTCCATATATTTGTAACCAGGTTCGTCTTTTGTCAGTTCGCCTTTGAATAGGTAATCCAGCTCATCACTATGGCCCGCATAGTTCATATTTACTTATTTTACATATTTTACCTGTTGCTCTCGCTGCATTCAACTCGCGGACATAAATCAAATTTGTAGTAATAAATTTGTTTATTTGTCGTTTTGATTAGATGTTGCATATTTAACTACCGTAACCAACCAGTAAAAGTTGATTATAACAGTAACGATAAGAAAGTAACCTTTGGCGTACCTCAGGGTACTGTGGTAGAACCCATCCTTTTTCTTCTA
>LUGF01052672.1:32085-54233 GCA_001625245.1 Calycopis cecrops | reverse complement strand
TTTATAAAAATGCGTAATTGAACTCAGAGTGCCAGATTGATTTTCGTGAGCGTAGAGCTTGAAGTTGCTTGCGCGTCGTAAAAACCCTATGAACGGGTAAGCTGTGCAATAGGGTTAGTGCTTACACGAATTAATTCTATTGATAAGGTTACCCTTAAGATAGACTAAGTCGACGATCGAGTTAACAGTTTGATAGGGTTTTTGAAAACAAGTCTATGAAATACCCTATCAAAAACCCCTTTAAGGGTAAGCGGTTCCGGTCCCTGGGTCCGAGGGGACGGATGCGAAACGTACACGTAAGTCGTCTAAAAATTACACGAAAAAATCACTAAAAATGTGTCTTTAGCGATTTTTTGACCCTCCCTGCCCTTGGGTTTGGGATCGAACCCCTTTCGACCCCAAAGCCAGTATCGTAGTCCTAAGAATACACATAAGTCATAGCACCACACCACGTCCATCTTGAATGCAAAAAGAAAATTAATAAGGTTTCCGAAAAGGCGTATCAACTGCTGTTCTTGAACTGACAAATCAAATCATTAAAAATCTAGATTCGAGGACTAAAACTATTGGTATATTTCTAGATTTAGTCAAAGCTTTCGACAGTCTATATTGCTATCCTCCTGCGTAGTTGTAGCGTATAAATAAGAGATATTGCTCTAAATCTCTTCCGTGACTATCTGACAAATCGTAACCAACGAGCAAAAGTTGACTATATTTATTTTTTTTTAATGATATAGGAGGGCAAACGAGCAGCCGGAGCCGTTTTCATCACTAGCGACGCCCATAAACATCCACATAGAGGCTATACAGATGCGCTGCCCTCCTTTCTCCTCCCACCTCCATGGGCCACCGGCTACTTACACACCGCACGAAACGCGACAGCTCAGCTGTCACTTTACGCCAGTCTCGTGTAAGCGAGAGGTACCTCCCCGGTCGTGCCGGCCCAATTCGACTGCATGCAAGCATGCAGTGTGGCACTACCTCTTACCAATATCAGTGACGATGAGAAACTGACCTTTGGCATACCTCAGGGTGGTGTGGTAAGATCCACCCTTTTTCTTATATTTGTAAACAGATTCGTCTTTTGTCAGTTCGCCTTTGAATAGGTAATCCAGGTCATCACTATGGCCCACATAGTTCATACCGGGGTTTTTACCTGTTGCTCTTGATGCATTCAACTCACCAACATAATCAAACTTGTAGTAATAAATTTGTTTATTTGTCTTTTTGATAAGATGTTGCACATATCATCACCGTAACCAATGAGTAAAAGTTGAATATATCAGTGACGATAAGAAACTAACGTTTGGCGTAGGCCTCAAGGTGGTGTGGTAGAACCACACCACCTTGAGGTACGCCACGTCCTTTTTCTTCTATTTGTAAACAGATTGTGTCAGATGTCAATCCTACACTGCAATATATTTGTTTATGAAGATGATACTGCGCTTGTATGGAGTGGAATCACCTCACCAAGCAGCTGAAAATACTTTCGGTATTGTCATGTTTTGGATGCTTGCCTTCATTGAATTTACTCACGCCCAATTTATCCAAAAGTCACTGTCCCTTTCTCAGCGAACACACATCCGAGTATGCCAGAAATTAAAGCACATAGCTGTTAGCATATTGGTTCACTGTAGCTGCCTAAGTACACAGAAGCTGTTGTGTTAAACACTTGGGAGTGCACTTTGATAGTACACCGAGTTGGCAGAAGCATACCAGTGTAACAGTCGGGCGTGTTTGTAAACTAATGTTTCCTATGAAAAAACTAAGAAGAGAAATCCTCGAACGATTATTAAAAACGTATTTACTTAGCCTTGAAAGGGCTTAAAGAGCTGTCTTGAAAGTTCATTAACCTTATAAATTCCCGACTACCCAACTTTATAAGAACACATCTGTACTCACTCTCCGAATTAAATACATACACACACACACACACACACACACATACACCTTATTTCCTAATATAATTTTAATAGTCATCAAAATGATGCTTCTTTGCAGGGGGCAAGCAAGCAGTAGTAATACTATATATATAAGACTAAAAAAAATAAAAGAGTTGTTAAGTTTAATATTTTTATTCACTTAATAATACAAAAGTAATTAATTAAATCAACAAAATTACAGATGAAATTATTATTGGCACTTGATATCTACAATAAAATATATTTGACACAGAAAATTCAACCTTACAACTTATATTTAGAACCACATCATAATATATTCCGCATTACAGGTTCGTATATCAAGAATGTCTGCTATTTATGTTGGTATTAAGTACTTGTCTGAGGAAATGCTTTTAATTTTTACCTTGACTAACACTACAACAGTTTGTAAAATAAAAACAATTCAAGACTAAAGACGACCCTGAATAATTCGTATGGGCCGGCTTCAGTCGCCAAATTTTTCGAAAAAAAAACTAAGCGTATTTGAAAAATTGGGCTAATTCTTCAAGATTGTTGAAATACTCAAAAATGTATATTAAAGATAAAATTTCATAGTGTTTATGAGTTGTTACATACACTTCGAACTTTAAGCACGAAAGAGTGTCAAACGGTAGTCTATGGTATGTCATCTCCCTATGTTTAAATTGTCTCTCCCTTTCGACTAACTGACTAAAATTCTTCTGATATTGTGTAATAATAATGTTCACTATGAACATTTATAGGACCTGTCTGTGAGAAATTGAATTTTTAGCCAAAATAGTAGATTATCAAAATATATAATTTCAATTATCAATAAAGCAACGAAGATAACAAGCAAATAATGCGGAACACTATTTGTATAAAAACATAATATGAAAATAAAAATTGTAAATATAAATATAATTTGTAAAGTAGTACACAAACTATAAAAATAAACGTGTTCTAGTGCTAATAGATGGGGCGCTTTTTAAACTGCAGTGACTCCCTAGAATATTACGTTATCTTAAGGCGAGTCAAAAATAGTGTAGCAGTGACTTTTGTATCATCCACAAATTGTTGATAACTTAAAAAAAACGCAAAAATAATTGAAACAAAACAATTTACAAAATTTCTTTCGGGAACCGAGTAACAAATGCCCCCATAAACTTACTCTCTGATTTAAAAACATAAATTGGCAAAAAATATAATCACTATCAAAGAAAATATATAATAAATAATAATTAAATATGTTTATTTAATAAATCATTATCCTGTTACATAAAATGGTTTCATTCAAAATATATTTTGCACATTCAAACATGCTGACTAAACCAAATGTAATGATTTCCTTTGGAATGTACTCATAGTTCTTAACAAAAATACATCAAGCAGTTATCAACGAAGTACATACAAATGTTCCTATCAGAAATATTAGACGAACTACATATAACAAGTATAATGCACAATAAAACCACGTAAGATGTAAATAAATAATCTATTTCACGCAGTAAATAACTTAATGGAATTGTGGTTTACTTTTTGCCTCCGAGCGATTCGAAGAAATTAACGAATTTATTGACTCCTATATTTTTGGGTAAGTCGTCTTCTGGCGGATCATTCGCCCTAATGACGTCTTTGGGGTCGAAATGGGCCGGTTGCACCATTTTGATCTCATTGGATGGTCGCGGTTTCTTCTCTCCGTTGCCGTTCATTTTGATATCTTCATGTCCTCCGTTGGTCGTCGCTTTCATCTGTTCGTGTTGTGCTATCTTCTCCTGTACGTTTATGCTCTCATCTGCTCCTACAACACTCTCGTGTTTCTGTTCGTGTACATTATTTTCTTTGATCTCATCTTCTACTTTCGGAGGTTCCGAAGTGATATTGTCAGTAACATCTACTAGTTCCTGAACATTATTCTCAACACTGTTGTGCTCTTCGGTAACCGTGGTTGTTTCTACGATAGTTACATGGCTCTCTACAACTTCATTGTGACTACTTTCAGTGACAGAGACAGATGTCTCTTTAACTATTTGAGGAGCGCTCTCTTCAACTATTTGAGGAGCATTCTCTTCTTCGGATGTTCTGCTTTCTGGTTCCGGTGTTTTACTGACTGGTACTTCTACTCTAGCATCTCCATTCGATTTGGGATGATCCCAAATTTTGTAATATTTATTATAAAGTTTATCCCAAAACTCCATCCTCTCCTGGTCTGGATTCACTGTTAGTAATAGCTCATTGCCTAACAGTAAGCAGTTCTGTTTGTCTTTGTTGTATGGTACCCAAGAAACATTAATGTAATGATTAATGTCTGGAGTAGGGTTACTGCAAAAAAAAAAAACGTTTTTGTTATAGAAATCTATACAAAATATTTGTAGGAATGTTGTAACATCATTAGAATATACACTTGTAAGTTATAAATACTACTATGATATTTATTTCGTTTATTATTATTGAATTATTAATGACAATGTACATGATCACTAACTGTTACTAAGTAAGGCCCTTTGGCAGTCAGCAGCACTCTGTTCTATGATCCCCAAGGCTATGCCGGACAGGGCTTCCCATACCAGATAGGCTTGGGGGGAGGGGAGACGCCAGACTAAGAGCAGCTCAGATGGGAGGTCCTCTATCCGTCCCTCTGAATCAGCAGAAGGCGGTGTGGATTAGTACGACCGGCATGGCGTGCTCCGTTGGAGCATTGGAACCAGAGGTCAGGATGGGAACCTGACCCCATTGCACGGTTCCAACGATGTAGTAGTGACTCTTCAAAGGCAGCCGGATAGCCCACAAGGAGGAGAAATCTGGCCTTTTCACCAGGCCAGCCTGTCGCTGCAGGGGTCATATTGCTTGTAGATCCGGGGCCCTCCAATTATAGCGGCTGGCAGGGGTTTAGTCGGTAGGGGCAACTCAATTTTAGAGCCCGATACTGTACCCGGTTGAGCTACCCGGGCTCCTGGGTAACGTATGTAAAGGTATTCCCCTGCGTTACCAAAAAAAGGCCCTTTGGCAGTGTCCAGTTCAGTACTGTATAAACTTTTAATAAACATTACGAGGTGACGAAATGCAATATATTAGCCATATATTTTCTTACCTGTCTTTAGCAAAGTTTGTCCACAGTCGTACCATTCTCTCCCTCATCTTGATATCTTGCGGAGTCGGCTCTACGTCTTTTGTCAGTTCGCCTTTGAATAGGTAATCCAGCTCATCACCATGGCCCGCATAGTTCATATCGGGGTTTTTACCTGTTGCTCTTGATGCATTCAACTCACCAACATAATCAAACTTGTAGTAATATATTTGTTTGTTTGTCGTTTTGATTAGATGTTGCATGTATCTGTATTCACCGATGACAAAAAATACGTCGGAAAGTAATTTATGTCTGTCACGAGTGCTCTCATCGCTGTTGGGATCCCCTTTGAAGTATATTTTTTCAATTTCTTTAACAATTTCTTGTGATTCAACGGAGTCTTTTTCAATATTCAATTCTTGAGGTATGAATCTCTGAAAGTCATCAAATTTGAAGTCGGTCACTAGTTCTAATGTTGTGCTTCCGATCATAACGGGAATATCAGACGTACGACCAGAGGTTAATATGTCTGCGAATGGTTCGGTAATAAATCCAACAACACCAGGAAATTCTTTTTCTATAACCTGTGCGAAAGCATTTTTTCCGGTCTTAAAAAATCTTTCCATGGGAAAAGCGTTTTCGTATGCGAGTACGATGTCTTTGATCGGTGTAGTTTCAAGGAATTCGAGAATTTCATCTACGTCGGTTGTCTCACAGCCCAATTCGCTAGCTAATGCTATAGCATTCTCAACTGGATGGGTTTCATAACTCCAACTGTTCAACGGTGTTCCGGATTGAATTATAACTCTGTTAATTAGATTTTTCGTTAATGGACTAGCCGTGAGTAAAGCTGTGGCCGCACCACCCGCACTTTGTCCAAAAACTGTCAAGTTGCTAGAATTACCCCCAAAGTTTTTTATATTCTCTTTAACCCATTGGAGAGCTAATGCCATATCTTTGAGTCCAGCGTTTCCAGGCACTTCGGGGGTATTGAGACATAAGAAACCCAAGGGCCCAACTCTGTAGTTTATGCTAACTACTACAACATCTTTTTCGACGAGGTAATCAGCTCCATAAAGTGACGGGCTGCCTGTTCCGAACCTGAAGGCTCCGCCGTGGATGTAAACCATTACGGGAAGGAATTCTCCTTCGATGCTTGGGGTAGTTATGTTCAAGTATAGACAGTTTTCATCTCCCACGTACGACTTGTGAACGATGGGGTCAACTTGGGCTGAACTGTTCCCTTCTGAAGTTGCATCACGTACGCCTTCCCATGCTTCTGCTGGTTGTGGGGCCTATAAATGACAAGAAATAGCTATAAATATCTATAAAGTTTTGGGAAATTGTAAAATATTTTATATAGTAGAGAAGCTGCTGTTTGGCCTGCCGAGTCACATCAGAGCGTCCGACGAAATACCTATTTTTTTATTTTTTTTTATGGTATAGGAGGGCAAACGAGCAGTCGGAGTCATTTTCATGACTACCGACGCCCACAAACATCCGCATAGAGGCTATACAGATGCGCTGCCCTCCTTTCTCCTCCCACCTCCATGGGCCACCGGCTACTTACACACCGCACGAAACGCGACAGCACAGCTGTCACTTTACGCCGGTCTCGTGTGAGCGAGAGGTACCTCCCCGGTCGTGCCGGCCCAATTCGACTGCATGCAAGCATGCAGTGTGGCACTACCTCTTACAAACAAACAACAACCTAACATGAGAGTGGAGTGGTCATGTTGTATTTAGTGTCATTGGATTTCGTGGGCTTTGTAAAAATTTTCAATGGTCCAATCAGAGCGAGTTCGTGTTAAGGACGCTAAGGCTTCTGGCATATTTGCCGGTAACGGGGATGTTTATATGTTTAGAGAACGGGGCTGCGTTGCCCGCCGCGTCCCCGCGACTTCGCCGCCGCCACCCCGTTGCTCGCAAAATTTGAGGCTATATTCTGGTTCTATTGGCTATAACGGTTGCTCTCATGTTTGTTCAAAAGGCGTCAAAGTAGTTCCTATGATTCTTCTGTAGCAGTCTACAGGATCAGCGCTGATCATAGGAACTACTATTCCGATTTTAATGTTCTTTCAATGTTAGAGCCGATCGCCATCGAGGAAGGCTAGGTTATATAGTATATACCTATGGCAAAGATTGGAGTACGCGAGTGACATGAAAAAATCTTGTGGTGACAAAAAAAAAAAAAAAGGCTGTTCATAAAAAATAAATATAAAACTCACCCTGAACCTGAGAGATCCTATGGGAGGCTTCGCATAGGGTATCCCCAGGAATGTGTAAAAGCCCTTTCCAGAGGGACTGCTGACTAGCCGGCCCTGGAGTTCCCCTTGTGCGACCCTCACTACCGGCGACTCTGACATCTTACCGCCCCTGCGAATACAAAACAAAAACTATATAAAAAATATTCAATGTTAGAAAATAAAATCAGGTCGTTCGGGTAAAGCAATAACTGTCTTTCAACAACGGTGATGGTATAAGGTTTTACAAATGATAGGGCACCAATTTTTGAATTTTTGAACATGAGTTGCTCGCCGTACCTAGGCAAATGTTCGTTTATACTAATTTTTGAATTCCGTGAATTTGTCTTAAATTTCACCATAAATGGAAGGAACATTGTCAAGTATTGTGTAATGATTAATTTTCCCGTAAATGATGATGATCGTTTCTATTTTGTTATTTAATCGCCTTTATATTTTAAAATAATTGAAAATTCATAAATTAGGCAATTTCAAATAAGAACTTTTTCTGTTTGCAATTAATTTGAAATGGAGCTATTTTATTGAGCATATGTTTCTGTGATTTTGATTGATATTGATTGTTCTCATTCGGATATATTTTATTTTATAAGATAATAAACTTTAAACCTTAATCCAAATTAGTACATATATGAATAATAATAATAGTACATAATTATATTTGTAGACTTTTTTTACACACGACGTTAGTCTAGCCCTGTGATAAGTACCATAAGGACTTGTGTTACGACTAACGGGTACTAAACTTCATGCTTTTTTAAATAAATTTAAGAAGTTTCATATATTTAAGATGTTTATTATAGAAATACATATAATACATAGATAAACATCAATGACCTAGACGAGATTTGAATTCGCGACCTCTGGCGCAACATGCTCCGCTTATCCTGCTCTGTACCACTGAGCCAGCCGGTCGTCAAATTCACTCAAGTCACAACTCACAAATCATTCATTCAGATTTTTTGCCATGCAAGGACCACAGCCACATATTCTTGTGGATATGGTGTTCTTTCTTCAACAAACTAATAACTTTATTGTTTTTTAATAATATTATACAGATATAAGGAAAGATAGAATAATTGCTATTTAAAAAGAATTGCTATATATAAAGGAATAGTACCCTCCTCCCAGGCTACTTCTATACAAAAATAAATGTAAATTATATTTTTTTGAAGAATGTATAGTAAGTAATATATGTAAGAATGTATAATGAAGAAATGAATGAGGCCCGCTGAGTTTGTTTCGCCGGTTCTTCTCAGGACGGGGCTAGGGTTGAACCGGTGGTAAATGGAAATTTTTGACGTTCAAAAAGCAATTTTTTAAATTCTATTTTGAATAAAAATATTTTGATTTTGATATGCCTTGACGCATTGACTGACTGATGAGCAACAAAGCAACGGGAAAAATCAAGATGAATTTACCAAATGTGCTTACTACTAGTTAAATTTGCTGCGCTCCTAATTTTTGGCACAATGAACTATGTTATATATATCATTAGTTTGAAGATGTCAGCATCATTGACAACAAAATAATGTCGATTCTTGAGCACAAAGTCTGTGGCATAAACGGAATTGATAAGTACTTACATACCTAAAAGACATTTAGGAAATTCGTTGTAACACGTAATCTATGTGATTACAATTGTAAATAGTTTGATAAATGTGGTGGAGTAATATAAATGGGTAGATAATAGTAGACGTTCAGTAGAAATTTGAATACTTCGTCTAATCGTCAAGCAATACATTACGTATTCCTTGCGACAGCGGCCGATAGAAGTATCTACTACAAATATTTCTTTTATTTGATACTCGCTTATCATATATTAGGAAAACTGTGACGTAGTGTGTTATCTACACAGCGGCAAACAAAGGAAAATTATTTTGAAGAAGGCTTTTCGTGTAAATCAATACATACTACCAAATCTAAATACGTTTGTTCGCACTGGGGAGCTGGTTTCCGTAATTTTACTTCTCAAATTCTCATCATTATTTAATTTTCCGAATGGAAAGTAATTCGTTTTGCATGCGTCACTTGCCGCATGCTTTTATTATTTATCGATAAGAACGCGGACAGGTTTGCGGCTTTAACGACGCTTAATTTTACTGTAAGATTTTCTGAATATTTTTGTCCTATTTTGTGTGTATTGTAATGTATTGAAATTTTCCTACATCAAAGGCCGACAAACGCGCCTGGCAAACCTTCGCAACACGAATTTGATATTTAACCTTTTGCTGCATAAAATAATTTACCTTGTTTAAATAACCTTGTTTTAAGGGAAATGTTTTCGTTCCAATGAACGAATACATTTCATGGAAATAAATTATATCCTTTTAAATAAACTAAATGTTGAACTCTATTAATAAATAATTTTGGCAACAAAAATTTTCTAAGACGTTTTAAGGCTAAATAACACTATTTTATATATTTTCAGCTTCTACTTTATTTTCGGGCTATAGTTTAAAATTACAAGCAACCAATAGTTTTGTATTATTTTGCAGGTGACTTAATACGATTATATTTAATTCTGTTGGTTGAGCCAGGCGTGATCAAGTGTTACGGATATCAGCTGTGCGCGGTTACTAGTCTCAATACTTTACCTACATCTAATCAGAATTGACTTCTGGCCATGACTCATAGCTATGTGATGACATATACAACAGAACTGGACAATGAATCTGTTCTCTCGGTATCATAAATCACAATATGATCTGTGTGAATCTCGGTAGTAAAAGCCTATAGAAATGAGACGCATGACATCATTGCATACGAGTGTGCAAGCTCTAGTGCAATCTCTATGTCGTTGGGACTTCAATTCGTGACTCTGAACAGTTGTCAGAATTGAAAAATCTCAAGTCTACTTCGGTCCAACTCAGGAATGGAGCTATCATCTATGGCTGAAGATGCCAATCGACATCCAGCCAACATGTAGTATCTAGAAAAATTAACAAATATGCATGATGATGCGAAAAAATGGGGATTTGAAAAAGTTGCGTCAAGAACGTCAAGGCATGACTCGTGTAGATTTATAGTTGAAATCTTCTAGTTGTTTCAGTTAGTGGTCGACTACCGGACGATGTCCAAGAAAGAAGCAATCCTAAGCGAAAGGTTGTGTAGATGCATTGCCGTTTACTCACAACGTTTTAGGTCTATATCAGAGTCCAACCGGTAATCGGGATTTACCGGCTTAACACAAGAATGTCGTAAATATTTTATTCTTATCGGCCATGCAGTTTTTGATATTCAAGACATATGGTACCGCAAAATATAGGGAACTTTTTTATGATCGTAAATTCTTAAGGAGTAGGTAAACTAAAGTCGACACTGTGACACACATTTATATTAAATACTTTTATGCCTCGTTAATAAATTTGACTCACCAAATACACAAAGTACCACAAACAGCACTCGCACAGCACTGAGATCGGTCACGAGTGGAATGTGATAAGATTATCCGATATAGCTGAATCTAATCTATTTATCTATTTCTACACGTTTTAAAAATGCCCAAATCTATATTTACAATAGTATAAAGATTTGTTTTTCTGTTTGTTTGTAACAGAAAACTCAACTTTAACGAAAATTTTGGAGCTACTCTGTCAAATTATTTGCGCAATCATATTACTGCCCGAAGGTCGTTGCAAGGAACATCGGAAAATACCAGTAGTTGTATAAAGATAGTAATTAGTGTGAAGGAAACAAGACCAATCTGTAAAAATCGTACCGTGTGTTCTTTGACCAATAACTACCCCATTAGGGAATACGACTTTTTAAAAGGAGCTTGGCCCACCACTCGATCCCACCGCTGCTACTCCTGTGTCGCCAGGATCAACAGTGGCAACCACAATGACCCTTTTACCCTTTTAGAGAACTGGCATGAAAATGTGTCTGTATGTGCTGATTAAATTATCAAATTATGTTATTATGTAAGAGGTTGTAGTGTAGAGCTACATTTGACAGTATCTACAAATAGTAATATTGTTAATAACTATTCCTAAAATGTATTAAAACAAAGGTCTACATTATCAAGGAGTAGGTTCAGATTCTGAGGTACAGCAAATTATGATTAAAGTAGAGTTTTCTGAATTTACTGTTAATGTATTAACTATTTGCGGAATTAAAGGTCTTATCACATTTTGTCACACCTTACCTAATATTGTGCAACGTTACCACACGACAACCTATTTGAATTATAGATTACTGTTGGCAATAATCTTACCAGTTGAACCATCTGTAGCTTAGCAAAAAGGTTTTTGTCGCCATTTCTACTTCGCGTTTCGGTTTCACGTCGCATGTAATACGTTTATTACTTAATTTTGATTGAAAAACATTGATGTTCCTAGTCAAATCTTCGTTGAGTGAATCTAGAAAGTTCGTCCAAACATCTTCGTTTTGATGACTTTTGATAAAATTTGCAATTTTCTTATTCACCGGCTTCTTGCCTAACGCCAAAAGCTTGGATTCTCGCGCCAATAAATACCGAAGAGCGGTACGTTTGAATATTATCAACTCCTCCAAACTTCTTGCCATACACAAATTAAAATTCCAATTTCGAATTGAACAAAATTTACACAGATAACCGCACGAATTTCAAAAACGGAACACAATTAAATATCGTTGTTTGTCACGTTAAAGGCAAAGAAATACAAAATTAACTGCCAGCCACGTAACTCGTGCGATGAATTTTCAAGATCAATTATCGCCCGAGAACGTGACAAGATGTATGGTGTGCTAATTATGTTAAAATGTATGCTGTATACGTTCGGAATTTTCAGTTCTAACGCCGGGTGCGTCGACTTAGTTTACCTTGCTTATCTCTTGATCATCGCCAAAAATACTGATAACATTACATGAGTATTAAAAACTCGTTAATGGCATAATCCAGATTATCGTAACGTTCTATCGCGTTTTTTTTCCAGTATTCAAATTATTAGGTAATTCTTTACGTGCCAGCTGCTTCGTTCTCCATACTCGCCTATCGCACACCGTCATTTTATTACAATAGTTACTTTAATGGATTTTATCGCGGTTTATTTGATTACCTATTTAACAAGTCAGACGTTTCAGGAAGCAGAAAAATCAAATAATCAAGACAAGCAAGATACAATAAGTGCATGTGTAATCGGAGCAACTAAATCATAACAATACGTGAAGTGAAGTACTAAAAGTACTATAAACGTTGACTTCAGGACATAATACGTCATATCAGTTCCGTCCATAGTTTTTTTTATGGTATTGGGGGGGGGGGGGGGGCAAACGAGCAGTCGGAGCCATTTTCATGACTACCGACATAGACATTGGCATAGAGGCTACACAGATGCGTTGCCCTCCTTTCTCCTTCCACCTACATGGGCCACCGGCTACTTACACAGTACGAAGCGCAACTTTTCGCCGGTCTCGTGTAAGGAGAGGTACCACCCCGGTCGTGCCGGCCCAATTCGGCTGCATGCAAACATACAGCCTGGCTATTCCTCTTACTGTTACCGTTGACCATGGTTGCTGTAAAGCTACTGTAACCTCGGGCTGGTTAAAAATCCATTCAAGTAATTTATTGTACTATGCAACATTCTCGCAAACTTACACTCACAGTATGTAAAAAATTTATATTAGACTTTTCTCTCGAAAGCCACAGAAACAGAAATACCAACGCCTCCGCGGGAAATCCTTGGTGTTGCAGATGTTTGTGGTTACGCCTCTTCGGACACTCCTGGTCAACGTGAAAGAGGCGCCCATGGCCCCTTGCTGATAAAAATTTATATGCGTAACTGGACTAAAACCTTATCTTCAACATCTTATCTTAAAATCAATCATTTTTATAATCAATTATGAAGCCATTAGTGATCTGTTTTATTTTCCTACTGTCTAAACAATGTCGTTTCGTAATATGCGATTCGCGAAAAATGGAGCCTACCGTTTTCCTGCGTACATCCGGCATCCCTACAAATATAATACACTTGAATGTAAGTTTGTTTGTTTTCACGCCATAACTAATCAACCGATCATCACGAAACATTACACACATTCTTAGATATTAAGAAAAGAGATAGGATACTTTTAATAAAAAAAAGCCGGCCAAGTGCGAGTCGGATTCGCACACCGAGGGTTCCGTAGGAATGCGAGGTATGAGCAAAAGTAATAGACGTTGAGAAAATTACACTTCCCTGCGACAAGTTGACAAACTTATATATGCGGGTGCTTGCATACATTTAGTATGAAACGATCTACATGCATAAGTTGGTAATGATTTTTTCAGTGATATATATTTTATTTACCAATTTTTAGATTTATTCCTATATGTATACTGTAAGGTCTTACTTCTTGTCAAATTTCAGAATTCTAGCTCAACGGGAAGTACCCTATAGGTTTTCGAAAAAGTGCGTTTTCATACAAAATTTGTGCATAAATGGCTATAACTTTTATTGCGTTAACTTAGAAGTGTGATTTTTTCAAGGCCTCAAGACGTAACTGACCTCCGTATTTGACAAAAATTTCAGCTTAATCCCTTCACGCGTTTTAGAGAAAAAGGTCTTGACAGACGTACAGACGGACAACAAAGCTATTCTATAAGGGTTCCGTTTTTTTCTCTTTGAGATACGGAACCCTAAAAAGGTAGTAAGTAATCTTATAAATTATGGCGTTTTTTATCCTGTCGCGCGTTTTCAACCTTTTTTTTTATAGTATAAAGGGGCAAACGACCGGTCGGAGCCATTTTCATGACCATCGACGCCCATAGACATCCGCACAGAGACTAGACTGATGCTTTGCCCTCCATCCTCCTCCTTGGGCCACCGGCCATTTCTTAAACGACGCGACAACATTATGCATATTAATGAGATGTTTTTGTATTTAAACGAGCGATGTCCCGCAACAATACATTATCGATCCGTGTAACCTACATACCTCGGACGTTGTAAATGCAATTTGCTCTATTAGTACTTTTATTACGATAGGGCTGCCACCTTGTTAATATATAAAAATTAATGTGTCTGTTTGTTCTTTATAGAATCGTAAACTATACATTTGATCATGTGATGATCTTTAGCAAAGTTGATGCACCACCGATGCTCATGAAGGTTTCCGAATTGGTACGACCAATCGACAGATGGCGCTACGCGTAGCAACGCACGCAGGGTACCGCTAGTTTTGTTATAAAATTGACGTTTGGCACTCTATTATATCTGCCTACAATATCAGAGCACTTCAGAAGTTTCAGAAGTGGCACCTTAATATGGCGTAGACGAGGGATTTTAGTCTGCGGACTTTTTTGTCCGCTAAAATAGAACGCTTACAAACTGTATGGAGTACCGCAAACGAGGGATTAAAGTACCGCGTACAAAAAGTATCCCGAATAAGCGAGGACATGCAGAGAGCGTACCGGGCAAAAACACGCGGGAGTCCCCGAAAATAATAGAACTCTAGTGACTATGCGAAGCAACGCACACGGAGGATTTTAGCCCGCGTTGGGAGCTCGAGAGTGAGGTACGTGCCGGGCAACAAATATTCGCACACCGTGTGCGTGGAGTACGCTGTAAATCCGCGGGGGACTTTTGATTCGCGTACTTTTTTCTACGCCGCGGACGACAGTCCCTAGTTTGCGCAGGCCATAAATGTGCGCTCAATCAAAAAATTGCTCATTGTAATTTCTTCTTTAAATACATGACATGGTTGAGTATATTCAAATTGAAGTCGACAAGTTATACCACTAATAATAAATAAAAAAAAGTTACTGATTTCGTGAGTCTAGAAACTATTTTATAAAATTTGTAAAAACTATTTGTAAAAACTATTTTTACAACTCAAGGGTATATCCCTTGAGTTGTAAAATAGTTTTTACAACGCCTGCAATATATACTATCTGTGTATCTAACATACATATACGATGTCTTTTGATGAAGAAAAGGAGGGTTAGGAAAATAAAAAGGTTTAAAAAAACCCAGCTACAGAAATAATCATAAAATTACAGAATTATATGTGTTATGAACCTACCAATCCCTTTCCCTTACACCTCCCTTAACAATCTATCTAAAAAAAACAAATAAAATTCTACTATGGTAGCCTAGTTTATTGCGTTTTTTCATTTCGGTACCTATCTATTGTTGTGGTTCTTACGGCACAGTTTTATCAAAAATACGATTGTAAAAATCTACTCTCGGATATACTCTGGCTCAGAACTATGAACCGCGAAACCAACGAAACGAACACAGCGATTTTAAAATTTCTGTTAACATACATTAATTGCATTTTTGGAGAATGTATCTTCACGAGTACAGACACATAGAAATAATAAACGTTTGATATTGAATTACTATTATTAATTGTTTATGTTACACGTGCCCTAGGCGAGCTACAGACTGTCTCTTACGTGCATATAATAATAATAATAATGAAATGAAATAATACAATAATATTATATAAGATGTGGGAACAGGCACGGTCATGTGATCCATTACACATTTTATATACATAGGTTATAATATACACATTTGTATTATATACATATACACATTTTGTATACTCTTATTAAAAGTTACATTTATTAAATAGCGCGAAATAATCATGTTCCTTCCAGCTTCCACGCCATATTATAATGCAAATAAATAACAATAAGTTTTTGTCTTTTTACATAGGAATGATTTTATGTTATCATTAAACTTAGTCAATTTAGACTCGAATTAATCATAACAGAAAAAAAGTATCGATAAAACTAAAAAGGTGACAGCCCTAATGCACTCGGTGTGCATTACGCGGCCGGCGGCGGCCTTGAGACTTGAACTGCTTCGTAAAATATCATATTATAACCTATTAAACTTAATACATGCGCTTAGGTACAAGGCCCCCGCTAGCGCCGGCTCGTCCGTCAAATATTATCATATGTATTGTAACATGGAGAAAACTCCATGCTTACGTCAAATAAATCCTCTACGTTTGGTATGTCTGTGTAATAAAAAAGATTATTTCAAATTTAAATTAATAGAATGATAGCGAAGAATTTTTATATTTTTGACAGGTTGAAAAAATATGTTCTGTGTGATTTTGGAGATTCGGCTTCGAGCCGTGAAAAGCAACATATCTATTTTAGAATAGGCCCTTGATCATATAGATAAATGTAACTAGAACTAAGAAGATTCAGTAATAAACAATACATTAATTATTAACGTGTTTTATATCCTCATTCCTGAGATAGATTTAAGCCAGATGGCATAGAACTAGTTAGGAAGTTTTCATTTAGGGTTTTCAGATATCTTTAGATAATACTGCTACAGGGATAGAGCTACGCCGAAAGGCGAAACCACACCCGTCCCGGCAGTCGTTATAGTATGTACTAGCAGTGCCTCGTGGTTTCACCCGCGTTTCATTTCTAAGAAATCCATATAAACTTCAACACCCTATTTCACCCCCTTAGGGGTTGAATTTCTAAAAATCCTTTCTTAGCGGATGCCTACGTCGTAACATCTACCTGGATGCCAAATTTCAGCTTGATCCGTCCAGTGGTTTGGGCTGTGCGTTGATAGCTGGCTATGTCACGTTTGCGTTTTATATATACATATAGAATATAGATATTCTTGGCTAGTAGTAGTTTCGATAGCCCATTGGAATGGGGTAAAGGAGAATGTGCATATATAGGGTTGTTAATGAGCATCGTCAATCACCAAATGACTTCGATTTATTTACGCTATGCAAAAAAATGACAACTGACGGTAAATGTGCATGAAGTTATCATGCACATTTACCAGACATTTCTCAGTCAGCCATAGCCTGCAATATGGTGCTGACGTGTCATATTGAGCATCCTCAGCTCGTACTGTCACATGTCACACGTACATATAAGCAACAGTGCCCAATGAGATCGCTAATGTTTAGCAATCGAGCTAAGTTACGCAATCTTTTGAATTTGGCTTGACAGCATTGGAGTCAAGATTGGCTGACCAATTTTGTCGATCATTTGCTACCGACCTCGATCGTCCCGGGTATAAACGGACCCTAAGTAAGCCTGATGAATGAGCAAAGGTTCGCTAGCGGTAAAGTTACCCCACGGTGTCGATATAGGTGTGCTCAAAATGAATTCGCCTCCATAGCCTCACACTAAAAGTAATCCTAAACTTTCTGGGCAACAGAACCCTTTTAGTGCTCTAAATATATAATGGAGCCCTAAAATGTGATGTTTGCGAACTAATCCTATTATGAATTCTTAATATTCTAATTGTATATTGACCCTGAGTCAAAAATACCGCTTAGTTTAATTGCAATATTTACTTAAGCTGACATAAGGTTGATCATCTTTTCATACTTTGTACCCTTGTCGTATTCATATGGCACGTATATTTACATAATATACTAGTTATATGCCGCAGTTTCATCCGCTATTAGTGACCAATTTCACACAATTGCGTGACGTACATTTTGCATAAAAGGGAACATATGTTCAAACTTTGGCATTAATAATATCAGTAAGATACTCTGCGTCTTTAAAGGTGCCTGCAAAAAGACATACAATGCCCGGTGAACTCCCAAATAGGCTGTAGCATGTTATTTAAGTTTTGCAAAGCGTGTCTCTCTTGATTATGACCAGGCCATAAGCATATTTAATTATTACAGCAGTCATCGTTAGAACTATCCAGGAAAAAAGTGTCTGACCTGACGCTAGAAGGACTAACTTATCTACAACCACAAACCTCATTCTCATTTTCCTTATTCACCGTTCAGCGCTTTGTTTAATCTATACTAGCTGTGCCCCGCGGTTTCACCCGCGTTTAATTTCTAAGAAATCCATATAAACTTCAACACCCTATTTCACCCCCTTAGGGGTTGAATTTCTAAAAATCCTTTCTTAGCGGATGCCTACGTCGTAACATCTACCTGGATGCCAAATTTCAGCTTGATCCGTCCAGTGGTTTGGGCTATGCGTTGATAGCTGGCTATGTCACGTTTGAGTTTTATATATATAGATATATATAAGCAGAAATTCAACCCCTAAAGGGGTGAAAAGGGTGTTGAAGTTTATATGGATTTCGCGGTTGAAACCGCGGGGCACAGCTAGTGTTAATATAGTTAAGTTTAATGTTTAACATCTACATTCGTAAGAGGTAGCGCAATGTTGAATTGCAGCCGAAATATGTAGGGCAGGAGGTACCTCTTCATCACACGATGGGCGGCTTCTGTGAGTTTCCTGTGACCTATTAAAATGAAAAGGGGAAGAGGAAAGGCAACGCATATGACAATGTGAATTGAAACGGCGCCTTATAATATGCAAACATTTTTTTTTTTTTTTAATGGGATGGTGGGGCAAACGAGCAGTCGGAGCCATTTTCATAACTACTGACGCCTATTGGCATCCGCATAGAGGCTGCGCTGCCCTCCTTTCTCCTCTCACCTCAATGGGCCACCGGATACTTACACACCGCACGAAACGCGTCAGCACAGCTGTCATTTTACACCGGTCTCGTGTAAGCGAGAGGTACCTCCCCGGTCGTGTCGAATGTATACGGATAAATTACATTTTTAAATATACCGTTATGCACATAAACATGCATGCATGCGTTAAATTAGTGTTAAAATGCTGCATTCAAGTAGAAAAATATTCATTGGAATTGGCGAATATAAATAAGTGGAGTCAATTTTTGTATCCATTTCATTTTTTTCAATTCATAATTTCATTTCATTCCAACACGGATCAAATACTGCACGTAGATCCTTTCCCACCAGATCGTTTTTTTGGGCTGCGTGGGGAAATTACTACCAGTTCTGGGTGTCCCGGAACAATCAGTAACAGGTTCTTAGGAAGACAAGCTTAGCACATATCTAGAAAGAGTTTGCGATTGCCCCATTATAAGTTTGTAAAGCACGGTAAGCGTTAGTAAGGTTACATTAAACATTTAGTTGTTATTGACATCTTACATTAAACATTTAGTTGTTATTGACAACAGGTAGGTTTTACCTCAGATCGTCTAAAAACTCCTCGACCGCTTTAAACATTGTCATACTGAGGCTGAAAACGACAGAAAAAGAATAATTAATCTTAAGTAGTAAGAGTAAGTATAAACTTATTTTTTACGTATAAATTGTTGCAAACGCGAGACACGATTGTGATGGCAGCCTTCGTTGTCAGAGTCAGAGGGTGAGTCTGCATCTCTCCCATGTGCGGCAGAGGGGGTTCGGTAGCCCTGAGCGGCACGAGAAACACGCCGGTTTTTACGGTTCCGTACCCAAAGGGTAAAAACGGGACCCTATTACTAAGGCTCCGATGTCCGTCCGTCCGTCTGTCACCAGGCTGTATCTCATGAACTATGATAGTTAGACAGTTGAAATTTTCACAGATGGTGTATTTCTGTTGCCGCTAAAACAACAAATACTAAAACATTAAATAATATGAATATTTGAGGGTGAAAAACATGATTTTTTTGCTCCAATACAAAAGATAAGCTCCCGTTTCCGTAGATAATGGTACGGAACCCTTCGTGCGCCAGTCCAACTCGCACTTGGCCGGTTTTTTTAGTCCGTGCAAGTCGGACTCTACCTGTCCGCAGCTCCCGAGGCGGACTGGTGTCCATAAATGTATACATAAATTTTAAAAGAAAAATGTTTATTAGTTTAAAGGATATTTTGTGGCATTGTGTATATTTTATTTCTTTCATTTATAATTTTGCATGCTATTTATGCTAAACCTCTGTAACATCTCATTGTATAACCATGTTTTATGCAAATAAAATTATTATTATTCTTAT
Source organism: Calycopis cecrops (assembly GCA_001625245.1). Taxonomy (NCBI): domain Eukaryota; kingdom Metazoa; phylum Arthropoda; class Insecta; order Lepidoptera; family Lycaenidae; genus Calycopis; species Calycopis cecrops. The sequence continues at coordinate 34,285 of LUGF01052672.1, read as the reverse complement.
TATAATGGATTTTTCCGGGCAAAAAAAAAATGTGGTTCGGTCTACGCTTGCGAACTTGAAATTACGAATTGGCGGGAAGTAATGATTTCAAATGCGGAATAAGAGTTTTTTTTGGTCGCGAGGTAGACTACAACATACAATACCGCTCACAGTCTGGTGCATGCGTCTCGTGCATCGATTGTTATTCGATTACTCGTGAAATAGCGTAAAAAACGTTTTTTTTAGTCGTCGTGGATCAAAGATTGTAATGAGTAAAGTAATAACACTTTGTCAAGAATATCTTAAATTAGGTACTTATTAAATAAAAAATTTTAGCGTGGCATATCATTTGCCCGGTCGGCTATCGGTGCTGGTCGAAAAGCGGGACAATGGGCTATTTTCCAAGTTTCCAAAAACCACTCCAGAATGTTTATCAGTGATCAAGGAACTTATACAATTTTTTTTTTCATAATAGCTTTGATAGCGTTCAGAAAATTACTGCCAGCACCTACTATTTAGAACTTTTTTGTTGTTGTTAGTTGACGAATCCATAAGATGAGCTAGAAATTTGACAAGTGGCTAGTACTATGAATGAACGAAGGAATGAAATATACTTTATTGTGCATATTACAGAATACAGAAAAAAAGTTAGATTTTAAAGTAATTAACTGGTACTATCAGTAGATTTCGGAATCAGTCATCAGGAATGTTACGTCATCCTCAATTTCAAGTCGTTTCGTGTCACGTGACTTATGAATAAAAATAAATGTTTTTAAAATATATTTTAATATAAAATATTCATTATTTACAAATTATTTCACTACATAATGATCATATTAATTAAAGATTACATTCAATAAGCTTTTATTTCTTTTTTTTTTTGTTCAGCCTATGTTGTCCCGCTGCTGGGCAAAGGCCTCCCCCAAACTTCGCCAACCATCCCGGTCTTTTGACTTCTCCCACCAGCTTTTATATTTAATACTGGAAAATAGCCCATTAGCGTTCCGCACACACCCTAAGCGGGACGTATTGAATAGGGGCTCAGAATTGTTGCGGGACGATTGGCAATCCTAGTTCGGTCCCCTTTTCCACCCCAAACCTAGCCTCGTCGCCCGCCGAGCATTCATATTCATCCAAGAAGCTGGATTGGGCTTATCTTCGCTTCTAAATCAGAATAATCACATCAAAAAAAGAAAACATAAGCTAGACAATATCTAAATCTTTTAATACTCATAACATTATTAGGACTTAGGATACTATTAGGTCACTGGCGCTGACTACAACTGCTAGTACTAAGTTTTGTTGTTTTTTGTCAAGATGCCATCTAAACGCGACTTAATTCCAAGCTTATCTTTTTTAAATTGGTCTGTACATTTTGTGTTAGTCTTCTGACGCTGTCCGCACGTTTGTTGGCCTCCATCCTAAATCTATAATGTAGGATCTGCTTAACGGGTCTGCATTGCGGGGAGTTACATAAAACACTTATGTATTTTGTATCAAGAGCGGACAGAGTTGACACAACCGGCTGTGTGCGAGTCGGTCTCGCACACCACGGGTTCCGTACCAACAGGAGGTGGAAGCAAATCATTTTTTTTTTAAACGAGCAGTCGGTTTCGATATTACGTAGATAATTATATAATAGAATAGACATTTATTAATGTGCCCCGCGGTTTCAACCGCGAAATCCATATAAACTTAAACACCCTATTTCACCCCCTTAGGGGTTGAATTTCTAAAAATCCTTTCTTAGCGGATACCTACGTCGTAACATCTACCTGGATGCCAAATTTCAGCTTGATCCGTCCAGTGGTTTCGGTTGTGCGTTGATAGATGGTTATGTCACGTTTGAGTTTTATATACATAATATACATTAATACATGTACACTGTTACACATGTTAGTGTAATACACAGTAATATAATTACACATGAAACATTACGTGTAAAAACCCCGACCGTGTACAAGTGTACATTTATCTGTTTATTTCGCAACACCTTTCCAAAAACACACGAGAGTGTTTGCTGAAGAAACTTATCGAGATAAATACGATAAGGAGAGCGGTGGCGACGATAACACGAGATTGTCGGCGAGCGCGTCACCCGATGAGAAATGACATTGGGCGTTTTTTACCCGATTTTTTAAAAGTCGCGAACATAATCCAAAACATTTTTAAATGATAGTGTTTACAATCATATTTAATATTGTGTAGTTATTTTGATTCA
>LUGF01052672.1:19960-30152 GCA_001625245.1 Calycopis cecrops | reverse complement strand
GCCCGACACTGCACCCGGGGGGGTACCCAGAAGGGTAGAATGCGTAAAGGCATTTCCCTGCGTTACCAAAAAGGAAGGGCTAATGAATATACTATTTTTTTAAATTATAGTAAGCTTGCCTTTGATGACTACCGACACTTATAGACATCTGCACCTTTGTGAAAAGGTGCAGATGTCTATAAGTATAAGATGTGAAACTATACGTTGATACATAGATATAAAGCGGTGATGATCATTCATCTAGCATTATTTAAGAACAAGCTGCAAGCATTATCGAATGGACTGTTTTGAAATGCTTCTTTTATTTTCACATAACAGATAATGAAGTTTATATTATACTATTACAATAAAGTTTACGTTAACGCACATTATGAACTTTAAACCCAACTTTATGTAAGCTGTATAAACTATATTAACTCAAATTTCCTCAACGTCAACTGCGTTACTTGGCCAAATTTTTTACACGATTCGAGTGCACTCGCCTGAACAAACGGAATGCCAGTGACTTCACCGTGCAATGTCTGCCAAGGTGATTCGTGTGTTGAATAATTCATAGAGGCTGTCTAGGGGTTCTTGGGAAACTAAATTTACACTAAATTAACGTCCGTTTAAGCGTGAAATTGATGAATATTTATATCGCTGTTTATTAATGCCGGGCGTCTTCTGCCAAGACGCAGGGGGCTCCTTCTTGCCGTGACCGATCGTGTAGTCAAGAAAAGCCTGCCGAAGTTCTACAGATTTCCATGGCATACTGGTAAGTTTTTGCTAGGGTAAATTGGATTCGTTTCTAGGTTTTAAGCCAGCGGTCGACAATCTTTTGGCAGACAAGTGCCACACGGTGGCAAAATAAACCATACCTACATGGGCCACACTTAAATCACTATTAATCCTAGGAACCCAATATACCTACGTATAATTTTGATTTTTATAACCTACTAGCAGCGCCCCACGGTTTCACCAGCGTAAATTTCGATCCCGTGGAAAATCATCCCATGGCAACTCATAGGAACATTTTTTCGGGATAAAAACTATCCTATGTGTTAATCCCAGCTACCCTCTATGTGTGTGCCAAATTTCATGAAAATCGGTTCAGCAGTTGCGTGAAGGAGTAACAAACAAACAAACAAACTATCGCATTTATAATATTAATAAGATTTCAAGGGCCGCAAGTAGACGTCGGCGAGTCATTGGTTGCCGACCGTTGGTTTAAACCAACCAGTACCTTGTCCCATATATGTCACTATGACAATGCTTTTATTAGTATTTGTGCGTATGCAAAACACACCACGCCATGGCAACCTTCCACCATTCACAACAGCGATAATCTAAAAGGAAATCACGAACGCTGATTGTCACTTTCTTACGTGGGAGAGACAGACAATACAAACCAACTCGCAGCTAATAATATAGTTATAATGGATCTAATCTCGGTAATTAAGGAGATTGACGAGAAACCAAACACCCGGGAAACATTCTCAGAGAAATGAAAGTGATGGCACTGCGTTCCACGCGTTCTCATTGAGATCAACTGGTTGAAATTCTCAAATAACCTGATAGATTCCAAAATAGGCAATAAAATTACCATCAAAACTAAACTACGATCAATCAAAGCAGCTATCCTACGTTTCCATTTACTATTATGTACATCTCCAATCATATTCTACAAAAGAACTTCGTGAATGCTGTTGCCTAGTGTTTTTTATTTTGGTAACCAACAAACCTATAACTTTTTACAAAACTTGAAAAAAGAACATAATTCTAGATTTAAAAAGAGGTTCCTTGATGACGCTTTCAGTAGCTCTGTAAAATACGAAAACCGACTTCTTGCTTGGGATAAAACTTCTACACTGCCACGCTAACTAGTGACTGAAATGTGAACCTCGTGCTAGCAAATTTTCGTTTGTGCGTAATAATATGACATATGTCAACATGTCATTGTCATAGTGTTTTGCTAGCGCTCAATTTCTAAAATTATCACTACGGGCGCGTCACACTCGGCGAAAGTGCTGCCCTCTGTTTCGTACATGGTCTCTATAGATCAGATCAAGATAATACTCGTATCTACCCTACGATTTTTATAAGGCTTTCACTTGGGGTACAGATCGATAAGCTTTTCATGTCAAAAACGCGGTGAACCGGAAGTAAAAGTAAAAATAAAGTGCATTGCACAAGAACTTTCCATTTTACACAAAGTTTTCAAGAATGTGATATTAATTTTATATTTCAATTGTGGCGTGGCGACGGCGGTGAGAACTCGCTCAATTAATTTACGAGTTTTAATTAGCTGTGTTTTAAATCGTTTACTCGGGACCAAAGTAAAATTAGCTTCTTGTGGCCATAGTTAACTAAGTGAACACAAACTTATGGAGGATTAATTGTTTGTTGTAAAAAGGAAAAAGTTTTTATTTTTTTAATGCATGGGATGCATATTGCGTTGCCCTCAGACACCCTACCTCCAGCGCCAGATTCGGGGGCTTGGGGGGCTGCAGCCCGGGTCCCGTAAGGCTTTGGAGGCTGAAAATCAATTTCGTACCCATAACAAGGCCTCCTTTTCAACTCCAACGCCTCCTAGCGCCTTGCCACTACAGAGAATAATCCGGCACTGCCCACCTCCATCCAAGACGAAGAGTTCCGATAGCTTTTAGAGGGAGTATGTGGTCACATCGATGACGGACAACATAGCTAACACTTCCCACCGGAGTTATGTGAGCAAGAGGTAGTTGTAGTTGTGACCATCGGTCGTGTTGGACGATTCAACTGCGATGGAACAATGTCACTACGAGTGTAGTAAATAACATATACCTTTCCTTGGCAGTCAGGTAAAAAAGAACATAAACTAAAACCTTCTATACACTGTGTATGGTGGGAACGATCAATGGTAAGCCTGCTTATGACTGAAGGACGCGCCTCGCAACATAAAACCGAGCCTTTTGAACAGGAGGGTCGTTTTCATCGCTCGGTTTAATAAAATAGAAACTTTAATCCCCTTGGGTTTTGGATAAATATTATTCATGTACAAAACAAGCGACTAGTCGAAATTTCACGATGGATAAATATTTCCGCATATTCGGTCTATAATCTGCACATCCCCATAATTTACTACCGCTAAACATTAAAGTTGAACTAAACCGATCGTACCGAATAAACATAAAATTAGATGCCGGTCAAATCGTTTCGGAGATTGACCACAAACGCCGTGACACGCGATCTTTATACCTATATAGAATATTAGCGGACGCCCGCAACTTCGTTTACGTGAATCCGTTTTATAACCGCAGTCGATTAAAAAGTAGTCTATAACTTTCCTAGCTAAATAGACTAACTAATAAATTTTCAAATCGATTCCAGAGAATAGCGTATTCAAACAAACAAATAAAAAACAACTCTTCAGCTTTATATTATTAGTATAGATATTTATAGCGTAAACAAACAATTACATTGTGTCCAATGTGAAGGACCTAATATCTTGGAGCCAGACGACCTTATCGACGCCCAGTCCACATTAGCGTTGTCAACAATTTAAATTGATGCATCCTTTTAGGAATTCTCATTAAGATAATTATTTTGAACATTATTCGTGTTACGGAGATTAGAGCAAGTAATAAAGATAAACAGAAAAAAATCTTTTACCTTTTATTAATCGCGTGGCTTCGTACGGAAGCCCATTTTAGTCGATTAGTGTATAGACAACAGTAGGATTCAGTGGCCAAGAATTAGTTTATAAAAAACTCCTTCATACAATATACTCCTTGATATAATACTTCAGCCAACATAATAATGAGCGTAATCTTGATAAGATGAATGTAATTTTAACACAACGAGTATTATGTGCATGCTCTACGTTATTATTGTGCATTACTAGATGTTATGTATAGTAAAATTATTTGTACACTGTCTGAGGCATCAATGATGACATACTAAAAAGAAGTGTCTTCGGAGAGGCGGCTATATAGCCAGATAGAATAAGCATGTAGCTGATGCACATAGGCAGGCTAGGCATACGTTTAAATATGGAAGTGGGCTGGTAGCCGCACTAGTGGTAAAACATATCGAGATATGTGTGACAGTCGGACAGTCTTTAAGTCCAAGTTAAAGTGGTGCCAAGATAGACAGATTCAATTTAAAATGGATATGTTGGCCGCTAATCATGCAGCAAAGGACTTCAAAGCTTTCTGGAAAAACACAAATGATATTAATCCGAAGCCCAGCCTTCCTATAAGCATTGAAGGCCTCACGGGTGGGGAAAATATTGCAAAATATTTTAAAGAATTATTTAGTGTGCAGCCTAGTTCTATCGAAGTTAGCGATGATCATGCTGTGGGTGTCACGAGCAGGCGAAGTGTAAATTTCACATCTCAACAAGTTTCCACCGTAATCGCGAATATGCAACGTGGGAAATCGCCTGGTCATGACAGTCTCAGCATTGAGCATTTTAAATATGCAGGTATAGATCTGCCTCTTGTGTTGGCTGTTTTATAACCTGTCCCTAAGTCATTCATACTTACCGGAACCCCTGATGAAGACTATTGTAGTATCAATTACTAAAAACAAAACTGGTAATGTTTCAGATGCGTCAAATTATCGACCCATCTCACTGGCGACTACAGCAGCCAAGGTACTTGACAGTTTGCTGAACGGTCTTCTAGGTAGACACACTCGAGTGCACGACACCTAGTTTGGATTTAGGGCAGAGTTGTCTACTTAAAGTGCTATTTTGGCCCTTAAGCATACTGTCAAATACTACACTGAGAGAAAGACTCCCGTGTATGCGTGTTTTCTCGATCTTTCAAAGGCGTTCGATCGCGTGAGTTACGTGAAACTTTGGAGCAAATTGGAGAACACGGATACACCGGCGGAGTGTATCTCTCTTCTCAGATACTGGTATCGGAACCAAGTTAACCAGGTGAGGTGGGGGGATACATTCTCTGACGAATATAAACTGACCTGTGGAGTAAGACAGGGAGGAATAACGTCTCCCACTCTGTTCAACCTTTATATGAATGCGTTGATCGAGAGGCTGAGCAGCAGCTTGTCGGATGCAGGATTGATAATATTGGCGTCAATATCAGTTATGCGGACGACATGGTGCTGCTCAGTCCTTCGATCGGAGGTCTCCGTAAGCTCGTGACCGAGTGTGAACGCTATGCCGCGGAGCATGGCCTGCCATTCAAAACAACGTTTTTTATGTCTTGAGTTTGCCCTTGCCGATTTTAAAATGAAACCAGTGTTTCCTCAGTGCTATGAACTCGTGTGCTATAAGGCATTATGAGTTGAGCGTTGGTTTTATTTATATAGCTGGTTATTATTTAGTAAGTGGCAAGCCTTGGTCCTCCTGACTCTAGACGTTTAGTAGTAGTTATATTATTCGTCAGCCAAGTTTACTTTGGCTGGGTGGAAGTGGCTCATGACCCTGAACTCTGGCGCTCCATGGGGGAGGCCTAAGTCCAGCAATGGACGTCCTCCAGCTGATGGTGATGATGATGATGAAGTTTACTTTAAAAATGGCAAATCTTCCCAGGCCAACTTGTATATTTTCGCTGACAACCCTGAACTCGGCGACACACATTCCGCTCGTCACATGGTTACATTACCAACCATTGTCTATTTATAAGGCTACTGAAGCCATTGTCGTTAAATCAATGCGTTATTAAAATCGATGGGCCAATGACGTGTTTCACCATTATGATAAACACGCAGCTAATAAGGGATCATTAGCTAGAATCGGCATGCATAAAACATCCATGCACTTCTGTATTCGTTTCTTTCAATCTGACAACCCTGAGAAGTTTGGATGTCCTGGATCTGTCAAGTGACAACGATAGGACGTCGCCATGGAGATATAAAGAAAGGATATATATGGACATCGCAGTCTCGACGAACGAGCTGCCTCGTTCGACTTAAGAACGGTGAACTTGTCTTGCACCAATGCCTTTTCACGGCTTCATGTAAATATTTTTTTCATTCTTTGATTCCGATATTGTTCGTAACGTTAGTGGACCGCGTAAATGAAACGAAAAAAACCTTAAGCACGGGGTAACACGAACTCCTATCTTGCACCAATACCTTTTCATGGTTTACAAGCTTAGCAAATAGGCATTCTGCTATTCTAAAATTCTTTGTAATGTATTTGTGTGGAAAATTTCTAGAAAATTGAAAAAAAATGGAAGGAAAAAATTAATTTTCAAGTCATTGTAAGTTCTTTAGCAATAAAATTCAAATGACTTTGGCAAACAAAGATCACATTCACATGACCATAATCTAAAAGTAAACGCAAATGTACATTGTGATACCGATAAAGGCTCTCAAGAAACAAGTTCTTTTGCATTCAATTGTGTATTTTATTTAATTTATTAAAATTACTCTTAGGAACGGAACTTTTGGGCACAGATTGGTGAAACTGGAGTCTTAAGTATTATGAATAGCAACAGAGTCTCTAGATATCATTCTGGGTTATTTAAGGGTCTTCATTGCGGAAGTAGTCACAAAAATGAGACGAAGTAACAATCACAAACATAGCATTTTAATAAGATCAGTATAGCATAATTTCACATCACCACTCACACTACCAGCACTCGCACCACACCCATCCACTGCTGAACGTAGGCTCCCCCATAGACGCCAACCATGGCGATCTTGAGCAGCCCGCATCCATCCGCAGCCTTTCTTAGGTCGTCACACCATCGTGCTGCAGGGCGTCCTACACTACGCTTGCCTGGCCGCGGTCTCCACTCAGTTACGTGTCGACTCCATCGGCCATCGGTACGTCTGGAGATTGACCGGCCCACTTCCATAACAACTAACTAGTCTTAGTTCTGGCCAAGGGATTAATCTGTCTCTTAAAGACGGCAAAGCTCCTCTTAGGTAAGTACACGACACTGATTTGGTTCTCCTGAGCGTGACCTTATGGCGCTCTATGGGAGTGGCCTATGTCCAGCAATGGACGTCTTACGTCTGATGATGACAATTTGGTTCTCAAAGGCCTTGAGCCCTTAGTTCCAACCAAACGCATAGTTTTGAAGCAAACAGTTGGTATGGTCCATCCGAAAATTACGAATTTCAACTGTTACTCCCGCAAAACTGTAGTTAGGGAGTCCACTGAAAGCCATGACATTCCGTTACACGACGGATATTTGGACGCATGATCGAACATTCTAAAGTGATGAAAGTGATGCGCGGGAAAGCGTTATGCTGGATTGCTGTCTCCCACGATTTTACTCTATAAATGTTCATGTTAAACGCCTTAAATCATTTTAGCAGTAGATCGAAATAGAAATAATTATTTGTTACAATTTTGTCTCAATAAACCTATACAATTAGCCGTAGGCAAAATTTTAGTAATCTAATAAAATAACCTAACCTAAACCTAAGTACGCGAAAAAAAAAATCTAAACCTAAGTAGGTACATTTGTTTGTCTAAAGTTTACGCGAATATTACTTATTACAATAAAACAACTGTAACGTATTTTATCGCGGATTATTTAATTATTTTACAAGTCGTCCAACCGTGACCATGGTTTCTATTAAGCTTCTGAAACATCGGACATGTATTGCTAAGATCCCGCCTATGGCCCTAAAACGCTCCCGTGTGGAACTCCATATTTAGTCGTTAATTAATCATATTCTGATTTTGACTGAATTGTTAAGCAGCCCATTCGTAATACATTTATTGACACATTTAATTGAAACTGTAAACTGTGAAACAATAATATAAAGCTGAAGAGTTTGTTTGTTTGTTTGAACGCGCTAATCTCTGGGAATACTAGTCCGATTTGAAAAAATCTTTCAGTATTAGTTAGTCCATTTAGTGAGGAAGGCTATAGACTAATATATTATATATATTTTTAACTGCGGTAAAAAACACATAAACGAAGTTGCTGGCGTTCGCTATATAAAAAACTTTTCTTCCATTAACCAGCTCGGGTCACTCTAAGGCGGGAATAAACCGTGATAAAATCCGTTACAGATGTTTCAATGTAACGCCTTATATACTTATCTATATTCATATAGCAATGGTATTTTGCTGTATCAGCCTCTAAGCCTATTTTGTGTACGTAAAGTAAATAAAACACTTCGTGCACACGGGTGTCAAGTACGTATGCAATGAATTATTTAGTGTTCTTAGTATTTTTAGTAGTAGTTTTGTAAGAGGTAGTACCACACTGCATGCTTGTATGCACCCGAATTGCGCCGGCACGACCGAGGAGGTACCTCTCGCTTACACGAGACCGGCGTGAAGTGAAAGCTGTGTTGTCTTGTTCTGTTCGGTTTGTAAGTAGCCGGTGGCCTATAGAAGTGGAAGGAGAAAGGAGGGCAGCGCATCGGTGTAGTTTCTATAAGGATGTCTATGGGCGTCGGTAGTCATGAAAATGGCTCCGACTGCTCGTTTGCTATCCCAGATCATAAAAATAAAAAAAATTGTCATTAGTGTATCGATTCGTGAACTTAATTCCCATTCTCAAGCTATTTTTTATATAAAGTTTACTTGGGAACAAACGAGCAATCGGAGCCATTTTCATAACCGACGTCCTAGCCATCAGTATAGAGGTTATACAGATGTATTTCCCTCGTTCCTCCGCCACCCTCAATGGGCCACCGGCTACTCACATACCGCAGTCACACTACGCCAGTTTCGTTCCGATTCGGCTACATGCATGCATGGAGCACTACCTCTTGCTACTGTTTGTATGTGTTATAAGGCCTTTCAATTTCATTAAAAATAATTGCCGTATACTATTCTGACCTTGTAATCCTGTAGTAAAGGCTTTACTACACCACGGGGAGTCGTAAAGATAGTTTGACATTTCCCATTACAGCAAAAGCTATTGCTTTCCCGACGACCAGAGATCGTTAAAACAAAGATGATTTAGTATTTAACACACTAAATTGATTAATAGTTCTATTTGGAAAAGACGTTTTTATAGCATAGGCAAACGAGCAGTTGGGCCGTTTATCATGTAAAGTGATAACCAACACCCACAGACAACGCAACACCAGAGGTCTAACAGACGCGTTGCCGACCTTTAAGAGAAGAATAAATCCTTTTGTTGAAGATCCCTAGGTGATATCGGTCCGGAAATATTGAGCGAGGCAGCTGATTAAATATCGAAAAAGCACACGTTTATTAAGGAGATATAATAGATACACTGTTACAATCAATAACAGCTATTCAGACTGCTGTTAAGGTCCTCGAGACTAAATAAGAAGCTCAGAAAACAACCCGTTCTCATTTTCTAACGTCTAAAGAACAAGATCAGAAGCTGCGCGTTTCAAAAATTTGTAAAATACCACTGCACACAACGTGCGATTGTTCACAAATCTATCCTACTAATATTATAAATTCGAAAGTTGGTATGTTTGTTTGTTACTGCTTCAAGCGAAACTGCTGAAACGATTGTCATGAAATTTTGCACACACGTAGACAGTAACGAGTGTGAAACCGCGGGGCGCAGCTATATCATCCATAAATTGGTCAATAGACCCCTTGCCTCGAAATTACTCAGTTTTTGCCGGAATGCGTGAATGGTCAGAGAACTAGTAGGTATCTGTGAATCACAAGAATTCTTTGAAAGCAGTCAACATGTGTTCGACACAAGGCATTTTATTTTCGCTCCAGATAAAAAATACCCATCAAATTCCGATGATAGTGTGCACAGCCCACAGAAACTTTGCTATCCTTTGAGCAACTGCAAAAGAGACCGAAGTATTTCGAAAGATATCTCTTTCAAGATTCAATAATATCCAGACTCAAAATTAAGCCAGAAATCGAAAATATTTGTGTCTTCTACCCGTGAGCCATGTCTGATAATGAGGTATTTCTACAAGTACGCCAGCGATCCAGCCCGAACCTTCTGTAATGCAGTAATGATATGACATTGGACGAGAGACCTCCCTAACAAACAGGTAATACCGGTACTTAATGTGTGCAAATATTTGTATGATATGACGTACGTACTTGTATGGTATATCTTTTTATCTCCCCGACGCGTCTATTTTTATAGATTACAATTAGTGCAATTTTGGCGCAGGCATGAGGAAGTATTTTCAGTACTTATCTTGATGATAGGAGCCTATAGTGTAGGTGCAGTTCAGATTACATTGGCGTAAGACGCTATATCGTAGGTGGCATGACAGAAAACTGCGGGCCTCGGTCAAAAGTGGTCCATATGTCACGGAAGTATTCTAACGTTCATTA
>LUGF01052672.1:0-11186 GCA_001625245.1 Calycopis cecrops | reverse complement strand
ATTTATTATTTAAATACAAAAAAGTTTCACTTAAATCGAATTTAAAATTTGAATAACAACTTCCATTGGCCTCGCCCGAGATGTGATTTTTGTAACGCTCTCGCCAACTTCTCCCCAAGTCGAGCGCGCGTACAGAAGCTTTTTTTTTATGGTAAAGAGGGGCAAACGAGCAGTCGAAGCCATTTTCATGACTACCGACGCCCACAGACAACCGCATAGAGACTATACAAATGCGCTGCCCTCCTTTCTCCTCCCACCTCCATGGGCCACCGACTACTTACACACCGCACGAAACGCGACAGCACAGCTGTCACTTTACGCCGGTCTTGTGTAAGCGAGAGGTACCTCCCCGGTCGTGCCGGCCCAATTCGGCTGCATGCAAGCATGCAGTGTGGCACTACCTCTTACTAAAATCAGTTTCACTTCAAAAATCAAGTCGCCCGTACTTAACCATGTACTGACTGTATATTATCGCCTTACATTGTAAGTCATCGCCAACTTGTGAATCAGCGAGGACTCACGACTTGGCGCGGTCTAAAATTATACCAGGCCCAGGATACGTGACGTCACAGGAAATCAATATGGCGCCCGCTGACGTCATGAACAGGGGCTGGCGTTTTAAAATACCGTAGACATAATAAAGAGTCTGTAGAATGAGGTTTTACTTCTAAACAAGTTTTGACAAGAGAACGCTGATTGGCCCAAAATATGTTATCTATTACTTCATGAAATACTATGTAGGTATACTGGCTGTGGACTACTTATTTTGAGGAAATATAACTATATAAAAACTACCCATATCTAATATATAAAATTCTCGTGTCACAGTTTTCGTTGCCATACTCCTCCGAAACGGCTTGACCGATTCTCATGAAATTTTGTGTGCATACTGAGTAGGTCTGAGAATCGGCCAACATCTATTTTTCATCCCGATATTCCAACGGGATAGAAAGTTACGCGGGTGAAACCGCGGGGCGCAGCTAGTGTCTCTATAAAATTATAAAAGGTTTATTTATATTGTGCTTGTACGCGCTCCCCACAAAAGCTACTGAATGTTTTTTTTAAAGGAGGCAAAGGATCTTGAACATATTCGTAATTATTACGCGTTGCCCTCTCTGCTCCAATGGGCCACCGGAAACTTACAAACCGCACTAAAACTGTTATATTTATCAAAAAAGAACTAATCAAGATACTAAAACTAAAACATATCAAAACTTTTTCCTCGGCCATGATAATAATAGCCCTATTAATTCCTAATAAGTCCGGTTTGCCTTCTCCCATCGTTCTGGGAAAGAAGGGGGGGTATGTCCCCCTATCGACCATAAATACAATGGCTCGAGTGCAATGTGCTCGCCACTCATATCGATGAAGCTGCACTGACCTTCAGTCCTCAGCGTATAGTCTATCCAAAAAAAAAAAATATCAAAACTTATCAAGATTTTATTGTTATGTAATGCTATAGTCACACACTTAGGTGCATATCGTTTTAGTTTTAGATAAAATGGAGACATGTGGACATACGTGCGATACGACGGACGTCCGACGTGACTCACACACAACTCATACAAAACCTGCGAATTGATTAGCCTCAGGTGACTCAACGGTGTACAGGCCGAACACCATAAAATATAGTACGAGTGAGGTCTCGTACTCAGGGGAATTGCGCTGGGCAGGGTTCCAAATAAAGTTAATTTTTTTCGTCCTATATGTATATTATTTTACCTATTTCGTATATCGATAGGTATAGTCCTATACCTATATGTATATTGTATATACGATATATCGTAAATATGTAAGGTATCTGAATGACAAAAGATGATGAATCTAGAAAGGTATGGTCATAAGATTTTTCAGAAAAGTAACGTTTTCTTAGATCCGAGTAACCGAAGGCCACAATGGACCTCGGACGCCGGAGGTACCACTTGCTCACCTTAAAAAATTACCAAATTATGCACTGTGTAAGAAAAATGTATTAAATGTATGATTATTTAAAACTCAAAAACAGGTTCACATATTCAAAAGCAGGATTAATGAAAAGATGAGTGACAAAATTTGTCGAATAGGTAAGTATCTATAGAGAAGGCTACCATAGCCGAAATTCGGCTAGGACGTTATTCGACTAATATTATTTATTAAATATATTTTCATCGCATGAACCAATTACAGCACATTATGCATATGCGTCTGAACTAATTTGATGAATATCATAACATTGTTGTATTTGCGTAACCGTTAATCATACGCTTTTCATCTTTATACTCTTAGATTTACTAAAGTATACAGCCTCATCTGTCAGTTCGCTTTCTCGTAAAAAATGTAGAGGAAAGCATAAATTCTACCGTTTATTCTGAGGCAGGGATATCTGACATCCAAATTATGTTCTTATCTATACTAATATATAAAGAGGAAATATTTTTTTTATTTCTATTAAATAGGCTTCAGAACCACTGGACCAATTTTAACCATTCTTTCATAGTAAACTATATGCTAATAGTAAACTGTATATATGTATAAATTTATATAATATAAGAAGCTAAGGCCAACAATGTTTAGAAATAAATTATATGAGTGGACTCTTAGAAATAACTTTTACAGTATCAAAGAAATATAATATGATAAATGCTGTGTAAATATTGTTTGAACAATTAAGGATATTGCGATTTATAAAATATGTCTCTAATTCTCTCTCTTTATAACCTACTTTTGCATGCTATTGTTAAATGTAGCTAAACATGTGAATCTCTTATTATGTAACACCTGCTATGTACCATGTTTTAAGGCAATAAATGTATTATTATTATTATTATTATTATGTATATAATATGATCTGCAATAAAAATGCCTATATTTTATTAAGATTGAACAACTTTTATTTTTAACGCTAACCGAAGTGAACACGGATCGGGTTTATTACAAACAAGAACAACTCCTAGATAAACAGAGAGAACCGAGTTCTGGGAAAAAAACTACGAGAGCATAATATGTGAAACTAACTTGTACTAATGTTGGAAAAATAAAAAAAACCATTAACTTCTGCTTAAACTGAAATTTAAAGTCGATGCCATACATATATCGGTACACCGATTTACCGACCGTTTACATTTGGAGTAATTGCCATATTTCATTTCATCTGCATATACGGTTGCTAGGCGACAGGATTTGGCGGGACATGTCCGGCTTTTTACAGTTGTGTCAGGCCATATTTACACAAGTCCGCCCTGTCCAGCTTTTGACGAGTTTACCGAAAAGTTCGCGGGCGTTTTTAAAGCACGACTACACGTGCATAAGAAATAACTGCATAAGACAAATCTACCAATTTTTTTAATCCTTGTGTTGTCGCTTTCAGAGCAAAATGTCCGGAATTTTTCTTTATTTTTAGGCCTGGCAACCCCATAATACCTACTGTAATTTTTTGCCATTTCCAATTCGATGGTAATATTCGGTGCTTAGCGTTTTAATGACTACCTAGGGTCATAAACATGCAGATGCAGAGTCCTTCCATTCTCTAATGGGCCATCTAAAACTCAAAAACCGACAGTTTATTACTTTACTGTATTACAACCTCCGGTACCGAACACGTGTTCACGGCCTTTTTTTGAAGCGTCTTAAGACGTCCGCGGTACCCGAAAAGGTAGGTACCTCCCCGGTCGTATCGGTCAAATTCGTATGGAATGTAACTTGACACTTTTTTCTTTTCTACCAACAATAAAATTACTGTTTTACCGTTTTTTCTGGAACGTATAATTTCTTTTACAATTAACGTTTTCGCGGATCCATAAAAACGAGTTCTCCTCGTCCGCATATTGTGTCAACGTTCCGATACGCCTTATCACTGCATAATATATTTTTAAAGCCAATTAACTTGTGCTGTATGAGTTCGTTTGCATAAGCTGATAATTTCTCGTGTATCTTATTTGTTCGGTACACCCCGTGCCGCTTCCTTGAGAGTTATTACTTATGTTTGTTTCCATTTTTAGGTCTCAAACTGAATGTTTATTTGGAGGTAATGCCACGCTACATCGCTGTTGATTAGGGCTGTCACGACCGAGGAACTTCTAGCTAACATTACAGTGTCGTGCAATTGTGCTATCTCGATCCGTGTGGCTTGTGAGCTTCCGGTGCCCGATTAGAGGTGACGATTATGCCGATGTCTATGGTCCTCGGTAGTTGTAAAAGCTTCGGCCGCTCGTACATCCCCATAGAATATCCGAAACCGATCTATGGGATATCCGTAATAATAATTAATAATAATAATTAATTATCTATTCGCAACGGAACAAATGCAGCAAATAATATTCGACATCAATTAGATATATTTACTGGTTCTCAGTCCTCATTCAGGGTTGGATTAAAAAGGCTTTTCCCAGAATAACTCATTAGAATACCTAGTCTGTTCTTTTCTTTGTTAAATTTAGCATTTTGATTGTATTTTTTTATGGTAGGCTGCGCCTATCGGTTATCGTCATTTTTCATTTATTAAGTTTATCGCAAGCTGTGTTTGCATCTAGAAGATATCAGGCTATGTTATTTCTCACAGAATGTATATACTATTTTTAAGCATAAGTCTGTTATCAGTTTTGCAAACCAATAAAAAAAAAACGGTAACAGAATTCCGTACATTTCGGATGATATCAAATAATTTGAAATGGAAAAAATGCAAATCAAAAAAGAGATCATATATTGTTGGCGTAGTCTGCTGCTTAAAAGAGAGAATTCTATTATTTTGCATCTAAGCATTTTTGCTATAAGTTAAAAATGACGATAATGCAACATAAAAATTAACTAATAAGTACATAAATAAAATATGTTGCAAAATAATTATTAATTAATGCTAATAACTCCATAAACATATTTTTACACTTCTGATAGGGTTAGCATAATTAATAATGATGCTTAAATATATGCATTACAAATAACAACCGATTTTAATTATATTAAAAATAATAAATCTATATTAATCATTAATATTATGAATTTGTTCATGGACTACTGGACCGAATTAAAAAAATCATAGTCTGTTTATCGAGGAAAGCCAGAGGCTCTATAGCAGGGTTTCTCAACCTTTTTGAAGTTGCGCCTCTTATACTTAATACAAGTGTTTAATAAAGTTTGTATTTTGGTTGCTCTTTCACGCAAAAACTGCAGAATAGATTCGAATGAAATTTGTCACAGTTATAGATAGAGAAAATAATCATATTGTAATGATAAAAAATACTTTTGATCCAGACAAAATTAACGATTCCCTTGTGAGTTAGGGCACATTTTACGTGGGTAAAATCGAGAGACGCATCTACTGGTAGCAATCAAAAAATGAACATGGCTTTGAATACAAAACTTTTGCCGTATTAAGAGCGCGTCCTTTGCTATCTGGTGTTTCTTTGCACATAATCCTAAATGCCCGGCTAACTGTCAGTCTGGCCGTATTTGACGACCTATTCAACCTTACGACTATTCATATGCTACATTTAAGCCGCTTACACTGCCTTTTTGTCACACATGTTCCTTTGAAGTCTCAAATTTTTTGTAGCCTTTGTACTTTGTAGGTTTATCAGTGTTTTACTATTGAATCACTTGCTTTTTCACGTACGAGGCAAATAAAAGAGGAATTCGTCTGATTGAGACAATTAGCGGAGAAGACGGGTACTTCTTTTTGTATTAGTCATAGTCTCAAGTGCTATAGGGGCATAGAATACAATCACTTCAAATCTTGCACATTATAATAAAACTACTTTACTTTCAAGCTACTAACGTGGTAAATAAATCCAGATAGAAGCAGTGTCAGAAGGCTATCAAAGGACCTGTAGAAATTTTATTTCGAAGCCATTGATGGCAGTATTAATCTTATATAGATTGCTATAGACCGCATAGGCCATTGGTTCCCAACCAGTGGTCCGCAGAAGCCAAAATATGATCCGCGAATGATTTTAGCGGGCGGTAAACCATTGGTTGCCGTGCAGTGAGCAGGGTTACCACCTCTCAGATCTCTAAATCCGGGAAAAAAAATGTTGACGAATTATCATAACTTTTTATTTTCTTTATATTTTACATGAGAACGATCAGATTTTAAAATATCTGGTCTAGATATGACAAATTTAAAAACTCTTTGCAGTCAATATTAAAATTGAAAAAGATTTTTATATTTTCCCCTTTGACATATTCTTCATTCAAACCATAGATGATACTTATAACTAGAGAATCGTGGTCGTGATTTTCTCCGCTCTTAGCCATTTCGACTTTGCGTGTCGTTACTTTTGAACAACTCGTTATTCCGGGAGAATTTTGTATAATATACAATTTTAAATTCCTTCCGGGAGACGGGAGATTTTAGTTTAGGGCTCAAATCCGGGAGACTCCCGAAATTCCGGGAGAGTTGGCAACCCTAGAAGTGAGTGAGAAATTTTATTATATCTACGTTGTCGTCCCTGCTATCGAGAATAATATAAAAGTGGTCCCTGGTCAAAAAAAGGTTTGGAACTCTGGCATTGGCCACGCAGACTATAGAGGCGCCCGTTAACCGCCCAAGGAGGAGGGCAACGCCTCTGTTTAACCTCTATGCAGATGTCTATGAGCGTCGGTAGTCACGAAAATGGCTCCAGCTGCTCGTTTGCTCCCTTATACTATAAAGAAATTAGTAATTGCTACTTTTGCTTCGTGGGAGATCCCGCATTGGATAAAAGGCATTTAAAGAAAGAGGTTTTACATCAAGTTGTTGGTTGTGTGTGTGACTAAGAACCAATGTGTAATGACCTATGGACTATCCTATCCTACTAATATTATAAATGCAAAAGTTTGTATGTTTGTTTGTTTGTTACTCCTTCAGGCAAAAACTGCAGAACCGATTTCTATGAAATTTGGCATACACGTAGATGGTAACTTGGATTGACACAAAGGATAGTTTTTATCCCGAAAAAATGTTCCTATGCGATGCCATGGGATGATTTTCACATTTCCACGGTATCGAAATTTGCGCGGGTGAAACCGCGGGGCGCAGCTAGTTATTTAAACAGGCCCAAAGTATTGTAGCTTTCTTTAACACGCTGTGTCATTGCTGCAATGCAGACGAATAGGGCAACGAATAATATTGGCACGGCGACCGCATTCTACGATTTGGACTTCTTGTGAGATTACCTTTGGATAGCCTTACGGTGGAATGGAAGGGTCAAGTGTCAACGGATAAGCTTGTATTATGCAATCAAATGGGTTGAGGCATCAGCGGAAGCCTCGAGTTTACTCCTTAAGCCCGGGCAAAGGTGTGTGTGTATTACAAACGAAATATGACGAGTAAGAAGGTTTTTTTACAGCGTCCCTACGGACCAAAAAAAAAATAGGTAATTAAAGTAAAGTCTGCTGTGAAGGTTAGTTATGAATATTTTTCAATTACTGGCCTTCAAATATATAAGGAATATCAGACCTTAATCACATGTATTTCGCGTTTAAATCGCCAAAAGCCAACAATAAGAATAACAAATAAATCTAAAGTCGTGTGAGTTTTTTTGAAATAATGTCATTGTTAAATAATTCTGTTTTAATTTCCTCGTTCGTTTGCATATTTAAAAAAAAATATATTTTTATGTGTGAACTAGCTGCGCCCCGCGGTTTCACCCGCGTAAATTTCGATTCCGTGGAAAATAGAAAATCATCCCATGACATCCCATAGGAACATTTCATTGGGATAAAAACTATCCTGTGTTAATCCAATTTACTCTCTATGTGTGTGTCAAATTTCATGAAAATCGGTTCAGCAGTTGTTCCGTGAAGGTGTATCAAACAAACAAACATACAAACTTTCGCATTTATAATATTAGAAGGATTAATAAATTACTCTCTTGTAAGCGATAGTCCGTTTTTGTACACTCATTGTGACCTTGGAGTTTAAAACTGCTCCCTTTTATTGGCACAAAAATGATCCTTAGGCCTTACGGGACCCGGGGCTGCAGGCCCTAAGCCCCCGGGTTCGGCGCTGCTTGCATGGCAAAGACGCTGTCAGTTAAGAGCTAGGGCAATTGATCCCAATTGGAGGGGGGGTCCGGGCCCCCCAGTCATGATAGCTCATAGAGCTCTTCCAGCTCATAACCCGTGTCGGCCACTTTTTAACTGCCGCGCTCGAGCTGCTCCCCTCCGTTAAGAGGTGGGGAGTTGAGGACACCCGCTGTCCTCGGCCATGATAATAATAGTATAACCTATTAGTCGCAATAGTCCGGTTTGCCTTCTCCCATTAGTCTGGGAAAGAAGGGGGGTCTGTCCCCCTATCGACCATAATTACAGAGGCTAGAGCTCCCCAGCGAGTTCGCGTCTCATATCAATGAAGCTGCACTGACCTTCTGTCTGAGCATAGTTTCTATCTAAAAAAAAAAAATAAAAAAAATAAAAAAAAAAAATTGATCCCTAGGGCCCTTGAGTCAACTCCGGTTGCCTGTGCATTTTCGTGTAAATATGTGCGTCGAAAGACCCCAAAAATTATAGGACATTTTACCGCGCTAGTTTGATTCGCTTATTGTCTTTACCTCTTCAAGTTATAGGTAAAGTCGATTTAAATAATTATTAAATAGAAAAATGGCAATAAATTTTGTGTACACATAAATACAATTGGCAAGTTAGTTTTTAATACCGGTAAATAAAACCACAGGGAATGCCAGAATTAATAACCATCAATAAAACATGCCTTCGTATTCGCTAATCTAGGTACATATATTAAAAAGATTTGTGTTCGTCTTATAATTACACGATTTAATCCAATAACAACTTTAAATCCAGGCCATAGTTCAGTTTTCACTTTTAATTTCATCCACTAAGAAGGTACCCCTGCTATTCATTAGTAAGATATAAATCAATTTCTTTCACAAACAATACAAATTCTCATACGAAGTTAATTGAATACCCATTTGAAATGGTAGTAAGCTCACGTATTATCTTCATCTTTACATAACTATTGAGTACTAAAATTACATATTTTAAAGGTATATTTTATACATTTTCTTTGGTTTTATCATTTTATTAAAGCTACATTCTTCGCGTAAGTGAAACATTAAATAAAATTTTAATAGCAAACTCGTGTCGTAAAATAAGTTTAATAAACTAAAAATCAAATGATTCGGTTATTAGGGTGGGTAGATAATAATATTTATTATATTTTTATATTTTTTTTCGATAGAATTATGGACACAAATTGGTCGTAAATCGGACGTGTGAGACTCATTTTATGCGCATTAATGAATTAACAGATGTATGAATGTAGAATAATTCGATACGAAACACGGTGAACTTAAAATAAAAGAAAAACCTGCAAACTGGTTTGCAATAATATCTAGATTTCGTGAGGCCGGCTCCAGCGAAACAACTTTTATTTTTTTTCTCACGATACATTTAATCCGCATTAACAAATTATTACTAAAATCTAAAATAAATTATATGTTTTATATTATATAAAGCAAAACTTACCTGTTATCAATTCAATGGCACAGTATTAGTCGTATTTAAATTCACAGTGTTTGAAATTGCGATTCTGAGATGCACTCGTGACCCAGCGGGCATTAGCACTAGCAATGCAGCCAACCGCCAACGTAGCCTCCTCTGACGTAAGACGTCAAACAAATGCGTTACGTTGGCACTTTAATTTTTAGCCATAGAGTTTCCTGTCAGTTGTCAGTTGTCGCCTCAAAAATTATCGTAGAGTCCGCACCACGAATGAAGTCTTCTAAGTTCTATAAAAATTATAACTAAACCTGATGGGGCGTAGACAGAGGAAACTTCTCTGTCTACAGCGTCTACAGTAATGGGTATGCCAAAATGTTGGTTGTCAACCATAGACAGAGAATACAGGGCGCGTTCCGTTTTCTACTGCAGTACTGCCAGTCATGACGTAGTGACAGTATACTGCGCAACTGTTCCGTTTTTGACTGCCAGTAAAAATCTGACACTTAAATATGTCAATTGTCACAACAATAGGTGAAAAATCGTAAAAATTGAAAATATGGGGAATGACAGAATTACAATTAATACAACTTACAAATATTAGTTGATACCTAAATTTTCTGTTAATAGTTTGAAAGTAAATTACTAACTTCGTATATTATCTCAAAATATACTTTATAGTTTTATAGTAGTAAAATCAACCAAGACAAATAAGTTATGTTCATTAACCCATTCTATATGAATGACACAGCTCTGGTGCAGTCTGGTGAATCTATCTTTTGTGTCACGTATGGCGCCAGAATTGTGCCTAAATGTAAACACTTAATACTCGATAAAAATGGCATTTTAGACGTTTCACAGTTGGAGAAGTGTTCGTTTCAGGAAATTGCATAAATTAGTATACTTCAGAGGCTTTCAAACTTTTTTGCTTTGACAAGACAGACAAACAATTTGATTTTGATTGAAAGAAGTCTCACGACGAATCTACCATTTATAATTACTACAGCGGTCTCGACGTTGACTTGAATGATGAGCTTCTGTCTAAGATAAATTATGAAATATCTACGGTTCCAGCAGAGGATCATGATCCGGCAGCTGTCTCTTCTTCACCTTCTGAAGGATTTATAAGTATAGACAGTACAGTAGATCATGCTAAACTTAAGTAACTTTTTCACAATCCTAACTTGGAGAAAGCTCATTCGGCTCATTGCCGGCGGCAAACAACTTCATAAAAATACGCCATTTTTATGACGTTTTTTGTGAAATAAGTATTAGAATATGTTTTTACATTCTCATGAGTCATGACGCAAATGTATTGAAATACTTTCCACAATTTTTTTGTTGCACCCACGTCCTAAACACCATAAACTTGCGATTGTAACGGCACTATTGCCGTGAATACGCAATGTATGCATTGTGTGATGGTATGTGTGTAATTAACGTAGTAATGTAGTGTGCATTAGTATTTATGAATAAAGTATAACAAATAATGTAATGAATGCTATGAAATTAGCTGGGATGGCAAAAAGGGAACAGATAAAAAATATAATTAATAATAACAACTTATAGGTGCAAAAAAAATAATTGAATATAAATTTTAGTTTTAAACACGAATTCTAACTGGTTCTTCAGGTCTGGGCAGTACAACCCTATCGTAGTAGTGGTTGTTTGCAATTTTTTTATAAATCATTTATTGAATTTGTTTTTTATTATTCTAAACCTTTGCTTTGTACTAGAATTAATGTTAAATTACATAAGTAAACATCAGTAAGTAA
>LUGF01052665.1:28599-50946 GCA_001625245.1 Calycopis cecrops | reverse complement strand
GTTTAGTGGTGAGATTTAAATGTCACTTTAATAAATCCATTACTTTATATCTGCTGTCGAATAAGTTGCGCCATATACCATCTATTCCCTGTGTCGATCCTGATATAGCCAGGGGCGTTGATTTCGCCGTATCTGCCGTAACAATTATACGGGCCCCTCGGACAACGGGGGCCCCCAAAGTTTGTATACAAAACATTTATTTTTCTTTCGTGAGAAATATTTGTCCTTCATAAGGGCCCCCAAACCAATTTTTATACGGGGTCCCGCCTGTGCACGCTACGCCACTGGATATAATATACAAAAGTAATTTTAATTTTGAAGATGAAGATAAATATTTTTAAAATACTTCATAGATTAATTCTGCAGTTATGTTGATGCTATTCATGATAAGTTCACTGTATAATAGTTCTCATTTCGTAAGGTAGCACACCGCCGCCCATGCTGGTACCCAGCCGCTCATACTCACGATCGGCGCGGTACACATTATAGCGAGAATCAAATAATTCACTATTAAATATTCCCGGCAACAGCCAAGTCTCAGTTATACATATAACATCATAATCTGAACTAAGTACAGTTTTAAAGAACGAATTGGTTTTCGTACGTAATCCTCTAACGTTTTGGTAAAATATACTTAAAGGTGACATTGAGATACAGATAAATTATTATAATTAATATGATTATTTAATATAAAAAAATAATTAACTACTTTCATATACCAAAATTTCTGCTTACTAACAATTCCAAAACATAAATTTTGAGATAACATATATTTATCATCAATAGACTGATGGTGGTGATCATAATAGATAAAGTAACAAAAATAACATTCAGAAATGAAATCCATATTTGTGTTTTCATTCATTACATAATATTATTATTGTTATATATATCATATCACACTATTGCTAGGTACCTATATAAAATGTACTGTACTAATTTGCGCATTTTTATTTTGAAACAACTACATTATCAAATTTCGACAATGTTGCTATTTTTATAAATCATTTCGATTTCTCAAATCATAATATTTAATATTTTTTATTATTTCGTAATTTTAAAGTTTAATATAAACAACAATAACAATAAAAACGTATTTATGGTCAATAAAATCACGCTGTCACAAACACAAAATAAAGTAATATCCTAATTACAGAAAAATTTGTTTAATATATTTCATCTTAAATGCAACAATCTCGTGTTTTTGCGATAATGGCATTACGATATTTATCAATTACAAAAACTAGCAACATCTGAAACTGAAATGTCAAACGAATACTTTTATGATTTTAACATCTATTTATTTGCAACTAGAAAATCTTATTTCATTCTGTTGACCTAATCAGTAACGTGACAATATGATGGATACGTAAATCTTTTATACGATCTTATCTCGATTTAGATAGATACAGATATAATCTAGTAGCCATTCACTCATATATTTTTGTCTGCCCAGCAGTGTAAATTCTAAAATCTATTTTAGAAAAAAATATTTTGAAAAGATTTTAGAGAAAAATCTAAAAGATTGCAAATCGGTCTCCAGATCGGCATTTGCTAACTGTCAGCGACTGTCTTCCGCTTGAGCCATCCGGTGACTACACGGTCGAACCAACATATTATTACCTACCCAAATAGCACATAAAAATTTTCATTTTAATGCTTGTTACTAAACATAGCTTGTGTTTAAAACGATGTAGGTATTTAAATTTTCAGTTTAGCAACTTCGCAGGATACCGTACACACATAATCCAATCGAAGATGTAATTCAATTCGATTTTCAAAAAATACCACAACTATTTTTGTAACATGAAAATCTATATTACTATAGAGCTAAGAAAGTTTTTTTTGTATATTTATATCGAATAAGTAGGCTCCAAAACTACTTGACCCATTTTCACCATGCTTTCCCTAATTTTTACGTACAATATATTAATACGCCATGTAAAAGGAGAAAGTTTTACAAATAAATCATAAATTTGTTTACCTGAATTATTAGCGCAAAGAACAGAAGAACTTTGAATGCCATTTTGCTTGAGAGCTGTCGATTACTCGAATGCGTAATGTTTATGATAAAATGTAAGTTTAAAAATTAAGAAGAGCCGCACCTATAGAATTTCTTATGGCCTATTTAACACATTTTTATAATTTTTTTGGTCTTCCTGAGGCATTTTAACATTACTGTAGGGTAGGAAAAAGCCTTAATTAACATCGCTACGACTTATGGCGTAAGCAGATGTTATACCTAGCACTTCTACGAATTAGTTAGGGGACCAATGTGCAGTAACATTGATTCTAATAATTGCTATTTTTTTTCCACATATTTAAACATTAATTTTGACATCAAATTGTTGCTTTTTACCGTTTCTGTAAACCGTACTTCATGTTTTGTTAAGTCAATCGACAATTACTGAGAAGAAATTAAGGATTATTTATTGCCCGTGTGTGTGGATACTCCTCGTTGATTTGCTACGTTAGAATTCATAGATAGGTAACTGGAATTATATTTACTGATTCGGAACTATAAAGATAAATCTTAATAGTTCTTCAAAAGAACCATAAACCATAAGGACCTGATGATAGTGCACTGTCATGAGGTATTTATGGTTCATAGTTCGTAGTAACGCGCACTCGATTGTATTCAAATTCAATTTCCAAGGCCGCCATTTTTCAGAGGGTGAATCATCTGTTTACTTTCTATTTTGAATAGAAATATTTTTATTAAAGGTATTTGAAAACCAACGTGATTGTTTCGAATTCAAGTGATTGAAGGTTATAATTATTGTTTTTTTTTCTATTGGTTCTCTTTTCTCATCGCATATTTGTAGTATTCGTAATGTAAGTATCTACCTACGTACCTACTTAATATTTTATTAATAGGGGTTAAAGTATGAAATTGCCGTTTTATTGTAATAGGAACTTCGAATTGTTTGAGATTTTTGAAAAAGAAATAAGACTTCTTTAATAAAATGTACACTATTGACTGCACTTTCTAGTTGTAAACCTTTAGCTAACATCAATGATTCAAAGGATATGAAGCAATTTATTTAGATAGCAGACACTAACCAGTTCATTTTGTTAATTGTGTAGTAATTGTATTAGCTACTAGACAGATGGACGGAGATAATTTGGATGTTATGGAAACAAATTTGGCAAGCGCATTTTTTTTTTTTTAGGTAGAAATTACGCTAAGGACTGAAGGTCAGTGCAGCTTCATCGATATGAGAGGTGAACTCACCTGGAGCGTCGAACCTCTGTACTTGTGGTCGATAGGGGGACAGACCCCCCCTTCTTTCCCAGACTAATGGGAGAAGGCAAACCGGACTTATTGCGATTAATAGGTTATACTATTATTATCTGGCCGAGGACAACGGGTGTCCTCAACTCCCCACCTTTAAAGGAGGGGAGCAGCTCGCGCGCGGCAGCTAAAAAGTGGCCGACACGGGTCATGAGCTTGAAGAGCTCTGTGAGCTATCTTGACTGGGGCGCCCGGACCCCCCTATAGGCAAGCGCATGTTTTTTAACATTTGCTGTGTTGCTGTCACGTGCAGTGTGAAATCGCCGCATTGGGCGTTTTTTCATTCACCTTCTAGAAAGCGTCGAAATCGCCGATCGCCGATTTTTTTTTTTAATGGTATAGGGGGGCAAACGAGCAGTCGGAGCCATTTTCGTGACTACCGCCGCCCATAGACATCCGCATAGACTATAGAGGCTATACAGATGAGCTGCCCTCCTTTCTCCTCCCACCTCCATGGGATACTAAAGGCTGCACTACACTACTCGCAAAGTTTTTTTTTTTTTTTTTTATGGTATAGGAGGGCAAACGAGCAGTTGTAGCCATTTTCATAACTACCGACGCCCATAGACATCTGCATAGACTACAGATGCGCTGCCCCCCTTTCTCCTCCCACCTCCGTGGACCACCGGCTACTTACACACCGCACGAATCGCGACAGCACATTAGGGTACTCTCGTTTGTTAATTAATTAACTAATAATCTTGAGAAAAGTGTAGCGTCTACTAGCTTCCATGTTCATATCATGTAGTGTTGCGTATATTAGTGTTCAACAGGGCGAAGATAATTTAAAGGAATAATAATTGAGTGTGTGTGGAGTAACCTGTAGCGCTGAAGTTAAACGTTGCCTATTGTCTAGTGACCCGCGCCGCGGTCCGTGACCGACCACCGAGCTCGGAGAACCCGTTCCGCGATCACCTGTTACTAGTTCTCTCGAAATAAACACCGCGGCAACAAATATGTAGCATTGTCGCCCGGTCAAATAGTACTATTTAAAAAATATAGTAATAAGGACAAGTACATGTGGTGTAAAGGGACTATTCTAAGAAATATTGGAAGGATGTTATATATAATAAAGGACGATTTAACATCTGTGTTAGTTAAAAAACATAAGAACCAAATATTAATATATAAAGGCAATGTAAGCGGCAAGCAACCTTGGGACGTAACGGACATGGATACCCCGGACACGTTGGCCACGTCTGCGGTGTCCACGCCGCATTCAGACGTACTGACTGCGGCAGACCAGCGGGACCCTGCACCAGAACCAGCGGAGAGGAGGACGGTGATCGACACCTCGGATGTCACATTGTCTACGAGAACCGACGCGAGCTCGTCACGAAGTAGAAAATGGTGCTTGTTGTTTGTTGAAGTGGTGGGTAACATCTGCATATTCCATGAGCGATTGGCTTATGAAGCAGCAGGTAGGGTACGCGTCCCCCCCGAAGTGCAGCCACCTTGTGGTGGGGGGCTCGCGTGCCTCTGTGATACCCAAGGCTGTGCCGGACAGGGCTACCCATACCGGTAGTGATAGGCTTATATCAATAGTGTAACAATAGTGAGAATATCGATAGTACTATCGATAGTAGCGATAGAACTATCGATTGTATCAATATTTTTGATGAGTAGGTATACTATTTATAGTATCTAACTTTAATAGTCGCTGTGCTATCGATAGTTTTGAACGATCGATAACAATCGATACTATCGATATCCCAACTGCTTTTCGAGGTCAACTATCGATAGTGGAACTATCGATAGTTCGGCTCCGCTACTTACCAGACAGGCTTTCTTTGGCTAAGGCTCTGTTGACAACTTGAATTCCATGTCTGATCATATTATTTCGAATGTCGTGAATGACTCACTTGTAATATGTATGTTTATTTACAAGTATTTTATCAAGGTATATTTCAATAGGGGTTGATATCTAGCTACTCTGCAAAGTTCCTTATCCGTGCTTCTTCGTTTTCTATATCCGTTAGAACCAAGTCTAATATTTTGTATTAAAAGTTTAATGCCTTATTTATAGTTGTCTAAGATTGCTTAAATTTAAAAATTCTGTGAGTATATTATGTTCTATTAGGCCGGCACAGTAAAGTTTATTTAAGATTAATCATATGTATGTTTATATGTATGTATAGTTAGTTATAAATGGTGATTAGATTTAGCCTTCTCGTCGAGTGATCCTTGTTTAAAATATTACTTCATTATCAATCACATTTTACAAAAATGCTTTAAAATGACTTTAAAATATTAAAACATTTTATTTTTGAACATCTTAATTGGTAAGAATGGCTCACCTTTGCTGTTATTTCACTAACAGCCGTACAGCTACAAGTCTGCAGATGACTAGGTGTATGGTGTCAGCAGCTTCTATACTCCGTTTTAACAAGTACTCGGTACGTGTGCTGATCGTAGTGTGGGGCCGTTGACCCCTAACGTGACGAAGGCTCGATATATTGGGTGTCAAGACTCGAGAGGCAACTGTTCACTCCTTGTCGAATACTTCATGCAGCAAATATTTTTGTTGCTATTTATTCTGTAAGAGCCACGCCACGCTGCGTGCATGTAGCCGAATTGGGCTGAAACATTAAATTCACGCGTATGGGCAATACGCGTGAATTTAATGTTTTTGGACCGACCGACATTTGTTGTTGGACCGACGACTGTTTGACCGACGAGGCGACGACTGCTTGACCGACGATTTAAAATGAAATGTTCTTTGAAGATAAATATTTTTATTAAATACTTTAATTTGATTGCGCTTTTTTGTATGCTTTGTACTTGTTATATTATGTGGTTATAGTTCTGAATGGTTTTCTTAATTGCTTGACTCATCACCATAAATAATAGCTAGCAAGCAAACGGAAAGAAAAGTAGTGTAATATTTAATAACCATTTTTTATCAAGTCACAATCATCTTATACCTACAGGTACACCTACACGAACCGACATGAGTTCATGAAAACTGTTATAAAACCGGCTAAATGAGCATTAACATGTAACTTTTATCAGAAAATAATATAACTTGGTTTTTCATAGCAATTGTTTGAACGACAAAGATGTATTTGCGTTTTTTTGAAAATGTATCATTTCTTAAAAAGTAATAACGATATCCCACTCAAACCCATTTTCATTGATAATTTGTATTGAGATCATATTTATTTATTACATTTTTCAATAGATTTTGTTAGAGGGCGGGGGAGGGGCACTCATTTTTCCACTTTGTAAGCATCTATCTTTCAAACAATTGATTTTGACAAAAATGGTTTTAGTAACCTTAATGTCATTTTTAAAGACCTATTCACAACTAGGTTGGATGAAAAAAAAATTGGATTTAGTTCTATGTATGGAGTGATCGTCGAAATACTCGAGAAATAACCCTACAGAATACCAATTGTAAGAAAAGAATGTCAAAATCTCACTTTCGATAGTTCATCTCACCGCCACACTCACTTTGGCGCTAGGGGCGCGATCGAGTTTTACAGCATATCATTTCACGTTCTCACCGCGGATTCAGCTTTCGAGCTGTGAAATGACACTTACAGAATAGCACTGCTCCTACAAATTTATACGAAAGCCCAATAGTTTCGGCAAAATAGCGTGACAGACGGACGGACGGACGGACAGACGGACAGACAGACATGACGAATCTATAAGAGTTCCGTTTTTTGCCATTTGACTACGGAACATTAAAAAAGAACGCCTAGATGAAACCTAGTTTTGCGGCGGTAGTCTCTACACTCTACTCCGCTGCCTATGTTTATTTAAGAAGCTAAGTGGAAATTAGCAAATAAAACGCAGCTATCATCTGTCTTCACTAGTCTGGTGTCCACTACACAACAGGCTCTTAGAACACAGGCAGTTTTATTTAACGCCACTACGATCCCTCGATCATTATCCGATCAATTCGCTGGTCCACCGCTTCGTCGTCTCTATACGCACATTAGTTATGCCCACATAAAGCACCTTTCGAAATTGTGGAAGTGTGAAACGCCCGCGACCAGTAACAAGCGTTGAACCCCCGGGACCATAAACAAACGACGCCCACAGAGCTGCACTACAACTTAGAGGTATGCCTAAGAGTGATATTTGAGTAGCAGCGATCGCCCTGAGCAGTTGTAAAAAATCGCCGTGAAAAGTAGCAGGAAAATGGCTCCGATTGCTCGTTTGGTCCCCTATTTGCTATATAAAAAAATAATCGTAGAATAATGTAAAATATATATATG
Source organism: Calycopis cecrops (assembly GCA_001625245.1). NCBI lineage: Eukaryota > Metazoa > Arthropoda > Insecta > Lepidoptera > Lycaenidae > Calycopis > Calycopis cecrops. The sequence goes on along the minus strand of LUGF01052665.1, from coordinate 43,425 downwards.
TATGTATGTAAAATACATAGTATATTTATACGACGCACCGAATAAAAAATAAACAATGCAAAATCATTTTTAATGTTGTGAAAATGACTCCGGCTGCTCGTTTGCATTGCGTTATATCATAAAAAAAAAAATACATTAGCGACTAAATAGCCACGTCTGGCTCCCCGCGTCTAGTTGCTGCATTCGATGCGGTTGGATAGCGTTTGTACAATACCTGTGTTTGATTGAAATTTTTGATTATTTTTCAGAAAATACCTTCTTTTTTCTAAGACCTGTTTTTATTCATTTTCAAATTTAGACTTAACATCTTTGGTATCTCATTTCATTGCCTTTATGACCTATATAACGAAAACGAACTACTTTGTTTCCTACAATACGACAGCTCATATCCGGAATAACATCTATAATAATAATTACGAATGGCGGTAATCCGAAAACATTTAACATTATGACGTCACAAACGAGCAACCAATCACGGAACGTTTAGAATCTCGTGATTATTTTTTAAATCTTATCAACTTTTAATCACTTATTGTTATTAAAAAATATATTTTTTTTTTAATTTTTTTCATTAAGTATCACAATTATTTATAATAAAGTTTTAAATTATGATTAAAAAATCGGTAATTTTTTTTTTTTCAACACAACTGAACAGCGATTAGAAATTCGTTTGTAGTTCTGATGTATTCGTTATGTTCTGTTCAGAAAAGTTTTGTAACGTCGTTTGTAGTTACTAAACTGGGACTATTCTCCAACTAATCTAGATTTTTTTGAACACCAAATAATTTACCTATATTTGATTTCTTAAGTTTAAGCGAATAAAGTATCATTAACAATAAAATAACTTTAACGGTTTTTATCACAATTTTAATTACCTACATGATGAAATAAACCGCGGTGAAATCTGTTAGTTGTTTTATTGTAATTGTCTATTTTTAACAACATCTGACTATATAAACCATGGATTTAGAATTGTTCTCTAAATCTATGATATAAACTCTCTGTAACTCCAGTTGTCGTGCTGGCTCCTAGATCATCTTGGCGTTCGATTAATGAGGCTTATGCCCAGAGGTGAAACTGATGAAGTCAATATCGTACAATAAACATTTGACAAACAAACAGTTATTTTATTTTACTATATGTATGATGACTACTGGTCGTATAGTATACGTAGTACCAGGCTCACATACCTTGGTGCAGGTCAGTGGGCGGGCGGGAGCGGGCGCCCCCCGCCGCCCCGCCCAGCATCGCCCCGCGAGTTGAACCACCTCAACACCTGCAAACAAACAAACATATATATTACTACTCTAATTACATTCTGTTGACGATTTTAGGGTTAATTTGATAATTGTGTCACTATAAAATATAAATTAAAAAAATGGCTTTAACTTTTTATTGTGCTAACTTAGAAGTATGATTTTTTCAAGGCATCAAGACTTTGATATACCTGAATATTTGACATAAATTTCAGCTTAATCCCTTCACGCGTTTTCGAGAAAAAGGTCTTGACAGACGTACAGCCAGACAGACGGACATCAAAGCGATTCTATAAGGGTTCCGTTTATTTCTCTTTGAGATGGAACCATAAAAAATAGGAATAAACATTGTCTTTATTAACCCCTCTCCTCAATGTCTACCATTTCTGGTGAAATGCAATTACAGTTTACCTGCAGACAGGTAACGATAACAAACCGCGGGATCGTTTGATACGGGGTAACTCGGTTATCCCCGGTGGCCGTACACGTTACCGGCTAAACACATTACCGCGAGTACCAGGGCACCAGCAGCCCGCAGCAGCTGATATTACGGAACACCTGATTGATTCTATTAACTGGCGTTTCATGTTATGTACATAACGTTGCGCCGGACAACGCAGTGTTTTACAGACATGGATAAGTTGTCTAATACGTAGGTACAGTGGTTTACGATTGGTATTTTCTATGTATCACTTTATACGAATTCGAATGGTATAAAACCGATCAAGTAGCGACTGCAATACAAATATTAAAGTAGACAAACTTACTTTTGCGGCCGTATGCACTAGTAATATTGTACCAAATGGACTCTAAATATAGATTTGACCTCACAAAAAGTATCTACTATTTTCATTGTATTCCCGTCTTTTCATAAATTTCCAGATACGTACATCTCAACGGGAAGACGTTTGGATCTAATTGATAGACCGACTAAAGAGACATCCTATAAGGACTACGTTAATACATTTGCAATCCTCCCGAAGCTGATAATATACTTCTGTGGTTTAACTTTTTAAGCATTAAGCGAGTTTCCAAGCATGAATAACAAATCTGCTAATATTCTTAGTTAAAGTGAGAATCTGATGGCAGTTTTTTGGGCTTACGCCGCAAGTCATGCTGCGCAATCCCGTCGATGCGTTCGCGACTACCCTGAGGGCACGAGTACCCACACCTACTTGATGCCAAAGACTTTCCCAGCCGTTATGGGAAGATTATGCGATACTAAACTACAAATCCAAATTTTATTTGCCCCACTACGGCAGCACAAAGGTAACTTTTTTGAATTATAATAAATCATCATCATAGTAACCTCAAAAATACATCGAAATAGGTAAGTAATTTGTACTTGCAGCAGGGGTGGTGTAGCCTCAACACTTTGTCGGATTTTCACGTGATGGATGTCACTTTCAAAATCATCAGACATAAATTAAAATTTATTCCGTCAAAATGTAAAACGGAGAAATTTTCATTAGATAATTAACAAGAAACTGTAAAGCTGGCATTAACGAGTCGCCCCTAATAATATTTTAAAGTGTATTATAAGCCGTTCAATTTTGAACCTTATTGTAAAGTTACAACGCTTCAGCGGTAAGTGTTTAACATCGTCGAAAACCCTCAAGATGCCGCTAATATCTTTTTCGATATTATAAAAATATTGTCTTCGCCCTACCCGAAAAGCAGCAAAGAAGGTAAGTGTTACATATTTTTTTAACCTGTAAACACTTTTTACGATAACATTAAAGTACCTATTATTATCAGAGTAGTTATTATCTTATTTAAAGGATGAAATATTTTAATATACAATAGCATATTCTATCCATTAAAATGTAGAATTATTTCAATTATTGTATAACTGATGCGAAATAATTATGGTAACGACGACGATTAAATATTTCTATTATCAACCATTATCCGGCGCAACCGCAGGATGAACCACCTGTTTAGTACAAACAAGAATAAACGTGACATTAGGAGGAATTTAGTAACCCGGATTTTAATAACAAACATTTTTTTGCGGCCTGCTTCCGCCGCGCCCGCGCCTGCGCGTCGCTAGCGCGTAAACAAGCCCGATTTATTTACCGTCACTCCCAGGGAAACATCGACAATGTTGTTATTTTTAAATGTTACTCAAATCATTTCTGTACGCCGTATGTCATTACTATCTTGTATTTTTAAATGTTACTCAAATCATTTTTGTACGAATGTAAAAATTTAAGTAAATTTTCCATTAACATTGCGGGAAATTGGATCGCTCTCTGTAAGAGTTCTTTTAGCACTAGACGGATGAATTTTGATAATGATGATGTTAATTCGAGTAACCAATTAGTATAGTCTCTCAATTATTTTTCTTATGTAACTTTTCCGTCAACTCTCCGAAACATCGTCCACCTAAAATATCTAAAGGAACTGTTCTGAAATTATTCTATTCCGTAATTACAATATAATACCAAATATTATGTAGTCTTTGCTTATTATATTTCTTTTTATTTTTCATTAACCCTTAACACCATTCGTGGGGGAGTATAGTCCCCCACCAAGCATTTTTTTGTAAATATTTTTTTTATTTTAAACGTTACGCGCTCGTGATTCCGTGTATTCTGAGTACCCTCCGAGAGGTCGCAGGGAGTGGACGTGCATCGGGTTTGCGTCTATGGTTGGTGAGGTACAAGCGTCTGCGGGACGTAGGTCCCCCAGGAGTGTAGTTACGTAAGTAAAATTTTTAGGTTACCTTTTCATGTTTTCGCATTTTTTTAGAGTAATTGAATCAAAATGAACAAAAACTTGATTCCTGAACAGATAGACTATCTGTTAACGGAACTAGTGTTAGATGAAAATGAAAATGAGGATGTTTTTCCAGAACGAGTATCAGATATGAGTGATATGGAGGGGCCCGTAGAAGCTAATGACCATAACACAGAAGGTGATGATGAATTTGAAGATGAATCGGAAAATCATAACCTGAATAATATAGATCAACTGACTGACATCAGGTCGAACACTTTTTACGGCAAAAACAGATATAATTGGGGAGTAAAAAAGTGTTCCTACAAATTTTATATAGACTGATAGACAAATAAGCAAACCTATTGTGATTTTGCATGTTATTATAAGATATTTAAAGTTTTATTCTTGTTTTGCGTTTTTAGTTATATGACTAATAAGAAACAAAGGCACGTTTGATTTTAAGTTTATTTTTTCATTTTCATTTAATAATCTAAATTGGGCTCTAAAATAATTGTTACCAAAAAGTACTTATTATTTATAAGACGTCAGAAATATTACATTTATGTTTAAAATTTTAATAAAACTAAGTTTGTATGTTCTTAATAATGTCTTTTAATTATTCCATAAAAAAGATATGTAAAAGATATTTTTAAATGCTTTTAAAAGAAAGAAAAATGCATGGGGGATCTAGCTCCCCCACGAGTGTATATGTGTGGCTGGAAATAAGGAGTGGTGCTAAGGGTTAATATTTTTTATAATTTATTTTATCGGACGTAAGCCTCACCCCATTGCACTGTCCCTACGTTGGTGGTCCAAAAAGGGCTGTTTATTGGTTACAGTTCGGTCGCACTTACCTCGAAACTTAGTGGTATTACTGTATTTAATTATTTTTTTTATTATTTTATTTGGGAGACAAACAATTATCATAACACTTAGAATACAATAGATAGGTATAGAAATATGCAAAAGTCAGTTAAGTTTCCTCTAATAACAAACACATTTTAACATATTAATTGTTCAATGATCAGAGTGAAAATCATCAAGATTTATGAGCTGCTTGCTTTATGATGCTTTTTGCTGTAGCCGTTCATAAGAGACTTTGAACGTGCGCATTAAGGATTGCATTAGAGCTTATCAAGAAATGGACCAACAGGAATACGGGGTCACACAGCATATTAGGTATACCTCATTTAATAGTTCAGTCATTAAATGTTTATTACTCTTTGCGATTTAAATCAAATTTCACGTACAATAGATGTGCAGCTGTTTTGTGTCTTAAATTGCTGTACGGAGTAGGTTTTATATTTATATAATGAATTAAAGATAAAACGGTGCTGTATTTTTTTAGTTTGTATTATCTAATCGTCTATATTAGAAATATAACATTAAGACAACTAGATAGATCTTTTTTTACCGGTTTATAGTCTTAAGTTTGAGCAGTAATTTCAAAATGCGTAGCCATGACAGAAGAACTCACTATTATAGTAAGAGCTAGTGCTATGCTGCCTTGCATCTGAATTGGGCCAGCGTGACCGGAGAGTTAGATATTATTGAGATTATCGTTTACACTAGACCAATGTAAGGTGGCAGGTGTGCTGTCGCGTATCGTGCAGTGTGTGAGTATCCCGTGTCGAAAAAAGTATTTTTTATCAATTGTATCTAATAATTTAATTAAGTTTTAATTCTTTTTTATTATGTTTGTTTTTACACGTGTTTTTTTAAAGGTTTATTACAAATAAAACATCGTTTTTGCTTATAAATATTTTTATTTATGAATGTGACAGCTCCAGGTTACACAATCATATATTTTGTTATTTGTTACTGTTATCTTGTTGATTGTTTTGTTATTGACTGTTTTCGTTAAGTTTCGTTATTACTTATTTCGTGATTTGACTGTACTCAGTACAGTACGTGAAACGACGTTTTATCATCGCCGGATGCCATTACGTTTTATCGTGCCGTCGCACGACGTATACAACAAATGTTACGTTTACCTACATGAGAGGGGTGTCTATAAGTAGGTATTGAAAAATGACATTAAGGTTACTATAACTATTTTTAGTAAAAATCAATTGTTTGAAAGATAGACGCTTCCAAAGTGAAAAATGGGTGTCCCCTCCCTCCTCTGACTTTTAAAATAAGAGAGTGAGAAAAACCAAATTAGATAATTTATTTTTTGGTTTAAAATGTTGCAAAGATATAAGTGTCTCACTTATATCTTTTGTTGGTACGGAACCATCGGTGTGCGAGTCGGACTCGCAATTGGTTGTTTTTTTTAAGTTACATAATCAAAATCAATCATTATTTAGGACCAAGCTGTGATGTTAGATTTGTGTTCACTAGTAGATACGACTAAAAGTCGATATTTGTGTGCGTAGCTGGGACAATAGAGACCAAGGAGGAGCAGTGTGGCCTTTCTCCGAGGCCAGTCTGTCGCTGGAGAGATCCTGTTGCTTGCATATCCGGGACCCTCTAATTTTAGCGGCTGAAGGCACCTGCTGGGATTTAGTCGGTATTGCAATGAGTATCGGAACAAACGATAAAAAGGCACGACCGGCGTCGCACATAAAATTATCGTCTATAAAGCGACTTTTCAGTCAAGCAATTTTTTTTAATGTGTCAAATTAATTAAAATTAAAATGTCAAATTAATGTGCCAAAGACGAATCTATATACACCTCATATACATACCTTAAAATGCGTCAAGTCTCAAGCCGATTCATGTCTGCTAACCCTAGAATCCCAAATTAACCTTTTTTTTAGTGAACTATTTTCCATAATGACATATATTTATTAGACATGGCTGTGGATTCCCGACCGCTGTATCATACCGATATATCGATATTTTTTAATAAAAATATCGCTACCGATATTGATATTTTAAAAATATCGATGTATAGATATATCATATTTTGATCTTCAATTTGTTGATTGGGTGCCTTAACTATTAATGTCACGATATCTGCCATCATTTTTTTTCATTCGTTTTCATATATTTATTATATTATTTAGACGTATCACTATGCAAGAAACAATATAACACTCCTATGGCCCAATGATGCAACGAAAATAAAAAAGTAATTAAATATTGTAACAACAGAATGACTCCTTGTCTCTGGCCTCCAGCACCGCAAGTCGATATCACTTTGCGCCCGACTTAACCTTTACTTTTTAAGGCAAATGATCAGTCGGTGCTATTTCCAGGACATTACTGTCTCTGGTTCAATGGTCAAAAAATTAAGGAAAGAATATTCACGCTTGTTAAAGAGAATACTTTTTTTATTTGTTTAACGTGTAAAACGAGCAGTAAAAGCTTATTGGTGAAGTTACCGAGGCAGCACTTTATTCAACTTTAATCAATCCCCAATGAGCATCTTACTGAGCAACTGTCAGTTGTCTTTGTGTTTAATTTATTGATTACTAGCTTTTGCTCGCAGCTTCGCTTGCGTCCGTAAGCTTTTTTTTGAAGTAAAACTTCTTCTAGAGGGCGAGAGAGCGTTACAAAAATGTGTGATCGGAAGAGGCCAATGGAAGTTGTCATTCGAATTCGATTTGAGTAAAGGGAACTGTTGTTTTTATTTATCGATTAAAATAAGATACATGTAAGGATTCATTTATTTTATGTTAAATGGCTTGAAAGATTTGAACGAAACACCGCGCTATCAAGACGATCGCTTTGCTTCTCTGTTATTTCTACGCAGAGCGACGGAGTCTTTTCTTCTTCTTGCATGACAGCTGACAGTACATTTGGGAACGCAGCCAAGATGTACAACAATAATATTTTACGCCTTATGAATAATAAAAGCATCAGTGGTCCTAGTTATCATTGCAATAAAATTTTAAACGGTAATATATTTTGATATAAAATTTACGAAGTTTTTTTGCCTAAAGTGGTGCAATGGAGCATACGTTAGATAGATTGGTATGTGGTAGTTTTTTCCAAAAAATGCTTGTGCTCTTGCAAAATGACTGTTGACAACTCACAATGTGGTACTTTTGCGGGGAAATCAGTCACAGAAACGGTACAAAACAAAACTAACGTATGCATTTTTACGCCTTGGTCATGGATCTTTATCTGTATATTTGTATAATAAAAATCTTAAATATATAAAATTTCTTAAATTTATACCACATATTAAATATATTTTCCGTTGTCTAGTACCCGTAGCACAAGTCCTTACGGTACTTAGCACGGGGCTAGGCTAACGTGGTGTGATAAGTCCACAGATATTTATTATTTATTTATTTATTGCTACTACACGTTAATATTGTAGCTAGGAAACATAAAGCTTTGAATGCTTCATTGTTTGTACAATAAAAAAAACACTAAATGTCACGTGTTTAGCCATGCATATCTTTGTCTTTTATTTTCTTTGGGAGGTACTTTTGACCTTAGTTTTTATATTATTTTTATTTACGTTCCTATGAACCCATAAGATGATGGCGGTGGATACTGGTGCAATCCAACACAAATATATTTTGTATGACGTAACAGACTTTTCCCCAAATTCAGTAAGTGCAGATGTAAACTAGGTATTGGTGTCAAACGTGTTACAGTTTACGTTTCCACAAGACGACTCAGACCTTATAATATATGACTAATTTAAAGATGAGTAATTTCTCGTAAAAAAAACTGGAAAGGTACTAAAACAAGAATAACATTTCAAAGTACTTTTTTGTACATAATATATGAGTAAGAAGCAAAATAGCCTAAAAATAAAAAACCGTGAGGTCTAAGTGAGATCTATTCTACCGTTTAGGGTAATGCATGCTTCAATGCGATTGTAAAGTCTATTTCTTTCGTAACTATCTATTCCTTTATGAATGTGTAATATCAATTTATAGACAAATTAAAAACACACACAATTTTTTTTAAATCTAATATATAAAATTCTCGTGTAGTATATACTTGTGTGAATGTATACAGTATTACCTACTCTGTAATTACAAGCTGATACTTATGGTATCCTTGCACGCTATATGCTTTCACCCTTGCTGACACGTCTTAGTCTTAAAATAAATACGCGCGTGAGAAGTTATACTTAAATTAAATAAATTCAAATTTCAAATTGAATTTATTTTTACCTTGATATTCCGCTCAGAGAACAAAGAACAAATTTATATTTGTTATACCCTCAACTTTTTGATAAGTGTTCTAGAATATACGAGATAAGTCTGCGAGTTGAGTTCCGAATTATAGAAATTCATTGCATATTATAAAAATTGTGTGTGAACGTATCATTTGCATTATTCATAGTAAGCACCCACAGAATTGGGTTACAACTACTAAGTATATGCGTTTATTTTTTATATTGCGCAATTGTTAGTTTCAATCGATTATCTTATAAAACACTACTCTAGCTACTCATCATTTAGCTGCCATAGTAACGACTTCAAAAACAGCGATTTATTGTTGTGACACACGCGACTCGAAAAAGAATATCATTATATTATTATCTACGGCCATAACGATATCACCCAGTGGAGTAATTAATACCATGTTTAAATAACTTATTTTTGATTAATTAAAAAGTTTTTTTCATATAAACGAACAGTCGGAGCCTTTTTCATGACTACCAACGCCCATAGATATCCGCAAGTGTCAAGCGTTTCCGGCCATCCCCACCGCAAGCCAAGCAGAAAAGTGGATTATAAAAGAAATGGATGTTCCTTTTCAAAAAATTGAAAACATATACTTACTTTGTAACAAAGTAAGATAGCATTATCAGTAAAAATATACACATTACTATAAATAAAATTATGTAAAAAATGTACTTGTACATTGTACTAATTAATTGTTTTAATCTTTATTGGGAATCAAAAAAAGATAATAAGTAATTTTGTCTTTATTCTGAATTATTCTACACAGACCAGATTTTTGCACATTAAATTCGAAACAGATCGATCGCGTGTATTAGTACGTAAGTTATAATTTATTACCTACGGCTTACTAAATTCCCACAAAATAACTCCGCAATGAAACGGGATTCGAACCCGTGAGTAAGCAATTAAAATATAGGATAGGAATGCGTGAAGCGCCAAAGCAAGATATTATGAATTTAAGAATAGTGAAATTCTTTCACTATTTGAATGCTACTTTATCCTAGATTAACATAGGCAATTTTTACCACGGGAAAATACTTCATTCCTATAGGAAAACGGGTAAACTTTTAACGGCTGAACCGACTAGGTTAATATTTTATATGGGTATTTCGATGGTTTCGTGGATGCTTAAAAGATACAATTGGATCCGGTAGGCATTTAGCCTACTAAATTGATAGAGCAAAACGAAGAGACAAGAAAATTATCTTTTTATTACAATATATTACTCTTCTTTTATCTATTGTTGCCTTAGTTAATTACACAAAAATTTATTTTCTAACATGTACGATAAGAATATTTAATTTGATTTTTCAATCAATAGCTAATTTCGTCGTCATTTAAAGAATATTAAATGTGTATAGTATAACGTTAAAATTTACTAAAAACGGTTTTAACTAAATATAGACTAAAATTAGTTTGATGCACCAAACGAAAATTGTTATATATCCTTTGATGGCCATAAATAGTGATATAAGCATAGATTTACAAAAAAGAAGATATAAGGTTAACGACTAAAATAGACTAGACTAAATAAAGACAAAGTTTTAATAGTTGTATAAAAAAGGATTGTTCTACTTTCACCGATATTCTCTTTAGGTTAATAAAGGTGCTTCCAATGGCATCACTGAACTAACTTTCTTGTATTAGTTATCTTACTAATCCTACTAAAGTTATAAATGAGAAAGTTGTATATTTTTGTTATTGTTCCACTCAAAATGTACTAAACGGATTTGAATAACATTAAGCATCGTTAGTACAAAAATCGCTGTGTTTTTGATCGTCTTCGGTTTTTGCAGATTATTGTTATTTCCATACGCACATCCTGTATCAAAAAGTTCTCATATTGTTTATAAGAACTCGACTCAAAGCATCCATCTTGTAATCAATATTCTCTGGAACGGACCTCTTGTGAAGAAAGTTATGTGAGGAGTGAAACTTCAAATGAGTACGCGCTTTCATCTGCTCTCGGATCAACGGGTCGAGACGAACGTGGGAGGGAAATTTTATTATTCATGATATATAACTTTTCTCAATACGATTTTTTTGAAACAAAGATTATAAAAGAATCAGATTAAATCACGCTAGAAAATGCTCTCGATCGGCAACAAATGAAGATATTTTACATGGTCTTCTATTTACATCCGACCCATATATTTCAAGTATAAGGAAACCGTCCTTTACTATTTCTAAGGAACTATTAGAAGAAGCTAAAAATCTACTAGATATTTAAATAATATGTATCTATTAATTAGGAATACGTATGATATTAGAATTACATAATCCACCGCGGCATATAAGTAGATACTAGCTGATATTTATTTTAATTTTATATTTATATATAATTATAAAAAAGTAGTAATTAATACCGTTATTTCATAAAACTGCGTATTTAATACATATCATTAAATTTACTAAGCAAACATCAAGTAAAGTCATTGTTTTTGTAAGGAAAATTTACAATTTTATTTTTGTACGTATTTTATATAATAATATAAATAAATAAATAAATGAATATTGCGAGTGATTTTATTTGATAGTCTATATTCCAGAGATACTGTATGTCTAATTTCGTTTAGAGAACAGAGTATTTGCCACAGTTCCTAATTCCACAATATTAAATTGCACATCTCTACATGTTGTTTTAAGAAAAATGTATTCCTGTCTTAAAGTTAGTCATCTGTTTTATGTAGAAACTAGTATTCCATATTTTAATTCATAATTTTGCTTTGGGTGTTGAATCTTAAATTTGATCAGTTTGAACAAAATTCGCTTATTGAATTGCAACGCATATATTCGCTTTCACGTCGACCCTACAACAAGGAGCTTATCATTTCTTTTCCGAGCCTCCTAATGTATCACCGCACTTGCACTAACTACACGAAACACGACAACGCAGCCCTCACATCACGTTGGCGTTAACCGATTTATTTTATGAAATATGTCTAAGTCGACAATGACGCTGGTAATGGCATTATATCCGGTACAAATACGTGCGATCGGTGCTTGTTCGCCGAAATTAGTTCTAGATGGAGGACCGCGCAAAAGCTTGACAATAGGACGACGAGGTAGGTTAATGGGATGTCCATAGATAAATGTTCCAGTCTACTGTTTAACAAATCAGCTGATGATTGTTACCCCATCATTTGTGACATAATTTTTTTAACAAAAAAATATAAGTTGTTGCTTATCCGACTATTCTTTTAAATTGTTTCTTGTATTTAATTACATCATACAACTTCAGCACAGTCACATTGTGATTCCGTACCATTATCTATGAAAACGGGAGCTTATCTTTTGTATGGGAGCAAAAATATCACGTTTATTGTATGGGGGCCCCCTTAAATATTCATATTATTTTATTTTTTAGTATTTGTTGTTATAGCGGCAACAGAAATACACCATCTGTGAAAATTTCAACTGTCTAACTATCATAGTTCATGAGATACAGCCTGGTACCACGGAGATATTAAATTGTCATAAAAATTACTAAATAATTAGTGTTTACTTTGTTGTAATTTAAGATGTTATGACTACGTTCAAGCTATATTTTTCCTGTAATAGCTATAACTAAATCTTTTAAAGGCGCGGAAGTTGAGTTGTTGTCGATGAATTTAATAATATTTTGTTTGAGACTGATCTGTAAAATATAATTCTGTGCGCTAAGTTATATTTTTAAGTTTATGTAAAGTATGTATGTAAGTGAAAATGAATAAATATTTCTTATTTGTACGTAAAGTGTGTTTTTATTTATACAATTGACTGCTGTCAACCCCAGATAAACACTTCTTGTGAGTATCTGTGATATAATCTTAATTATTTGATGATTTACATGTAACGTGATTAAGGTCTGTGTGAGCATTGTTCTAAAATTCTAATTAGTGTTTCATTGTGGTGTATATAAATCAAATAAATAAATAAAAAAATAATGTGAGATTTTTAGACCCAAGTATCATGCTACAAATTTTATAATATTTTATGTGTTAAACCAATGACGTTTTAATGCGAAATTTTTTAATAATAATAAAATGGCGTGGCGTCCCTCCGAGGACAATATAAAGCACCAATCACAGTCACTGTATTTTGACATTGTAGGTGACGTAGATGCGCGAACAGTTTTCAAAACCTTCGCAACGGATAGATTTGTAATATGAAAATAAGTATATTTGAATTTAAGAAAAATGGAATGTAGAATGATTGTCTAGTTTTGACAATGAAAGATTTTCATTGTAATATTATACTTCTAGAAGGCCTCCGGGGTAGAGCCCTGGAGATATAAGAAAAACTGTATGAACGTTTCTATGTATAATTAGAAGTAGTTTAAATATATTTAATAGGTAATTTTGAGGTTGTATTTTGTGATAATTTTCTCAGAGCGCTTGTCCATAGTAGGTATACATTTAACATGATATTAAGACTATATATAAGTTTATATTATATGATACCTAATAATGACCTCGAAATTCAATTTAACCACGTAGGTACTTACCTTTTAATTATGGTTTTTTGAGCTGTATATTTGGGAAAAAGCATATTTGTTACACACAACACTATTCATTTCAATTAATTTTGAACCATATAGGATGTCACCGAAATTTAAAGTAAAACTAAATGTTAGTTTAGGACACATTGTACAAAAATACAGATCCCGTCTAGCTGTTCACCGGCATGTCACATACATTTTAGAGAACCTGCCCAGCGGATTACTGGCACTGAATGTGTTGATATGTTTGTTTACAGTAATGTATAACTCTAAATTCTATTTCTAGGCTCTACAGATACTTGAACTTATCTTGGGAAATTAATAAAATAAATACCCACGGTAAAAAAAAAAAAAAAACTTTAAAAGTGTGATTAGGGCAGCATAATCTGGCGTACTGCTGCATGTAAATTGTAATCATCTTCGGGAGAGATGCGAAGTATAATAAAACTGTAAAAGACGTCATTCTATCGGTGTCTTGTACATTTCGTATAAGAACAACAATTGATGTATTCTTAAGGACCATTTAAAATCGATTTTTTTAACAAAATATTACAATTAGACGATAAAATTTAAAACACACCTTTGTAATTATGTTTACTTCCTTATTTCAAAATTTGACCAGTGACGATAAATTAACCCTGTATAGGCAGGCCGGAAGTTAGTCTTAGTTAGTTAGTATAGAAGATAAACTGGAGAAGAGGATCCATGGAGAGGAGGACGACCGTTGATGGCTTGTGACAGCTCCTAGCTTATAACCGCGAGGCCTGCAGATAGACATAGCCCGACACAAAACAAAAACATGTAAGGAATGACTTACTACGCTTCTAGACGTACATGGCATGCGTCTAGAAATAGACGGATGTTAATAGGGTTTCAGGACGGAGCCGTGTTTGGTGAGATGCAGATTTGGTAGCATGCCAACTAGATAACATATCCGTTTAACTCGACTTGAAGTTGGCTGGGAATATTCACTACACCGTTTGGGAAATAAACTAGTTCGAAGAAGGAGTCCAGTCTTCTAGATTTTATCGCGTTCAATATTGCTGTAAAGTGTGATTAAAGTTTATTTATTACAAGCTCTTTTCGGCGAGCGTTGCTACGCCACCAACAGCTAAATCAGCATGAACTGTCACGGCCATATATGAAAGTTTCGTGCGGTGTGTAAGTAGCCGGTGGTCCACGGAGGTGGGAGGAGAAAGGGGGGCAGCGCATCTGTAGTCTATGCAGATGTATATGGGCGTCGGTAGTCATGAAAATGGCTACA
>LUGF01052665.1:0-12573 GCA_001625245.1 Calycopis cecrops | reverse complement strand
ATTCTAAGATTTTATCTGTATTTTTTTGCTTTTTGATAGGAACCAAAAATTGTTGAAGACCCCTTTACGTATGGAACCTATTCATCACCAGGCCCGCTGCCGGCGTGTAGAGATTGCGCATGTGCGTTGTTCTGCAAGCAGTAAATTACTTGATAGGAGATCAATTTTCAAATAATTACACCATGAAATAATATTCATGATCATCTATTTTTTCTCTTAGAAATAGGAAATATTTTCATACAAGAAGCTAATTGATCAAATGATATTAGTATCGAGTTCTTCGTCTAACTTAGGGATGAATACCAAAAGGCCTAGTACAGTTCTATTTGCTTTAGCATATGTTAGTCATAAGTAACTGCACTAAAAGGGGCTGTACGTCAAAGTTTGTGGCATCCACAGGATGACTGTGTCACCCTTGATAAGTTTGAAGGCGGCGGCGTGCTTCTTGAGCATGAGATGCGTGGCGTCGCCGCCGTCGTCCAGTATCATGTTGGGCTGCCAGCTGCCGCCGGGCGAGCAGCACTGATCGATGCACCACCAGAACGCCTCCTCGCTCTCGCCGCGCCACGCGAATATGGCGAAACCTGAAAAAAATGCTATGGCAAAATTTAGGATAGTTTCAAATTTAGGTTCAGATCTACTTTCAATGATCTTAGAATACCTGCGATATTAATGTTACAAAATATTTCTACATCATAAAAACAATAAACTGTTGTCTTGTTGAGTACTACTTAATGGCTCTCGCTCTTATCAACTCTGTATATTGCTCCTTAACGAGTGAACCCGAAAAGTTAACCATTCTTTCTGAAAATACCGACAATGTATTTTGATTATAGTATCAGAAATCAAAAGAGCAGCCGAGGCCAATTTCATGTCTGCTAGGAATCCGAAAATCTATTTTCGTGACGTGAATCCACTTTGTAGGAACCGATCACCGCACCTAAAAGAAATCTCACATGCGTAATGTTGCAAGTAAATCAGCGATCGCCTTTGGAATGCGCGGGAGACGCGGGACGCGGGAGACGCGAGACGCGAGGCGAGGGCGCGCAAGCGCATCCAATAAATCGGGGATTCCCCAAACGTACATGAAGTCCACTTAGTTGCGTTTCGAAGGATTATATTAGTTTTAATATTAGATACTAGATGGATCTGTATGTATAAAGTGTTACAGGCGTTGAAAAAGAAAGAATTGTTTTGTTAATTATCATTTTCGTTCAATTCAATTTTTTTTTTCAAAAACGTGACAGGTGGGAGGGGCCTGGCTCTGAAGTATTGTCGTTATGGACACTTTATCAAGTAATTTGTAACTTGGATGCCAATTTAAAATTTATTCCAATCCTAAAACGTTTCATCAAAGGATTTAATTTTGCCGAGTAAATATTTGCGACATCTAAACAATCCTTTAAATGTAACTAATTGATTTGATTAAATGTCTTAGGTTAATAAATTTATATGTATAATAGAAGTTAGGTGGCGGATTTGCCGCCCTAGGCTCGATCGGATACGTTGCCCTTTTTTATACATATTTAAAATGAGATACTTATTTTAGGAGTTTCTAAACTTTCCTTGTGCCATGTTTTTAGATATTTAATTCAAATTTTGTTATTTAATCACACAATTATAGTACCTACCTGCTTGTATTAATTTTAAATTCCTGAAAAGAATTATATCCATGATTGAATAAAAATTCAAATTCGATTTAAGTGAACCTTTTTTGTATTTAAAAAGTAAATATCATATGCCCTGTTTTGTTATTGTAACTACGGTAATGAAGATTAATAATTAAGTTTCACTTCAGTCGTGTGATCTAAAGCACACACTTTTTTAAATCAATATATTGCCAATGGAGGTGGGAGGAGAAAGGAGAACAGCGCATCTATATAACCTTTATGCGGATTTTTATGGGCGTCGGTAGTCATGAAAATGGCTCCGACTGCGCGTTTGCTCCCCTATACCATAAACAAAAAAATGCTGCGCGTTTCGTTCGGTTTGCGAGAGGAAAGGATCTTATTTTAAATAAGATTAGTTCACACAATTCATATTTTGTAAAAGTGCAGTCTGGTATTCTCTTGCGTAAATATAGATCGACTTATTGTTAGACAGTCTAATGTAACAAAAGGGGAACAACCATTTTGTCAGTTACAAAGTGTAGTATATTTTAAGTACATAGTGCTTGCACTTGGAGCTGTGTTCAAAATGAATTTTATTGAAATGATTTTTATTTCCCCTTTTTTATTTATAATATTTATTGATATCCTAATTTTACATATAGTTTCGTAAATCAGATAGAAATAACAAATTGTAATAAATGAGAAAAGGTGTCTGGGAGTCTACTACGTCAGCGAAATCGGAACCATACAAGAAGTGCATCTGTGCTGATGAGTCCTGTGAAATTCAACTTAAAGTACTTATAAACAAAACATCAGCCTGCAAAATGAATGCTGGAACTGACAAATTGTATGATATTTTAGTTTTACATTTGTATGGAGGGAAGGACATATTTATTACAGTCAATGGAACTTACCAAAGAAGCTGCTTTGGCTGTTCCATTGAGGTGCTAGTTAATCTAAACAAGCCAATACGGGAAGTTCCCCTAGGGAAACTTATTGAACTTGAAAACAAAAGGGACCAATGTGTGTCCAATCAATCTACTTATTCCATTCCCAAAGAAATATGGTTCTTAGTTGACCATATATACTTGCATGGCTTAAAAGAACCCAATCTGTTTGAGCAACCTGGCTTACATGCTGAAGTTCTACAAATCAGGGACTGGCTGGATAGTGGATCTATAGATCCCATTCCTGGGAGTATTCACTCTGTGGCTGAAGCTTTATTGCTACTATTAGAGAGCACTTCTGACCCAATCATTCCATATAACCTGCAGGCTGTGTGCTTACGAGCTTCTGACAAACCACACAAAACGCAACAACACAGCTGTCACTTTGTGAGTGAGAGGTGAGAGGTGCCAAATGTCGTATTATTTTTTTTTTAAATACTCGTCCAATTGGACTGCACTAGAAAGTCTCGACTGCAAGAATATGCATGCTTTTACAAGATCAACTGAATAAATTGTTGGTTTAGTGAAGCAAGCGAAAGCAAGCAAGCAAGCGAAAGCAAGCGGAAGCAAGCGGAAGCAAGCGGAAGCAAGCAAGCAAGCAAGCAAGAAGACTTCACAGATCTTGCCAATGGGATGCTTTCAATAAAATGTTTAAAAAAATCTAATAAGAAATATTGTTTATCCAGACCGTTTCGTTGTATTGTAGTATTCGAGAAGTACCCAGGACGAGCTTGATACATCACTACCTTTTAGTGAGGCAAATGTTAGGTTTAATTTTATCCCAAACTATTTTCAGTTGCCGGCTAACTTTTGTTTCTAAACACAATCTACTTTTGTCAAAAAGGGGTCAAAAATATAAAAAAATGTTGATTTAATTTCTTAAATAAATAAAGTAATTATTTATTAACTCACCTGTATATTCTAGCAAAATGGCGTTAAAATTGTTAAGTTTTCACACTTTATTCAGACAGCCTTTAAAGTTACTTCAGAAATACCCAGTAAATAACACTGCACATAACCTTAAAAGTGAACGGACGACAAGTTGCCGTATACGGTAGTGTCCACCCAATAGACCTCTTGTACAATATTAATATTGTAATTAAAATCGCCAAACTGATTTCTTAAGTGCTTGATAAATATATTTTTAGAGTTATACAAATTATTTAGTAAGCGCCTTCGAATGGTGTGTTTCTTAGAGGAGAGCTTTTTATCCCAGGAAACTGAGCTATGCATTCCCGTCTCCTTTTTTATGATATAGGGGAGCACACAAGCAGTCGGAGCCATTTTTATGACTACCGATACCCATAGACATCCGCATAGAGGCTATACAGATGCGCTGCCCTCCTTTTTCCTCCCACCTCCATGGGCCACCGGCTACTAACGGCGCGACCCAGGAGGTACCTTTCGACCACATGACACTTCTGTTAAATGACATCTATGTCGCCTGAGTGTAGAAGAGTGGCACATTGAAGTAAGGAGGAAAGAAGCAAGCGCGTCCGAGTCGATTATCGCCCACGTGTTACCGGATAAAAGTGACAAATGTTCTACCCACGAGGTTTGGGGTGGATACCTATTTTGAAACGTAAAGTTTAAAATCAAAATCAAAATATTTTTATTCAAAATAGAATTTTAAAAAATGCTTTTTGAACGTCAAAAATTTCATCTATCACCAGTTCAACCCTAGCCCTGTTCTAGCTTAGGTTTGCTAGATTTTAGTCACGCTGATCTAGCTCAGATTGGTTAGACAGTTTATTTTAGGTAAATGTGATGTTTTTATTTTAAGGTCACACAGATCTATTAAATTAGATGTTTTTGTTTTAAACGTCACACAAATCTATAAAGTAGATGTTTTTGTTATATGATTCAAAAATATTTTATATTATCACAATTTAACTAGCCGTCCCGTTTACTGAGCGCACATTTGAAGTTTATGCAAAATCCTTACTAATATTGTATTATAATACAATATTAGTAAGATTCCCGATAAGATTAGTAAGTACCCCATGGTACATCCAAATCACAATTATGGGGCCGCAATCAAAATGGTAACACCACTTTGATTGCGTAAAAGTGGTGTTACCATTTTGATTGCGGCTATACTTTTAATACTATTCGCTATCATTTGAAGCTTTAAAATTGTAAAAACTTTTTTATTGATTTATTAATCGTTGAATTTTTTTTTACAAAACACAATGAACAATCGTATAAATATGACATGTAATGTTTTTTTTAATTTTGATTGTAACAGTATTTACGGCCAGACTAAGTATATAGATGCCTAGCAGAGGACTGACATTCTGACAATGATGAGATGGGGAGGGAGGTATCGACTATTATATGAGTGTGAATACAATGTAACAAAATTATCGCTCGAAAATTTGGTTTACGGGTGATAACTGTACTTGATAGAAACGGTTCACAGTGTTCTGAGGCATCGGCCGATGAGACGTACGAGATACAGATGCAGGACAATCCGAACGTTTAGGCCGATAGTGCCTTTCTATTGCTTTTGCAAGAAAACTTTAGTGGCAAAGGGGCGTCCATTTAGTCCACAAATGTCATTTATTTCTCATCTGAAATGACAGTCATGCTGCATATCAGCCAAATTGAGCCTGTCCTTGCACACTTGCTCACAGGATCCCCCGCAAAGTGAGAGCTTCGCTATCGCATTTCGGTCGGTTTTGATTCAATGGATTTTTTTGTAAGTCAACTTCCAGAAGCTGTAGAGTGAAGTGTGGCTTCAGTTGGCAGTTTCGGTTTATTTAAAACAATCTCACAAGCCTTAGCTTTCAAACTACTTTTTCTTTGAATTCTGGGGATCCGGAGTTTTGGAACGATAACCTAATTTCACTTTGAACCTTCATTCTTCAAAGTTCCAACTAGCGCCTTGCGAACAATGGACCGAAGTTCTCTGTACAATATCGCTTTGATAATACATTTATGACTTCGTCGCTGAAACTGTAATCAGCCGGAAACCACCGCTAACTTCAAAACAATGGATCAATTAAAATTAATAAAGCAGCGAGCTGAATATCCATACATCAGGACATCGACACCTCGTCCGAGAGAGGGTTGGAGGGCCCACATTTGTGTTGCACTTGCCTTTCTTATATAAGATGTTAAAGTTATATTATTCTGGCGTGAGTCGCTATCTCATTAATTTAGAATTTAGGTCCTTAAGGGACATGATCCATGACGAGTGGGCGATGATTAGCA
Source organism: Calycopis cecrops (assembly GCA_001625245.1). NCBI lineage: Eukaryota > Metazoa > Arthropoda > Insecta > Lepidoptera > Lycaenidae > Calycopis > Calycopis cecrops. Next base: position 6,800 of record LUGF01052665.1, on the reverse strand, counting down.
AATATGGTGGACTTTCAACAGTGCATGGTCTAAAATATTTGATGGCCCATACTATACCTAATTGTTTTTTTTTATAGTAGTCGTATCAGAATGAGTTAAGTATAGAATAGTTACTTCCTTGGTATATTATATCATTAAATAAATACCTGTGTAGGAGAGTCGATTGGAGACAGAGTTGTAAGAGTAAGTGTGTTGTGCCGCGCTCCATACGGCGAAGTGCGAACCTAGTAACAATAAAACAATACATTTAATATTATTGGCAGCGCTTTAATCCGCTTACTCCTATTTGTAGAAGCGTGATGGTATATAGCCTACAGCTTTCCTCGATAAACGGACTATCTGACACTGAAAGAATATTTCAACTCGGACCAGTTCTCAAAAAACAAATTCTTCTGCGATATAATATTAGTAGAGATAAAATTATATTTTAACTGTAACTTTTTAGGGTTGAGGTTATGGCTTTATGATTTACTTGTGCGTAATTTATGAATGAGTGGATGGTAAAATAATGTAGTACCTCCGATTTATTACAATAGTATCCCAGAAAGCGTCCAAAAACTTTCGATTAATAAATTTAAAAAAGTTGTTAAAGAGCGTTTGTGTGGTAAGGCATACTATAAGGTAACAGATTTTATGATAGATACCACATCTTGGGATTAGTACCCTCCTCCCAGGCTGTTTCACCGGTTCTTCTCAGGACAGGGCTAGGGTTAAAACATTGGTAGATGTAATCGTTGACGTTCAAAAAGTAATTTCTGTAATTCATTTTGAATAAAAACTTTTTCATTTTTATTTTCAATTTACAATGCAGCTTAGCACTACCTCATACTACAGGTAGAGTGAAATTTTCGACTCTTATACACTTTTATTTAACTAGCCGACATGTCAACTTATTAATCATATGTATACATATAATTAAACAGTAAAATCCGTGTGTATATTGAGTAAGTATATTTACGAAAAACTAATTGGGATCGATGTTAGAACAGTATTAAAACAATTTTCAAAGATTTTAAATTTGTCCCTTTGTCCAAGCTAATCTCTGAAACTACTAGATGGATCCGAATGACACTTTTTGTGATGTAGAGATACTAATCCTGGTCAACATCTAGAAGATGGATATGAAAATTTTAAAGAAGCAAATAACAACAAATCACTTTGATTATAATAAAACACTGGCAAGCTCTCAGATTTAGATAAAAAAAGATGCTAGCTTTTACAACTACATTTGTTCTACGACTTTTGACATAGCTCAATAAATTTTAAAGTTTCCTGGCCAAACGCGTTGCTAGTTTGCTGACCTTATCTTGGCTTACAATCATAAATCTGTCACACATAACATTTTGTAACTCAATTTATCTTGCCACATTTTTTGTACATAAAGCTAAACTATTTAAGCGACTTGATAAACGATAAATATATAATTCCTTATTCAACCTTACTGGAGTCTTATTCAACGACCTTTCCTAGTCCTGTAGTAAGGCCCACTAATAATAAATGACATAGAATGCTTTTTATAAAAAAAAATTAGAACGGTCAAAAAAATTGCAGTGGCATATATTAGAATTCTGTATCTTTGTTTTTTTTTATTATTTTTCTATTTTTTGTTTTTTTTATTATTACTCTCTTTCTGCTTAGACTTCGGCGGCCCAAAGGCAGAGGATATGGTGAAAGTGTCTGTCCAGGTGGGGTTAAAGAAGAGAAGAGGCTGAGAGAGAAGAAGAGAGTAACTGAGTCTATCTTATTTTTTGTGATGTGGTGGCGGCTCATAGGCAACTACCTATTTTATCTATCCTTAAATTCGGCACTGCAGGTACGCCCAGTATATCAATACCAGTAGCAGTGACGTGCGTCTCATAATGACTGCTAGTGTAGGAGGATAAATATTGAAATTTATTGTTCTAGAAGCGGAATTCAGCTTCGCGGACAATCTCTATGGAGGCAATTCAACTACGTAGGACATACTATAGAACAATCCCATTGCAACGTTCCGACATTGTAGGGAGTGTTCAGAGGCGGCCAGACAGTGTCCAGGGAGGAGAAGTCTGGACTTTGCGCCGGTGTCAGCCTGTCGCTGGAGGGATCCTGTTGCTTGTAGATCCCGGATCTCCAATTATAGCGGGTTTAGTCGGTAAGGGTAACCTAATTTCCATAATGTCAATTTAGAAACAGATAGTCGCAAGTACACAGCCTTTTGTTCCGGTCAATACCAAATGACTAGGATGCCTATGGGCCTCAAGACCAGCCCGAGTTCGTTTTCCCGTATGATAACTATGGCTATGTCGGGGTTGACGTATGACAAATGTCTTGTTTACGCCATGATACGTAATTAAGCAGGCACAGCGATTTGAATAGCAAAGCGGGGCCATTTTTATTTTACACGAAAGCGATAGTATCGCTGTAATTAAACGTACCGTTTAGTTGACGCCGTAAACGGTCGGTACTGACGACAGTACAGATTTTATATGTGCACTAGTTGACCCGACAGCCGTTGTCTTGCCGGAGCACAAGTTTGAAATTGGAATGTGGTGACTAGCGCCATTTATGCAAGATGTATTTTTACGTGAATATTTAAAAACTTTTGACGCAGTCTGATATTATGACCAAGTTAAAATTCATTATTAAATTCGCACACGATAAATGTGAAACTGAGAAGTTAAAGATGATAATTAGTAAGTAATTTTTATTATTACTTTCCAGACTCACGTTTTAGGGGATATTCAACTACTGGATGGAGAAAAAGTAATGGGAGTCGCAAGAGATGTCACATACTTGTGTCCATACAGTGGTCCTTCCAGGGGCTTCCTCAAAGTTACAAATTATCAATTACATTTCAGACCGACAGATCCAAAGTTTTTCTATGAAGACCTATATTATTTTTTAATAATCTATTCATAATAAACATATATTAGTAATAAAAAATACAATACCTAATAAAAACTGCCCAATAATATATCAATCTTTTTTACATTTAACATTGAATGTTTTCGATAAAGTACCTACATAACTTTTTCATATTTTCATTTCATCTCATTTCCAGACAAGAGCGCTGACGGTAGGTCATTCTGATGAATGTGAAATGATGCGCCTCCTGGCCAAATTTCAAGCTAAAATTGTGGCCACTTCGAAGATTGTTCAGAAATAATTAATGATAGCCAAGGAATTTGAAGTACGACATCATATCATTTATTATTTCACCATGTCATACCATGCCACGTCACTAAAACTATTTTATCAATGTAGTCAAGGATGCTGCAAAAGCAAAGCAGCAGGTGCATGGTACTTCATTAAAGAAAAACTTTGATCATTAATGATAATGAAGATAAATACAAACCGCGTATTGACTATTCATTTATTAATGATTCTCTCGATAATAAGTCAAGATCGAGCAACCCGTTTCCGCCGCCATTCACATGCAACTGGCGCCGAAATCCGGAGACATCTTGAGCCTGTGACCTTACGAAACGCTTCAAAAGACGAATTGAGATGGAATACTGAACACTGCCACGTTGCGGTCAGCGACTCCGAGATCGTCTAAAACTTCATTGACACTGAGAAATAAGCTATACATTACGTGTACGTTACGATTTTTTTAATTATTAAAAAAGATACCTAGACTTAATTGCTAGTAAAATATATTTTTATTTTATTATTTTGTTGCACCCACACAATAAATACCTTGGTTTTAATACGGCAACTCACAGCTTGGCAGATATGGGTGTGCTTTAGTACTTCATTTTACCAAGCGAACGTCATGTTGGTGACGTCATGTGATGGTCACGCATCAATTTGTTATCGCAATCATTAACATTCAGAACATATATTATATTTCTATATATTTATATAAAATTCTCGTGTCACAATGTTAGTACCATACTCTTCCGTACTTCCGAAATTTTGTGTAGGTCTGAGAATCGGCCAATATATAATATACAAGGTTGATAAAAGCGAGAGGCATTACTCGAAACCACATATTTAGTGTATAATTTCCAGGCTATACAACTATAAACATATCAATCTGAGCAATAGTTTAGCTACAGGAATTTTTTAAAGTTTTTTCTCACTTCGTACACACTGTATCGCAGCTGATCGCCGACTATGGCCGGCCGGGGTTATTCACCCTTTGCTCGCTGTAGCCGCCCGATACTTAACATCTTGTCGCTATTTAGATTGTTTGGAAAAAGTATTTTCGTATACTTGTCGTAAACTTTTTTTTAACAGTTTCGGATTAACTGCAGGCAGTTATAGTATATGTTACATAAAGAACATTTAATGTCTCTAGCTCTTATCAACCCTGTATACGTACACGTGGGGATACGATAAAATGCTTGTACACTTCACGTACACGTATGACTTCACGACAGGAGAAGGCAGAGAGACCAGTTGCCACATGTCACGTACCCTTGCTTCCTCACGGTCATAACTCTTGTCATACAGTGACGATTGCGAAAGCTCTTGATACCATATTCCTCCGTCCCAACAGTTCTGACCATGATACGCGAACCCACAGTCGAGCTTCAATAAACTGTCGCTTCAGTACATTAACGGTTTCAGAATATTACTGAAGTTGCCGCGGTTTTGCTCAGCTTTACTAATGTTTGCGCAAGAGGGAAGGGGGAACGTAATATGACTTCTACATAATAATGGGGAAGATGGCGACAGCTACATTAGCAAGACTGTCTTAAAGACCTAATAGTACCTACTACCTAATAGTAGGTAAATATTGGCTGAGGGCTTCCGTGAAGCTTTAGTGGGGTAGGGTCCTCCTTCTAGGGAGTTCAGAATCCCCATACTGGTCGTAACCCACCCAGAATGCGCCAATGCGGCGTACCTGTTTTCCTCGCGCTAAATCCAAATGATATGATTGTTGTTCCGCAAAATAAAGCGTTTTTTTATTATTTTATTATTATATCATTAGTGTAGTAGGTTGAAGCAGAATCAAAATTATCATTTACCATAAATTACGAACTCGTGGAAAGTTAAATTTCCAAGTTGGTTAACCGTACACATACGGTATTCCACCTTTGCCTCGAGAAAAGGTAAAAATTAAAAAATAAAAATGTCACACACCACCTGGGCTACTGTATTCAAATGCGTTTTTTTCGGAATCCCCGCGGGTTTGGAAACTACCCTGTGAGGTCGACGGCTTATGTTTTTGTTGTTACTGTTTTTACTACAACTCGGATCACTCCATCCTTTCCGGGCAGTGCGGTGCTGATTCTTCCCATCTTCCATTGCAGAGGGGGCACACCATTTTCTTGTATTAAGACGAGTTCGCCAGCTTTAGGAGGGGAAGTAGGAGAGAACCATTTAGTTAAGTAGTTCCATTGAAATACCAGTTCCATAACTGATATTGTACATAAAAGGGCATTGTATTCTGATAAGATTTTTTTTTTGCATTTTTAGGTTTTTTCCATAAGTTCATTATATATTTATATAATATTGAAAAGTAAGTCATCAGTTTTCGCTAGCTGTGTTGTACAGATTATAAACTCTGGTTTAGGAATACATTTAGAAACTATTGTCAGATATAGACTTATCGGTGATCTTTTTAAATCGCTGATATACAACGTCGATAAAAGCGAGTCGTTAAATGAAATTACGTATGCTAAAAGTGTTTACTGTTAATCCGTTTGTCTTGTTACTGTGTGTAATATTAAACTTCCGCAAATATATTGCTTCATTTAGTTTAGATATTGCCATGAACAATACTTGACTTGAGTAATAATCTGAGAACTTGTCACATCACGTCGGCCTTGGTAAGTATTAAGTAACTTTAGTTCTAACTTGTACCTAATGTCACCTCCTCGGTCGCGCCGGCCCAATTCGGCTGCATGCAAGATACAATGTGGCACTACCTCTTACAATAGAATTTGTATAGAAAATCGTTTTTTTTTATATTTCGACATATTTTCCTATGCAAATGTTGTTCAGTTTCATTGTCTGAACACACCCATCCCACCCTACACCTCCCGTTATGCCTCATACATCTAGGAACCTATCTACACCGAAATTTGGCATCCAGGTAGATGTTACGACGTAGGCATCCGCTAAGAAAAGATTTTTAGAAATTCAACCCCTAAGGGAGTGAAATAGGTTGTTGAAGTTTATATGGATTTCTTAGAAATTAACGCGGGTGAAACCGCGGGGCACAGCTAGTATAATATAAAGCTGAAGAAATTGCTTTTTTGTCTGTTTGAACGCGCTAATCTCTGGAACTACTGGTCTGATTTGAAAAATTCTTTCAGTATTAGTTCTAAGTCCATTTAGCGAGGAAGGCTAAATGGGCTAACTAATACTAGGCAGGCTAGACTACTTTTTAACCGACTGCGGTAAAAAGGCGGATAGGTACATGTAAACCAAGGGTAATAGTAATAGTAATAAGTTTATTTTCAAAATATAAAGTTTTACATATTCTCCATCTCAGATTCGCCAATCATAGAACAGTTTAAGATCGAGCGGTATTAGGTAGGTACATAAAATGAGATCGAGTGAACGTCTGTGTCTGTGCTAGTATCAACTGTGTTACAGACACAGGCGCCTTCCTCTTCCAGTCAATAAATAATTACTACACTGTGCCGTATAAATTATTGAGATTTTTTTAAAAAAGGAAATAAATAAACAAGTAAATAAATTGTTAAACTTAACACTTAATTAATATAAATTAATGAAACAGTATGTGTAGTGTGTCTCTCTGTATGTGTGTGTTTATAGTGTGCGTGAGTATGTATGTTAGTGTGTGTATGTGCGTGTGTGCGCGCGCGTGCGTGTATATATGTATATGTGTGTGTGTGTGTGTG
>LUGF01052656.1:265281-280312 GCA_001625245.1 Calycopis cecrops | reverse complement strand
TAAAGTAACAAAATGTTATTTATTCTCATTTTCTCAACAGTTCAACGTTGTGTATGTTCAATGTTGTCTTATTTTTTAGGAACTTAATTATAACACGTGAAGCCCGAGGACGCCGGCCTCTACACCTGCGTCGCCAAGACCAGCACCGGCAACATATCCTGCTCCGCCGAACTTACCGTGCAAGGTGACAATAACTTGAGTTTACTTCTTAAGTATCGATATGAAAGAAATATGTGAAGTGAAATGGTGAGAAACAGTAAGGGTGAGCGTAACGTCTTACCACGAAGCCTTTATTTCCATTCATTTCAAAATTATGTTTGTTCTTAAGTTTTAGTGGATATGTGGGACTTAAGCAGTTAGCTGAGATTTTCTGATCTCTTCAACAATGGCAGAGTCTTGACAATTTGATTCGTTTTTTTTTGTCTTTTGATTAAGTAAATGAGAAAATGTTAACAATCTTTCATCTCACAAATCTTCTCATAATTTCAGGCGCTGTGAATGTTTTACACCGCGAGCCTCAAAAGCCCGAGCTTGTGATAGAGAATCGCGAGCCCATCGTTGCGAGTGGTGCCTCCGCGATCCTGGAGCTGGTCTGCAAGGGCTTCCCGAAGCCCGACGTGGTATTCAAGCACAAGGATAAGGTCGTGGAAGCTGACACCAGACACAAGTGAGAAATTTATGAAAACTAAAGTTTCTCGTTTTTTTTGTACCATTTATTTTTACTAACTTTCTTTTTTATATTGACAGCTGTCAGTCGTGCTGTCTCTACATCTCTATACTACACTATGATGGTACGATCCTTCGGGATTCCCCTTTTTTTAATTTGAGAGATTCAATTGACAGGTGAAATGTTGCTAGATAGGTAGTTGTTTGTGAGTACAGCTGTAAGTTTGTTACTTTATTTACGTAAAAGCTACTGAAATGGTATTAATGAACTTGTATGATTACAATCCGGATAAGATCGGTTACCTTACAAAATAAAAATTTAATGGATCCTTTGGGAGAAACTTTACGTGGAGTAGTTACTTCTATTCAATTTTAATTTCCAACATATCAATATATCCTACCAAAATGTTTGGCTGTGGCATTAATTGTTCCATGTAAACAGAATGACTCAGGGATTAAACTAAAAAATGTTTTTATTTTCAATTGACTGCCTCATGGTCTAGTGGTAACCATGTTCAACCACAGACGAGAGTTCCCGGCGGACGAAAAAGTACTAATTTAAGCTAAGCAAGTACACGATGTGTTCAAGGATCCACCTGCCCCCGGATAAGATTTACTGCTGCTTGTTAGCAGACTAATTTATCTAGTTTAAGTTCAACGCTAAGTTTGAATAAATATAAAATACACTTTGACACCTGTTTTGGTGGTTCTGGTTGCAGATTGGCAGATGTGGCTTAAATAAAAATGCCTTAATATGTAGGTATAGAAATGTTACTGTAGGCTTTACAATTGCGAATAGATAATATATACTATACTATTATGTAACGAAACTACTTCCTGGCATTACGTTTGCATTATAAATGGTATCGGTGAATTGAGTACTACTTGTCCGTTTTAAGTAGCCACACAGTTTTAATTATTGTAGTCTATTTAGGTTGCGGTTCTTTTAGAGATATATATTTACGTATAACAACATCTATACGCTGCAGTATGTAATTACATGTTCAGTATGTTTAGTAGTATGATTATTTTTAAGGTATTTTTATTTCATTGAACAACGTTTGTGTAAACAAAATTTTAGACCATAAAGATTAATAGAACATTGTACTGCTTCGATTTCACAACTTTTTGATTTTTCTGTTTTGATAAGTTTGGAGTTACCAAAGGGATCAAAAGCATATCAAAAAAGTTTTGTTCAGCATTTTCCTCTGGTACATTGTAAAATATATAAAACTCTCACAAAATGATGGAACAAAAATGATTGCAAAAAAAAGCATAAAATATGTATTGTCTTAATATCAAAGACTATCCCAAGATAGATAGATAATTTAAAAGTGGAATATAAACGCACAATAAGTTACAGTGTACGTGAATGACGCTACGGACAGAAAAAGGCGGAAAAATGGGTAGAAGCTTTTGTCCAATAATATAGGGCTTAAGAGCGTTTACGCCTTGCGCACGTGGTTTTATGTAATTCATGGGTAATTCAAACCCACACATACGGATCGCCGTGTGAGTAGCATATATATAATGTTAGTATATTCTATAGTCAAATTAACCCACTATGATCCTCGTACAGAATTGATTTCGTTTGCGACCAGTGTTTTAGACACGTTTTAAAAAATTAACAGAAAAATAATTACGATACAATAATCAAAACTTTAAATGCATGATTGTAAAGAATATGCTCTAGTTTATTGGTAAGCTAATATTATATTAAATTAAATAAGGTATATCGTCGAAAAATACATATAAAATTTGAAAAATTTCACATTTTTTGAATTTTAATTTCTCATAGATAAGATACCAAAACCAATTTTTACTACTAACTATTCTCTCAAGGATCTTATCAAGTGGATATTATTTTTTGTTAATTATATATTTCAGTACTTTTATGATATTTTGAGCTTCGAAACTGACGCTAAAAGGGAAATTAACAAACCTCTAATAAGTAATCATGATAGAATGCGTACATACTAAATTAATTGAAATATTTTTTCTACTAACTATTTAGTCAGAACAAAATGTCCTGACTTACTTTTCTCAATTCAATTGACACGTATTATTTTTAGTCATTCACTTTTCCTCTTCATAGTATTTCAAATCAGATAATTACAGAACTTCGAAACATTCAAAGCTTCACAAAATGTTAAAATACTATAAAATCCAAAGACAATTTTCCATAACGTTGTAATTGACGGGAGTCTTTGTAATTCGAGTGGGACGCATTAGTTTTGGACCACCGAGCGCGCAGTTCCCCCGCGGATCGTTGTCACACCTCATTGCTTGTCGCTACAACATTTCTACTTAATTAATTCCCCAGTAACGACAGCCTGGTACATTTGCCTCGAAGAAAATCGAATAAATGCTTCATTACCCCTTAAAGAGATTGTAGATGGGACAGTAATAATTTGACGTCCGTCGGTGTCAATATTTGTGTTCGCTTAAATTTTCATAAAAATTGGCAAGAATAACATACATAAGCGAAATTGGTATACATGCAAATAACTTGATTAAATGTTAATTATAAGCATTTAATAAAGTTGTATACTTTGTCGAATATTTAAATTGGTGTGTTATATTGTATTTTTTGACTTATGTTGCACCAGCTGCATTTACTTATACATACATTAAAACCTAAATATTAGATCAAAAAAGCTTTTTCCGCCTACTTTGAAAGAAACTATTTTTTGAGAGATATTTTTCTGGGTATTTTATCCACGCCATATCTATAAATATTATACCGGATCGGAAATACCGAGGAAGGCAGCTGGTTCCATAGTACTGTTGTACGCGGTAAAAAATGGCGTTTATACCGCTCAGTACGCAACTTTAAAAACGTTAATACATACCTTGGTGTTATTATCATTTTTTAAGTCAGAGTTCACTAACTCGGACTTATAAAATGTGTTATTAGTGAGCGTTATATAAGTGATTGTATCAGTCGTCACTAAATGGATCCGATAGTTCTAATAGCTATCTATGTTATACAAAAAATGTAAAGGAGCCAAATGAGCTCGGATCACTTCATTGTAAGTGAATACTAGAATAGTAACATTTCCGGCCGGTACCGGCGATATATCTCTGTAGACATACGAGTACGACGATACTCTGCGAAATGGTTCCGGTGGTATACCAAAATCCTAACAGCGCGCGTTCGCTCCTGATTGGCCCTGCGCGCGCTGCAGCTGCCCTCTCATTGGTTCAATGACAGCTTTGCAGTACAGCTCCGAATGAAGCCCTGACAAGGTCCGTGTCTTGGAGTTGAGAAGTGGCCCCTTTTACAAACAAAAATTATCTTAAGACCCTTAGGCCTTATAGGGACCTTTTTATTCCAGGGGAATGCGTTACGCACCAGCCCTCGGGGAGTGTAGCAACCTCGAGGAGAGTGGGACTCCTGGCCGTGTGCCAATGCTATTTTAACATCGCTCCCAATTAGTTTTTCGTAAATATATTCAGTGTACAGAATTTTACTGCTTTATTATATGTATATTTAATTGGAGGTTATTAATGGCAGTGGCTGCGGCTTTCCGGTTACGTATGTGACGAACTGCCAATCGCGTTTCGTCACCAAAGCAAATAATGTTTATTTATTTCCGCTTGCGAAACGATACGCATTTATAAATGATACTATTTAGTTTTAATTTGACCTAACAGATTCCAGTTAACGGTGAGCGTTTTACTAACAATAGCGTTGTAGGAACAATCGTTGTGGTTGTAATCGAATATCCGTTGCTGTGATTCCGTTACCATGGTGATATTGAATTTCCTTTTGATAACAAATCCAGGGTGTTACATCGATAGACATTGTAGAAGAAACCGAAGCCTATCTGTGGATTTCATACAGTGACTCGTGTAATTTTACTAACTTTGAATAAATTCAAATTTATAATTAACGAGTTATTTTTAAATTGTTAAAAGTATGTAATTAAGTAGGTACTGTAATTATGTAATTACCATAGTAATTTAAACATGGTTGATTAAAGTGAAATAAAAAAATTACCTCACTTTTGTTACCTTAACCGGCGCCCTCTGGGGAAGGCCTGTGTCCAGCAATGGGCTTCTTCTGGCAGATGATGATTACGATAATTATGATGGAAACTGATCCATTCTTGACTGACACAATATGTGATGACACCAGACCAAAAAGCAGCCAAGATGACGTGAAAAGAAAAAATTTTACGTCTGCAATGCATACATACTCGATCAATTTTATCTGGATGATACCTAACACTAGGTACTTATCTATCTAATTAACTAATAGTACTTGTAGATACTTTTCCCTCACTATTGTTCGACGTTAAGTTCAGCTATTCTGTGTTGTTTAAGAGCCAGATTGATATGAGAGGGGTAAGAAGTCTATTGTTTTTAGTTTAACAACTCGATTATGCTCATAGAACATAATATGGTATGCGTAGTTTTAAGGTGCTGATAAACTTGAGCATTCACATGTAATGAGCGCGAATGTTACATACAGAAAAATAAACGAGAGCATTCTAGCGAGCATTGATTCGAGTTTTTTTGCCAAGCCAAGCTTCGGTCATAATTCCTCGTCCCCGTTCCCCGTCACTAGAATGCTCGTGAAGATGTTTATAGCTATGTTTGGCTCTATGCTTGGCTCGGCTCGTTGTTCAGTTCGGCAAATATAAAAACGGCGAATGCTCGATGTTCTGTTACAAATGAATGCTCAAGTCTATCAGCACCTATATTAACCTTATACTGTCGCAGTTCTGCTCCAATAGACCCGATCCTTAATATTTAGGTATTCAAGTCAATAAAGGTTTTTATCGCCATATCCGTCACATTTCAGAATCACTTAAGTAAACAATCATAACTTAATGTGATCTGTTGTTGTGTAGGTCCGTGTTCGTACAGACGTTACTGCTGTTTAGAATGTTTTAATATTTTAAGCATAAGCAAATATCTGTAATGTTTATATTTCCCTTTCGCCTGGTTAGTGTCTAAATTGTGCACTAGGGCATGGGTTTTAACTGTTTACATTATGTCTTTATATTACCTGCATATCCCCGATCATGATCCTCTCAACAGCCCAAACGTTCATGTCAGTGCAGAGGCCATTTTAGCTACCGGGTGCAAGCTGCCCTCGACGTCAGAGTCGCAGCAGAGGGATTCGGTCAATGTATTTAATTAATGAATTACTTATTACAATCTCCCCCATACCAGGATATATGTCTCTCATCTGCGGCAGAGAGGAGGGCGATCCACCCAAACCTAGTCTGGTAGCCCGACAAGCAGTCATTGCAATCTCATGAAGCATTCAACCTCATAAATTCAGGTCCGAAAAAATATCTGCACGGCCTCTATAGAGCACAAGCTATTGTATAGGTACGCTTAGGTGGTTTACCCAGTTAAAAGATCTAAAGTAACAAATATAAAAAACTGACTGCTAAAGTTGATTAACTATATTTAAATAATAAATAATTATATTTAAAAATAAATAAAAGACAGAGTGCTTTAGTGGCACAAGTGCACAATTTCTTGCAACCTTACAGGTTGTATTTAGAAATTTGATTGACAAAAGACGGCGACGCTTTTCCATGTTGACAAGATATCGGTACCTAGTCATCGACCATCTGTTATTTTTTAAAATAATATAATAGAAAAAGATGGGGGAGGCCTTTATCCAACAATTGGGCACATGATATAGGGCTAAATATAATATAATATTAATAGGATATGCGAGCAATTGGAGTCATTTGATGACTAATGATGCCCATAACACCGGCTCTGATGTTGGTTATGTAGTGCGTTGTCTACTGGGCCACCGGCTAAATACAATCCGAACAAACCCTGGTAGCATAACTATCACTATGAAGGCGGTATCCCGAGTGCGAGCTCTCCAGTCGTCCAGCGCGATGAGGCTGCAATGCAGAAATGCCACTATTACTTTCTAAAACCCCGATGCCTGTATCTGCAATGACAAAAAATAATGGGCAAGTCAAGCCGAGGAGATTGTCTAGTTTGCGTATCCAAGTCCAAAGCAATAAAATACACACATTACGCAGATTAAACGCTCGATTATACCCACTTTTAGAGGTTTGTGTGTATGTTGTATGTATGGGTTGTATGGTTGGATGTATGGGTTGTATGTAATTAAGTTGTTAAAGTCGGATTTGCATTTGCAATTATGATGACCGCGCAAAGTGTATTATTTAGTAAATAAACACAACTTTGTACACTTGGACATTTTATATTAAGGCTGTGAGCGGTCCTACCTACTTACAACTTGACTTACAGGTGAGGTTATATGTTGACTGCGCCCCGCGGTTTCACTCATGTTACAATTTTTGTGTTTCAATAAACAAGTCCTGTTGAAATGTACAATACATTTCACCAACTATTTTGGTATTCTTGATGGAAAGTCATGGTAAATAATCTTTATTAAATAATATGTTTTTTTATACTATTTCCACGTTTTATTATACATGAAATTGGTAGTTTTTTTGGGTAATATATTTAAGAGTAAACTGAAAAAGCTCCTAGCTTTTTTTATTGTAAACTAGCTGCGCCCCGCGGTATCACTCGCGTAAATTTCGGTAGGGGGAAAGGAGGGCATCTGTATAGCCTCTATGCGGATGACTATGGCGTAGTCATGAAAATGACACCGACTGCTTGTTTTCCCACCTTTACTATAAAAAAAACTACACTTCCGAATTGAAAAATTCTTCAAGTGTTAGATTGGACGTATATCGAGGAAGGCTATTATTATCTTATATACCACTAGCTGGGCCCCGCGTTTCACCCTCGTAAATCCCACAGGAACATTTTTTCGCCACAAAACTATCTTATGTGTTAATCCAAGTTACCCTGTATGTGTGTGCTAAATTTCATGAAAATCGGTTCAACAGTTTTTGCGTGAAGGAGTAACAAACAAGCAAACAATCACATACAAACTTTCGCCTTTATGATATTAGTAGGATTACGCTGTGGAGTACTCGGGCTATGCGGGTGAAACCGCGTGGCGCTGCTAGTTCAATGCGAAGCGAAGGCGTTTGATGGCTCCCGCCGCCCACGGCTATGCAGATGCGTTGCCCTTTTCAACTCATCCCCCCAATGGGTCTCATAAACTTCACGATATTAGACAGTCATAACCTGAATCATACATGATAATGTCCGTCTCAGTTGTTTGCAGAGGCTCCCACTGGCTGCTTCAAAGACGGTTCTACCCACCTCCAGATCGGTGCTGGAGGTGACTTCAGCCCCGAACTCCGCTGGGCTTTAGGGCAGGGTTTCTTAAACTTTTTGCAATCACAAACCCCTGTTCAGAATTTAAAAGCTCCGTGGACCCCCGTCAAATAATATTTAAGGAAAGAAAACAAATCCTATTTATGTAATATGTGTTATATTAAATATCACTGTATGTACACAAGAATGTCAAGGTTTATCTGAGCAACTGAACTACCGCGGACCACTGACACATACTCCACGGACACCCCGCTTTAAGAAACCCTGCTTTAGGGGCTTGAAATCAGTTTTGTAGCCATAAAAAGGGGTATTCCAAAAAGAACCGATTATCAACCCCAAGGCCGTCAATCCCGGGCTCCGCCAGAGATTATTCCGGGTGCGTTTTGTGCAAATGAATTGTTGTTCGACAGAGTACCTACCAACAGTATACTAAAAGTGTTTGATAGACCTGAGAGTCAGATTTGGAGTCACTAGACGAAAGTGAAAAATATTCCAAAGTAAAAAAATATAAGTTTTTATAATAATATTTGTAATTGTTAACATATATTTTTTTTTATCACAAATAAATTATTTATCATCAAACTGATTTCACCAACGTGCCTCAAATCTTTGCTAGCATTCTTCAATGTAGAATATTTTATCCATTTTCTTGGCCGTCACAACCGTAGAAGTACCTCTCGCTCACGTTCCTCCGCAAAAGTGCTTGCTGTCTTGTTGTCGTCGTATCCAAAGCGCTCTGAGTTCTGACTGCTCTTTGCTTTCTTATACTATAATCTATATCTATATAATATTATATAGAGGAAACCTTTGTATTTTTGTATGTTTGTATTGAATAGGCTCAAAAACTACTGGAATGATTTCAAAATTTCTTTTACCATTACTTAGCGGGATTCTTCCGAATCCGTATAGGCTATATTTTATCCCGGAAAAATGATTTTCTATTTAACGCGGGTGAAACCGCGGGGCACAGCTAGTATACTATAAAAATATCCATTTTCTTGGCCAATAGGACCGGAGAGGGACCTCTCGTATACATACGTGACAGAAAGAGACTGCTGTCTCATTTTCGTCGTCATCAAAGTATCTCGACTGCTTTTTGTTCCCGTATACTATTTCACTGTACTCTAAAATATACTTCCAAATTGGTAATGTAATTAGTCTCCAATCTAATTGATGGTTATTTATTAAGGATAAAGCTTTACGCGTCTTCTCGCACGGATAAACACATTTAGCACAAACAAGACCATAAATAAAGCAAAAAACATAAGCGAGATTCATGGAAGCCGTGACTTAAGAGTCTTTCAAGTAAATATTCGAATTGGGCGAACTCATGATTTCTGATATTATTTTCGCCACCTCTAACCTTTATACCCACGCTTGTCTCGTTGGACTGATGCCAGGGGTTCGCTCTTCATTCATGCTTTCTACTACGGTTTTATATCTGAGACAATCTAGAAAGTTGGATGAGTCACGGGGAAAATCGATGGGGGATTCCTTTTGAGACGTTTTTATGGGTTTCCAAAGTGATTCCATTTTCAGTTGTTTTTAAAATTGGAATGCATAAGTCTGTGTTATTATTACGTCATCAGGTGTTACTGAACTGGGTAAAAGGTAGTGCCATGCTGCATTGCAGCCGAAGTGGTGCGGCACGACCGGGGAGGTCTCATTCATACAGCGACATCGCTGTCACGTTTGGTGCTCCTTGTGAGTTTCCAGCGGTCCATTGGAAAGGAGAAGCGAAGGATGGCAACACATCTGAAAATTCAGCGAAATCTACGGAAGTCGTTTCCCATCAAAATGCTCCAACTGCTCGTTTGTCTCCGTACATAAACACTCATATGCTGCGGTAACCAGTCCCTTCCATTTCTTTGGCTACCCTCATCCAATCATCCATCAATTTTATGATACCCGCATATAACGTTTTTAGGGCCTTAAAATGTCCAGGGAGGAACTCGCACGGCGAAAAGTGTATTGCCTCAAATGCAACTCAGCTCGAGTATAGTTTCAAAGACAGAACCAGTTGCCATTGTCGGCTTCGGTATTTTAGAATATTTTCGAAAAAATGATGATGAGGTGTTCTTCAAGAAGCGACAAAAAGCCTACTCTCAGCATATTATCTTCGGGTTTCGTGGATGTTGATTGGCGGAGGAAGTCACCTACACTTTTAGTGACAAATAAGCAGGGTTTGCAGCTTACTCTATTAAAAAAATCGTTTACTGGAATCGACCGCTCGAGGCGTGTTCTTGGTTTTAGTCGGACTTTTCAACATAACCCAAGTCTCAGAAACAAACTCTTTACAAGGAATGCGGATAGTAGCCGGTGGACCTTGGAAGGGGGAGGAGGATGGAGGGCAACCAATCTGTTTAGCATATGTGTGAATGTATACCTATGGGCGTCGGCAGCATGAAGATCGGTCCGACTCCCCGTTTGCCTCCTTTAAGAAAAAACTATTGAGAAAAAAAAAACTATCGGTGCTATTGCTGTGGATACCATCACAAACCACAAATTCCAAACAAACTCGCGGGTCAGAGCTAGTCAAGTAATATGACGAATGTCGGCAAACACAATGTACGTCACAGTTTCCGTGAACCTCTGACCTTTTTAATCTGCTGCCCACGTCCCAGTGGCAGGGCGCCAAGTTTTGGAGTTCACCACAAATATTCATTCATAAATTCGTTTAATCTAAATGTACGCTCCGGGTATTACGTAAACGGGCAGTTCCATGTTTTAAAGGGCTAGCGGCATTTTTATGGTTTCGTACCATAAAAAATAGAGTCACTTTAGGGGTCCGTTGTATACAGAAAAGCAGGCGCGGCGGGGCTGCACTAAACCCCGTTTGGCGCTTAACATTGGTCCCATGTCCTAATGGATTTGAACTGGATAAAAACCTCTTAGGATTATAATCGAAAGCCGACATGAATCTGATCAGATGAGTATGTTGTCCGTCTGTCTATGATAGACAGATTTTTTTTCAGTAACGCGAAGAAGTGATACTTCTTCGCGTTACTGAAAAAAAATCTGTAGTAAAAAAGCCAGTATAGGTCTTCGATTACTTGGAGCACAAAAAAAATGTTCCTTCTTCCTCAGAGAGTTTTCAGGTACCTACCAATCTTTATAGCTGAGGCAATGCAGTTATGTGCCCTCCTTCACTTCACACCTATCAAACGTTATAGCTGCGGCAATGCAGTTATGTGCCTTTCTTCCCTTCATACCTACCAATGCAGCTATGTGCCTTCCTTCCCTTCGTACCTACCAAT
Organism: Calycopis cecrops; assembly: GCA_001625245.1. Classification (NCBI taxonomy): domain Eukaryota; kingdom Metazoa; phylum Arthropoda; class Insecta; order Lepidoptera; family Lycaenidae; genus Calycopis; species Calycopis cecrops. Next base: position 269,183 of record LUGF01052656.1, on the reverse strand, counting down.
TTTTATAGCTGAGGCAATGCAGTTATGTGCCCTCTTTCACTTCATACCTGCCAATCTTTATAGCTGAGGCAATGCAGTTATGTGCCTTCCTTCCCTTCATACCTACCAATCTTTATAGCTGAGGTAATGCAGTTATGTGCCCTCCTTCCCTTCATACCTACCAATCTTTATAGCTGAGGCAATGCAGTTATGTGGCCTCCTTCCCTTCATACCTACCAATCTTTATAGCTGAAGTAATGCAGTTATGTGCCCTCCTTCCTTTCATACCTACCAATCTTTATAGCTGAGGCAATGCAGTTATGTGGCCTCCTTCCCTTCATACCTACCAATCTTTATAGCTGAGGCAATGCAGTTATGTGGCCTCCTTCCCTTCATACCTACCAATCTTTATAGCTGAGGTAATGCAGTTATGTGCCCTCCTTCCCTTCATACCTACCAATCTTTATAGCTGAGGCAATGCAGTTATGTGCCCTCATTTCCTTCATACCTACCAATCTTTATAGCTGAGGCAATGCATTTATGTGCCCTCCTGCACTCCATTTTGTCATTGATGCAAAGGAATCCAAATACATGTTGAATTAATACTAGACAATCTGAGAACCTCCTTTTTTGCAGTCGGTTAAAAATGATTTCTGTATTGTGCAGATCCCAGGAAAACAGTTTTCCATCCGCAATATTGTAATTGGATTAATCAGCTGGTTGCATACTGCCTCGTAAGTAGGTCATGTTTTAACAGAACTTCATTTTCATATTGCATACAAATATATTTAACAAAGTGTATTAACTGCATTACATAATATGCATCTAGTCGGCATGTTACAACTATAGATTTAGAATGTACAAGGCAAGACAAAAAAAATATTTGACAAATGTCAGAATTACTACATGACTTTGTCATTAAGTATATTATGTAACCGGGCCGCTATGACCTCTTACTCGCGTAAAATAATTGTCTCATATGTACTTCATCTACTGTCTCTTTTCTTTTCCGATGATTGGAAGTTAATTGGAATGTCTCGCTCCCACGCTTTGTACATCTTTCACGTAGTGAGAACAATTCTAAATCTATGTTTACAACCATCGCAAATACTATACCGGCGTGATGCTAGCATGTCGTGTATCGTGAAGATTGTGATAATGGCAACTCTTCAGCCTTGGGTTCCATAATATTATTATAGGCTGCCTCGTGGTCAAGTGGTAAGCGTGTTCAACCACAGACGTGAGGTCCCGGGCTCGAATCCCGGGTCGGACCAAAATATTGTTATTGGGATTTTTCAATTTCTAATCACAGTCCGGAGTTGGGGGTGTTGCACCACCGTGCCTCGGAGAGCACGTTAAGCCGTCGGTCCTGCGCCTGATTTCTCACCGGTCATGTCGGGTTGACGTCCCATCGGAATATGAGAATGAGAGAATAGAGAGTGCACTTGTGTCTACGCACACACTTGTGCAATGTCCTGCATAGATGGCTCGTCTCTATAGAGACGGCCGCCGTAGCCGAAATCTTCCAGGACGATATTTTTGTTATTGTAGGCTACAGAAACAGACCTAAAATTGCATTATATATAGACTGGACGACCCGTGCCCATTTCATTGGACGTTAATAAGTTCCCTTGAGATAGGCTTTACGTGGATCCCTCCTCCCGAAGATGCTGCCCTACCTTGTTGTGGTGGGGCTGTGCCTGCCTTCCCCAAGCGTATCTCCTTCATGCTATGCCGGACAGGGCTACCCATGCCGGACAGGCTTGGGAGAGTGGCCAGACAAAGAGTAGCTCAGCTGGGGGAGGTCCTCCACCCGTCCCTGTGAACCAGCAGATGGAGGCGTGGAACCGGACTACTCTCGAAATTTGTCTACAACAAATCAGTGGCGTGCTCCTCTGGAGTATTGGGGCCAGGGGTCAGGAACCTGACCAGAAGTGACAGCTGTGCTGTGGAGTATCGTGTGGTGTGTAAGTAGCCGGTGACCCATGGAGTTGCGAGGAGGAAGGGCAACGCATCTATATAACCTCTGTAAGTATGTCTATGGGCGTCGGTAGTCATGAAAATGACTGCTCCCCCCTTATAAAAAAAATAGAATACCCAATTATTTATTCTATAATTAACAAAATACGACATATCGGCTCCATAAATCACACACCTCGTTAATGTATTTCCATTTCCACAGTCGTTAAGAATCCATCAACATACAGCCAATATAATTAATTAATATATTTAAATAGTATCGTATGTCAGACTGTTGTGACCTCTTCAATATATTTTAACGAAATATTGATGTTGTGAATGCTTGGAACGTAGAGGTGATTTAAAAGAATTCTATTATGGCGTCCCATAGGCCATTATATTTTTTTTTATTAACAGTAAATTAATGAGAATAAATTATTTACTTATTTTATTTCGCAGTTACGCAATTATTATGTTGATAACAACGGATGTTTATGTTAACCAAAGACCATTTTTAAATTGTTTCTTTCTTCTCGAAGGTTGTTTTGTAAGAGGTAGTGCCACACTGCATGCTTGCATGCAGCCGAATTGGGCCGGCACGACCGGGGAGGTACCTTTCGCTTACACGAGACCGGCGTGAAGTGACAGCTGTGCTGTCGCGTTTCGTGCGGTGTGTAAGTAGCCGGTGGCCCATGGAGGTGGGAGGAGAAAGGAGGGCAGCGCATCTGTATAGCCTCTATAGTCTATGCGGATGTCTATGGACGTCGGTAGTCACGAAAATGGCTCCGACTGCTCGTTTGCCCCCCTATATCATAAATATAAAATAAATATGTAGATATTTTATTGTTTTAGATCTTGTTCAATACTTACATACTTATTTCAATTAAATTTTGTATCATACTAATTTCACGCAAAAACTACTGAACGATAATAAATGAATCCTCTGCATGAAAATTCCTTTTTCTCCCCTTTCAACAAATTGAGAAAAAGCAGCATGTTCAATGCGATCGATCGATGGCGAAGGCTTTTGAAGGATTTTTTTTGTTAATTATTAATTTGTGTTGTAAATGTATCACTTATTAATTTATATTATCCGCATTAATATCACAAGAAGACTTTACGAAGAAGACTATCAAGTTATCATTGCAACTGCCAACTACCGAAAAATGTTACTACCAACATACTCGTAAGAACACGTTTTAACTCGACGACAGCTCATCGGATTACACATTCTAATTAGCATCATTATAATTAAATAAAACTGGCCACTAATAAAATATTTATGGCCAATAAAATAATAAACGTAGATAGAATACTTTTGAATTATTAAAAAAAAATAGTTTACCGTTCCCTCGAGCATTAACACCTAATTAGTTAGTTCAAATGTAGCTCGCGGCGAGTTGATTATGTTGTATCGGCGACAAACAGTTCAGTTTAGCGATGAACATAGACGCAACAAACTGTCGACAATCAACAACAACGCATCTTCACGCCAGTCTTCGAAGAGTTAATTACTTATTCTGTCGAACAATCGACAGAAGAAATAGATATATGAACTATGAATGTTATGCAAGAAGTAGGTCAGGACCGTTTTAAGGCATAAGGGCCCATCTTTCTCATCTTACTATAAGACACATACAGACAGATATAGGTATTATAAATATGCATGGAATATACAATGAAAATATAATCTGTAATCGTCGATTTTAATGGGCCTCGAAAGTTAATAAAAGGCTCCGGTAACTCGTTTGCTCTATTTATAAAAAAAAAACGAATGCGCTTATTTAAATAGAGATTATAATTTACCTATAAAGCAATCGTATCTCTACTATTAAGGAAAACTCAAGACCTGTGTTTTATATTTTAATATTGGCATTTCATATTTAGATTTTGTTTATTAGGTAAGCTTTTATAAGCATATATATAATCTAAATACTATTTACGGTAGTTTTATTTAAATACAA
>LUGF01052656.1:244051-264872 GCA_001625245.1 Calycopis cecrops | reverse complement strand
ACAGTACACATTTGATTTTTTACAATAAAACGAATAATAATTGAGTTATGGTTTTCTAATCAGTTCGTCACAATAGATTTACGGACCTATTGAAATAAAATTTAAATCGATTAGTTATGTTTTTCAAAAGTTATGGTGATTACAGAGAGAATGTTATATGTTTTTCATAGAATTTTTTCTGAAAAATCCATTTTTTTATCTAAATTGTGGGTTGGATTGCTGTTTATTGTTTAGAAAAATGACCATTGATGTTTTCTTTTATTGTGGTATGAAGGCCAACCTACTTTAAGCACTATATTATTATTTATTTAAAATAAAACTCTGACCGAACCCAGTTTTTGATTTTTAGGCGAGAGTAGAGCATACCTACGCTCGCGCTTAAGGCATGCAATATAATCTGTAATCGTCGATTTCAATGGGCCTCGAAAGTTAATAAAAGGCTCCGGTAACTCGTTTGCTCTATTTATAAAATACTGAAACGAATGCGCTTATTTAAATAGAGATTATAATTTACCTTTAAAGCAATCGTATCTCCACTATTAAGGAAAACTCAAGACCTGTGTTTTATATTTTAATATTGGCATTTCATATTTAACTTTTGTTTATTAGGCAAGCTTTTATAAGCATATATATAATCTAGATACTATTTACGGCAGTTTTATTTAAATACAATAACTAGGTGCATAAATTTCATTTAAATAAATAAAACCGGCCAAGTGTAAATCGGATTCATGCACTAAGGGTCCTGTACCCTCATTACAATCATAAAGCAAAAAATTGCTAAAAGCACGTTTATTCTATAGGGGATTCTCCTTAATATTTTCAATTTATAATTTTTAGTATTTGTTATTATAGCGGTAGCGGTAATACATAATTTGTGAAAATTTCAGCTTTCTAGCTATCACGGTTTATGAGATACAGCCTACTGACAGACAGACAGACAGACAGAGGACAGCGAAATCATAATAATAGGGGTTCGGTTTTTACATTTTTGGTACGGAACCCTAAAAAATAAAGGAAACAGTTTTAAAAGACAACATCCTCGGTGTCTTTTAGTGGTAATTGGTAGGTGCGTCGTAATTTATGTCTAAAACGACTTGGTAAGATCATATCATACAGTATACTGGGGCTCTCGCTGTGTTCTCAACGATGTTCTAAGACGCTGTGATGTTTACACAATGTCATATGTTGTAAACATTGAATAAAATTGATAAACGCAGTAAAAAATATTACGCCAATATTTCATTATAAACCGAGACCGCATCTATTACAGTAATAAACCCAGTAGCGTGTATTTTTTTATAAAATACACATTTTTATTGATTCCACGAATGTTGTGCATGTAGGAATTAATAAATTACACACAACGTTGAATCGTTATATAATATGTACGTTAATTTCGTTGATGTCTTTGAGAAATTGTGGAATGAAAATTGTTCAAGGTGTTTTTTTACAGTATGAGGAGGGGAAGCAATCGGAGTTATTTTCATGACTACCGATGCCCATAGACCGCATATCGTCTATACAGATGCTCTGCCCTCCTTCCTCTTCCCATCTCCATGGGCTACCGGCTAATTACACACCGCACGAAACGCGACAGCGCGGCTGTCACTTTACGTCGGTCTCGTGTAAGTTTGTTATTATTCTTGTGTTCTAACTGTTAACATATGTATTCCATTGTGTTAATTAATTTAAAAAAATCCATATAATAATAATAATCCTATTAGGTATATAAGCATAGATACACATAGCTGTTCATTGGTCATTCAATCTGAAAAAACATAAAAAATCTTACTATTCCTCAAATAACTTTAAATTTATGTGGCTCTTAGTAAAAAAAATAAAAAAAATAGAAATTATTTTCTTGGTAAAATATTTGCACAGATGATTCTGCGGGGCACAGCTAGTTACATAGAGATAGTTCGCTCTACAAAAATCTCAAAGGACCGCTATTATGTCTACTATTATTAGCTCATGTTCCGCCCACGGTACAGTCTGTCTGTCTGTCGTAACTGGTCTGTAACTGTACCACGAACTAATCACCGCACTTATTATTTGTACAACTTTTTATAACCGTATATTATGCCATTTTTTGCTCGCCATCATTAATGTTTAGAGGTTATGTCGTTTTTTGTTGACTTTTATTTCCTTACGACACGTAATTGTCATTATCATAATGGCCCACGGAGGAGGGAGGAAGGAGGGCACAACTCATCTGTGCGGATGTCTATGGACGTTGGTAATAGTGATGCGACTCGAGTAGGAATTTACGACTCGAGTCACTTGAGTAAGATTGTTCCCTCACTCGAGTTATACTCGAGTAAAAATGTCACTGGAGTGACGAGTTCACTCGGCGACCCGAATGTACTCAGCGCGACGAGTTCACTCGAGTGAACTCGGTCAACTCGGTGCGCCGAGTTCACTCGGTGACTCGTGTTCACGCGGTGACTCGTGTTCACTCGGTAACTCGATTGCAAGTTCACTCGAGTAGGATTTTTTTTCACTCAAGTACGAGTTTGACAAACTGACTCGAGCGACTCGAGTAATAACATGACTCGAGTCGCATCACTAGTTGGTAATCATGAAAATGGCTCCGGCTGCTCGTTTGCTCCTTATATTATAAAAAAATCAGTTTGGATCTATCCAATCATGTTGTTGTACAAAATCCTAAGACTTATCGCCTAAGTGACTCAAAGTTACAGTTATAACATCCACTTCGCTAATTCAGCCGGTCCAAGAAAGTAACAATTTCAATGAGTTAATCAGACGGTAAATGACTACTATGAGACATGTTCCGAAATTCGGAGAAGAGAAATCAGAAAACTGAAGTAGCAGAGGGCCGGCCACAGTGCTCGCAAGACTGATGGCCGCTGGGTTGAAAGTTCTGTGGCTCTCTGGACTCGCACCGGAAGACTGAGTATTGAAACTGGTAGACTGAAGACTTGCTCCAGGCTCCAGGGAGCCGCTCCATGCAAAGGGCTCGTGGCCGTGACTAATGACGTCTTTCGGACGAAGGTGATGATAAAATGACAAATTAGACATTTCAGTGAGACATTTGAACTGAGCTGCTTGAAATTATTTTAAACCGCATGAATATCAAAGTTTAGCATGCACCCACGTCTGCTGATATGTAAGACTAACCGCGATGGTATCGGACGAATGTACTTGCAACGGTATAGTACAATTTTATAGTTATACTTCTGTCTATCTTACATTTACTAAGTACCAATAGTAGGTATCAATAGTACCAATAGTACCAATAGTACCAATAGCACCAATAGTAGGTATCAATAGTACCAATAGTACCAATAGCACCAATAGCACCTATAGTACCAATAGTACCAATAGTACCAATTGTACCAATAGTACCAATAGTACCAATAGTACCAATAGTACCAATAGTACCAATAGTACCAATAGTACCAATAGTACCAATAGTACCAATAGTACCAATAGTACCAATAGTATCAATAGTACCAATAGTACCAATAGTACCAATAGTATCGTATTAGTACTGCAGTCAAGAAGTGCAACACATATCCTGCAAAAATTTATCGGGACTCCATGACATTAAAAACAATCATATAAGTTCAATAATTTAACGATGAATATAACCGGACAGATGATGATAACACGTCATGGCCAAATTGTATTTTTTTTTATCTGTTCTAGTATTTTTTATTATCACGACTAGTATTTTGTGATGACAAAAAATAAGACCGCGCTGTCTACGCATCGAACAATGCACATTCAGTTCGTAATGGTTACAGCCAGACACACAAACAATAAGTAGTAATTAATTATCATTATATCATCATCAATAATAAGCAATAATTAATTAATCGTCCATTTAATGATGATCTATGCTACTTGACTGCCTCCATTTGTATCTAGTAGATAATTTGTTTAGTGATAGATAGTAAATTCATGAATTTGGAATTAAAGGATTTTGTTTTCTAATAAGTGCTTTTGTCGTTTTATTTTTCATGTTTTATGAAATAAAAACAATCCATTCGACACTTTTCACGCAAATTCTGTCAAGCTTTTAGATAAACCAGCTTGTCAAAGGAAATAAGCACTTGTATACAATTCCGAAGCTATTTAGGAAATGTATAAAATATTGTTTTAAAAATTATTTTATACATACATAGGAGATATATACATTTCCAAGGAATTGTATAAAATTCCAATATCGTATTAGGAAATATATAAAAATAAAGCTTTCTGTAATTAAAAACGTTGTTAAAACGAGAATAATATTTTTAATTCAGGCACTCGTTAAGATCTAGAATCAGATAACTCTCATAGCGTAAAATATAAATTCTTCATAACATTATCTTACTAATTAAAGAGTTCAAAATTTATTATTTTTTTATTTTTTAATTTATCACAAAATCAACTTATAATTATTATGCTTATAAAGATATACTTTCATTTGATAAGTAATCAGTCAGTTATATAAGCAAGTCTTTATAGTCTTATACATAGTTGAATGTGAACAAGGCGGTTCATTTGACTATTTATTTTACAGGGTAATAAGTTGGAATAGCAATTGTAATTACATAATACATTACCTTGCCTTTATTTATTTATAAAACCACTTTAACGCATGGCGATGTTTACGCGAATGTTACTATTTATTTAATTATTATTAATTTTATTATTATATTGATATTATTTATTTCATTGTAATACTTAACGTCTTTCCCGCGGTTTATTCAAGTTTACAATCTCCAGCCGCTCGTTTACCCCCTTATACGATAAAAAATAATCACCTCGGATCTATCTAATGGAAATGTGACGAGTTTATTTATAATCGACATCGCAATAATATCGCGAAGGTTCTAAATCCTTATTTACAGAGGTTCAAAAGCAATCCATTTTGGATTGTATTGATACTTCGCAAAGTCAATTTGGTCGGAAGGTCAGGGAGCCGCTATGGCTGGTGCTAATGGGGTACTGATAATTTTATAATTGTATTTAGTTTGCGTGGGGGAAGTGCCTTCGTTGATTTATAGTCAAGAAGTTGAATATAATTTATATATGACTTTCCAGTTATGCGTTGTGTTATATATTTAGTTTCCTTGTTTTAATGCGGTTAACATTCTTAGTTAACATAGATACATCTTCCACCTTTTTTTATAGTGAGTAATCCTCATGGATACCCCCCAGCCGCCCGAAGTAGCAGCAGGGTTATGCCGGCTAAATCCCCCTGTGTTTTCTCCTTGCACTCCACGACGGGAAAACGGGTACGCTTTCGCACTCATCCGCGAACTGGTGCCTGGCCGCTCCCACAGCCCCTTCACGTCGTCATCTTCTAGTAGATATGTCAAATATATATGAAAACTGAAAAACATTTAAAACTACAATTATTTGGGCCGCTGTAAAAGGAAACCCGCTCAGACGCACTCGGGCCTCAGATATTTCGACCTCATTTTTTTGTCATTCGTGACAAAACTATTTTTGTCTGGGAATAATTTGAGCATTTTCTAAAATCCTCAAAAACATATATAAAGAGAATTACTGATAACCATAAAGAAGTATGTCGGCTAATAAGTGGGCGTTAAAACTCCCATCGCATTAAAGTTACTGGCCAATAATAGCCGAGGCGTCTCTGTCCCACATGCATTGTCTTGCAGCGCCAATCTTAATTGTACATGCGCGTATTATGTACCGGTTTTGTATTGTATTGTATGCTAGCTTCCCACAGCGGTATATTAGAGTTATATAAAATCATTACATACATACACTTTAGTGCTATTAGGTTTAAACTACAGGTCCATGGAGGAGGAGGAGGAAGCATTGCAACGTATAACCTCTATGTGGATGTCAACGTAGGTAGTCATGAAAATGGCTCTAATTGCTCTTTTGCCTCTTTATAAATATTGCATTGCATAAAGTTGCCTCTGGCCCATTGGAATACAATGTGGAAGGAAGGTAACACGTCATCAAGTGGATGTGTGTGGGCATCAATATTTCAAAGATGGCTGCAAATAATCTTTTGCATTCTTTACTAAAAAAGTATTTTCGGGGTCTTCTAAAGAAGATTAATCTCTAAATTCTAGAGGTAAACCTCTAGAATTTAGAGATCTTACCAAGGTATATTATTTAAATAGATATTCTTATCTGTTGTTCGTATATAACTATACATATCACCGATTTCTGTTATAGGATATAGGATTTATGTTCAGTTTTTCTTTGAGTTGCAGTTTCTTATCGATTGCTCTTTGTTTATAAAATAAAGGTTTAGTTAGTTCAGTCCTATACTCAGAAATATAGCTTGGATTTAAAAAGTGAACCCGCAGAGCTCAATAGTTACAATATATCAAGTAACATAATGAAAAAATCTTCAATACGGCAATATAATATGTGACTTATAGAACATTTGTCACCTATTGTGGCCATAATGGAGAGTAATACGATTTACGGCGCGACGCCACCACGTGACAGCATTGTCCGGACACCGGCAGATGGCGCGAGTTATTTGCCATTCAATTTGCCAGATTATTCCATAACCGTCCTTTTATTGTGGTATTTAGCACCATTATAATGGACACAGGATTATTTGAATTATAATCTGTCCACGCTAATAAAATTCCATCTTTATTAAGTTGGCATAAGGTATAAATTTCTAAGTGTAATTCATTGGGATAATTGGCAAACGATTTGTCCACTCCGCGACGAATCGATTCGTCTTTTGTCCGGAAATGAAACAATTTTGCAGTGGATTTATTCGTTTCGTATATAAAACGAATATTTCCGCTGTGTGATGAATGATCGTTTCGTGTTGATCGCATTCGCGTAGGTAAATTGATCTTTGATGGGATTGTATTTAATATTGTTTGGACATTTCGATGTGTGATAATTTAAAACCGTTAAGCTGTTCATATATTTTATTTTGTTCGTAGGGTGTGGGCAGAATGTAATTTTACATGTAGTATTATGGAATAGAAGAGAATTTTACCTCTTACCTCAATAATGATATCATACAGAATGTAGGACTTCCTTGTAAGTTTAGAAAAAACCTGTGTCATGTAATGAATGTTTTACCTTCTAAATGTTATTTAGACATAGTAAAGGGAGAAAAACAGAAATCGGTGATATTTCGTGACAATTTAAGCTCCTCGTGAGTTCCGCATAATATGCAGACGTGTACGGTGTAGCCTTTCTTCACCCAATGTTAAGTGGCTTCTTCTATCAGGTAGATTTATACAGAAACCTTTTAATTTCATCTTAATTACGAGGGTTTATTTTTAATTAACTTAATTTCTTAATATAAACTCTCATATATATTATCGTCATAATTTTCAAGTGATAGTATAGACTGTAGGTACAATTTTATTCATATTTTTTATTATTTTTACAAGTTTATTCCCTTCTTTCTATGACACGACTTAAACCATGGTGGTCAAAGCGACGTACTTACGCCTAACATCAAACTAAATTCTTTCAATTCTACCAAAGTATAAAACTTATAAACTACATAGTTTACAACAATTGAAAGTGTTGTGACGTGGGTGGTCCTGTGAACATATAAATTTGGACTATAAACGTAGACTATATTCGGCATATGTGTAGGTACGTGTACCAAGTTTATATTCATAGTGGCGCCTAGCTTTTATTGCCTTTAGCTATAACATAAATTGTTGTAAGCCTTAGTTTTATATCGCCAGTGATTTTATGATCTCCTTTTCTATCGCGCTATATTGATATAGTGTGTGATAAGTAGCGAAATTGGCTGTTATATATTAGTAGATCGGGACACGCAGATATCACCAGTGTTCGAAATGTTAACATATTATGTAGGATGTATTACTGCACAATTATGGCTAATGTTATGACTTTTCTCTCTAGGGTTTCTCTTCTAAGGTTAACAAAAATATCCGAATAGACAAAGCCGGTCCTGGCATTTGACTAAAAAGGCCGGACTATATTTTATAATTTGGCCGGTACTTTGTTCTATTACCTTTATGGACAAAATAAATGTAATTCGTAAGTAATTTTCTATATAAATCTGAACTTTTTTGGTAATTTTTGTTCATTTTTTACTTGGAGTACAGTCGGAGATCATTGGAGGCAGAAGTATAAAACTTGAAATTCACGGACAGTGCTTTTTTTATTGCAGACCCGAATATATTTGACATATTTCTTTAAACTGAGGATAAACTTAGAGGATGACGACGTACGGCGGGAGACAGCGCTGCGTTGTAAGTTGTGACTGTATTGGGTTGGAACATCCAAGATACCTTTCGCTCACATGATACAAAGTGACTGTTGTATTTTGTGGGGTTTGGGAGGAGCAAAGGGCTGTGAATCTTTTTATGCCCCCGGTACTATAAAAAGAGGTACTTATTCTAAACGTAGCATTCTCTTTTATAAACCTATGTATCATATTTACTAAACTTCCTGCGGAGATTTTTTATTTCTTTTCCTTCTTCTATTCGGGTCAGTAGTTTAGTCGATCAAATTTTATCCGACCAGTACTGCGCCACAGCTGCAGCAGCATCATTGGCCGCGAGAAGATCGTCCAAGTCTGTGAACACTGGAGTAGATGCTCCATGGCCTGGGTCCCAGTAAACCAAGTTAAGGAACGCTTGTGAGGAAGGAAGGGACAAAGTAATAGATTTTATGACAGATACCACACCTTGAGAATAGTACCCTCCTCTCAGGCTACTTCTATACAAAAATAAATGTAAATTATATTATTTATTGTATATAATTAAGAATGTATAAAGAAGAAATTAATGAGGCCCGCTGAGTTTGTTTCGCCGGTTCTTCTCAGGACAGGGCTAGGGTTGAACCGGTGGTAGATGAAATTTTTGACGTTCAAAAAGCAATTTTTTAAATTCTATTTTGATTAAAAATATTTTGATTTTGATTTTGAACGTATTTGGCCCCAACAACCCTTTCTCTCCAATTTTTTTAACGAATAAAAACAATAGTAGTAGTAAAAAATAACAATTCGATGTTACTTACAATTAGGGTTTGTTACGCTTATTTTCCGTTAGGTTAGGTTTGCTCTATATTTGCCTGTAGTCAAATGAAGATACTTTACGGCATAACGGATATAGAATATAGATATTCCGAAGTGGCTTTAAACGCAACTTCATCCCGCGCACTACTTCTTTGTGGAACCAGCTGCCACCCTCGGTATTTCCGGACCGATATGACTTAGGGAACTACATGAAAAGAGTCAACTCCTATGTTAAAGGTCGGCAACGTGACTGCTAAACCCCCGGTGTGGCAGATGTCTGTGGGCGTTGGAAATCACCTTCATCTCGGTTACCCGAATGCTCGTTTGCCCCCTGTACTATATAAAAAGTTGTTAAGATTCTATCTATCTGAAGATAAAAATTTGATATGCTAATTCCATTCAAAATAAATTAATTTAAGTTCTGTTAAAGAAAATCCAGCAGCGAAGTAATTTAACGGATAGTGGTAATAGTGGACGGTGGTCCACGGAGGTGGGAGGAGGAAGGAGAGTAACGCATCTGCATAAACTCTATGCGTCTATAGGCGTCGGTGGTCATGAAAATAGCTTCGACCGCTCATTTGCCACCCCTCATACTATAAAAAAAGATTTTTTAAGACTTCCGATAGTGAGCTTGTGCATGTTGTATTAAGTTTATGCGAAAATTATTTACAATAAAACATATTACGAATTTTATCGCGATTTATTTAATTATTTAAGGCGAAATGGGCTCCAAATTTGTCTAATCCGTGCTCACGTATATTAACGTAACCTTTAAAAACTATTGATTATCATATTTTTTTTAGCTGTGGTTAATGTTAACAAAATACGGCATAGTTCTTAGGGCGTCAAAACACGATTAAATAGTTTTGCCTCGATAGAAAAAAATCGTAAACTTTAATGAAAAAACACTATTTCTGACGTTTCCATCAATTTTTAAATCCAAACTATTCAATAACTCTCAAAGTTATATTCACAACTAAAATATGTATCTATTCCAAATAAGTAATCGAAGAAATTTTAGGAGTCACTTTTTTAAATAAGCGTATGGTTAATTGTATAAAATAATATTAATCTAAATATTGTCGCTATTTTCGAGCGCCGTCCACGCAAAATTAACTAGGCGGATCGCATTTGGGACCTATAGCGCCTTAATAAGCCCATTGTACAATATGTAACAAAAAAATAAAAAAAAAAAAACTACCTAGACTCTTTATTTAGACATATACTTTCCTTGTTTCGGTTATCGGGAAGTCGTCTAAGTATACAATCAATCTAAAGTGGTTATTGCAATCATGCGTTGCTGTTGTGATTCGCGTGTCCAACTCCAAACAGACGTCATGTCAGAATTGAATGACAGTCAAATAAGCTAAAGTAAACCACCGATCTCAATATTTATGGATTGCTTTCTGGAGACCATTGAGCCTTTTTCAACAGACACCAATGATACTCCCATATTTATACATTCAATACGCATTACTTATCCATTGGCATGCAACCCGGTGGACTGACTTGCCGCAGGTGGCGGGGAGCCTGACATATGGAGCTCTATGGCGGTGGCATATGTACAGCAGCAGACATTCTCCGGTTGATGACGATAATCTAAACATGTATATAAAACTCAAACGTGGCATAGACATCTATCAACGCACAGCCCAAACCACTGGACGGATCAAGCTGAAATTTGGCATCCAGGTAGATGTTACGACGTAGGCATCCGCTAAGAAATGATTTTTAGAAATTCAACCCCTAAAGGGGTGAAATACTGTGTTGAAGTTTATATGGATTTCTTAGAAATTAACGCGGGTGGAACCGCGGGGCACAGCTAGTGATCCATATACGGCAGATCAGTGACGTAAAAGCAAGTAATTGCTCGTATTGGTTGTTCGTGACTTTAAATGGCGCTAACAAACAGGGGCTGAAATGTCAAAATAATTAGTTCCGTATACGGGAAACCCACGTTGACGCACAAAACGTAACAACAGTTGTTGGAACTATTTAAATATTTAGTAGGATACTAATGTATGGTAAATCATTGAATAATTGTAAGAATTTGGAATTCTGGTTTGAATTTTCCTCTTAAATGACTAACATAACCTTGTTTACATTGTTAATGTAATTCTACCACTACTAAAACTATAGCTGTGACTGCGACTAATATGCGTGAATATTGATCATGTTCATATTTGTAGGAGTTTTGTTACTATTATAGCAAACAAATCCAACTTGCCATATAAACAGAAGGAGCTCATTGCAAAACCAATTGTGTATTAGAAGTTAATTTTCGAGATCGAATTTATTATAATTATGATACAAAAAAAATCCACTATCATACTAACTCTAAATGCGAAGTTTAGTGCACTATTCTTATGAAAATGAAATGAAAAAGTTTTTATTCAAAATGGAATTACAGAAAAAATATCTTCATATGAAGAATTTGAGACTTTAACTACTACTATACTGACTTACAGAATCTATCGAACAGAAATCTTTAGTAATATCACGCCGTGTACGGACTAAATATAGCAACACTTAAGATACGACGTACAATTGTCACTCATGACGTAAACGCCATCGAACAGCAAACAATACGCCATTATCATTTGTATATCCAATTGATATTGCTCTCATGATCGTTGGAGATAAGATGGCGCCTAACGAATATGGCGGCAGGTGAAGTCTGTTTGTCTTCGTGTAGCTGCAAAACTGTAAACGAATACCTACTTAAATATTTTTTTAAGTCTGAGGGAGCAATGGTAGATTAATTATTACCTATATAAAAATTTCTTGTGTATAAAATTGCTTGTAGTTAAAATTTTCCGAAAATTTTCTGTGTATAGCTGAGTCCTGTGATGACGTAAAGTATATTTTGTCCTTGCATTACCATGAGAGCAAATAGATACCTGATGTTTTAGTAACTTTTCAAGTCCTCCTCACAAAATTTTTCAAATTATCCTGCAATGTGCGTATGAGTGCATGAAAAGTACATTTAAACGAAATTATTATAGCGTCTTGACTATTACGCAAACTGGTGACTGTGAAGAAACAGTAAATTAAAAAGATAAGAATTTCAACCCAAAAGTGCACATTTACTTTTGGGTTGAAATTCTTATCTTTTTAATTTACTGTTTCTTTTTTAACCGTTTATTGTAAGCTAAAGTTCTAACTAACTACTAAAATATAATATACGTTCTCGAATTCGAAATTTCAGACACGAAATTGTTAAAATACTAGGTATATTTCTGTGCACGGTTCCTATTTTATTAGTAGAGATTTGTTTACGCTCAGATTGAGAACTCAAAATTAGGTTACAATCACCGGCTCGTAACGAACAAACAAAACGTTCGAATGCGCTCTGCCGTTTGTCAGATGTGACCCAGAGAGAATGAAAAATCTCGGTTTTTACACGAATTTTTAAAAATATATAGAACATTAATTTTCGATTTTTGCTCTGTAAGATTTAATAGAAATGAAGCCCGCGTTATGAATATATAAATATGAGAAATATGAGTAGTAAAATTATGTGAAACAGTAACGCTGAGCAATATGTTTTTTGTATCGCGAAATATCTTCTGCGCACCTATCACTTCAGTATCGTGTCCTTTCTTAAGGAGTAAAATCCATTCGTGTGTTGAAGCCAACACACATTTTTTTATGAAATCATTATAATTAAATAAATGGGGAAGTGATTATAGTTTTGATCATATTTAATATGCGATGTAGAACTTTTTCTAAAAAAAATTAAAACTACAAATAAACTACGTACGAACAAAACCGCGGAATAAAGCTAGCTGCAGCGTGATCTCAGGGGAATAACCGATACAATATGTAGGCCAAGATCTATTACTAAGCTAGGAATTTGATAAAATGTCGACCTTGTCAAAAAGAAGGACAAGGTTTTCGTTAATGAGGCTTTAGAAAATAGTTCCTGTGAAAATAAAATACAGAAATTTCGTGATTTTGTAGACGTTATAATATTTGGTAGTTGGAAAATATTTTGTCATGGTAACGTGTAATGTTGTGGCCGAATTGTCAATCTGTTATTTTGCCCTACGATAGTGTATTTCAAATCGAGATACCGACTGCAGCAATATATATATTATTAAATTATAGCCTAAGCGTTACCGAGGACTAAAACTAACCTATATAACAAAAAAAAACCGTCCAGTAGTTTTTGCGTGAAAGACGCACAAGACACAGACAAAATGACGTCTTCTACAGTTTTATTGTATGTATAGATTGTTCGATAGCATCATTCTTTTCTGTTATTTTCCATCACCAAAAGTTACGCTTTCGGAGTAAAACTTCTTTACACGAGCTTCACTTGGTGAGTAAGCTGATGAATACGTTACGCGCGAACAGTTACAGAAAGGTACAAGTTGGAAAGTGCTACGATTATATATTTTATAAGTAAACGTGTAGGCGAAAGACATCACCTCGGTCATGGCAGCTCAATTCAGCTCTAATACAACAAAGACCTGTTACGATATTTAATTCAAATTTATTATCTGTATCAATTCAGTTATGTAACATATGAATATTTTATTAGGGCGTGTTTACACTATACAGTGAACAGTTACTGGAACCGGTGACAAGTCGCCAAGTGCTACGAATATATTTATAATTGTCCGATCGTGTTTAGCATATCCTGGAGTGAATGGTGAGTGCATGACTGGCGGTTCAGAAGCGCACTCCACCAGACGTAACTTGTTTTTAAATACAATACCTACTATTCGCGTCCAATACATGTGTTACACTGTATGAAGTACGACCACTTTGTTTTGAAGTTAGGTACACTTTCAGATATTTTAATAGATTAACAAATTAATTATATTATTATGAAGAGTATCATAGTAAGATTCTAAAATACTACTATGATATGATGCCCATGCATTAGCCGCTATGGATTGGATGCGAGTAGGAGGAGATCAATCTTTTTGGCACGATATCATTAACAATGTCAGAGAAAATTGAACGATACTAAAATTATTTAAATTTTAATATAGGAAAAAACGATTGAATTTAAAAGTATCTAACTATCTGTAAAATAAACTATGTGGTCTACCAGACAGCAGCATGAAAAAAACACTAGCCGTATAGGAAATATGGATGAAATAGCTCAGGCAGCAATTTAACAATCATTCCTAGTCTGATTTCGATCCATTTCTAACACAAAAGGGGAAAGGTACCTATTAGGTTAAGTTTTTTTAAATATTTTTAGTAATATTTTGATTTTATATAACCAGAAAAGATCAACTTTTCTGGTTATATAAAATCAAAATTATCCCAGTATATTCAGAGAGCCACAAAGTCATGTATGATTAAACGACATTAAATCTGAACTAATTGACACACTTAACCTAGCATTTAGTTGTAGTTCATAGTTTTCGTGGCTAACCACATCTAAGTCGGCGACTGGCGATGCACTCGACATACCTCGTGAGATAAGGGTTTTCTAGCGAAACAACTTCACTGGACGCTCATTTGCGATAACGATTCCCGAGGAAATTTGTGCGGCAGAGTAAACATGTTGTTCGCCTACTGCTTACTTCAGAACCACGCTTTCTGACAAATTGCTTCAATATCATCAGCCCGTGTATGGTTACGTTACCTACAGTACAAACAGATATGTACAGTAAAAAGTATTATCATACTGAATAATTCATAAGCAATGGCTACATCAGGAGAAAAGAGGTGAATGAAGTTCCACTGTTCATCATCATCACTTCTCTCCGGTATTGTGTCAGCCGGCTGACATAGTACTGGAAAAAAATAAGGTCCAGTATGGCTTACTTTGACTTTGGGTGAATGAGGGCAAATAATCTTCTCTATTAGTTGTGTAAATGTCTACGGGCGTCGTCCAGTTCAGACTATCCTAAAGCTCTTTTGCATCTTTAATTAACTTTGAGATGCGTCGCTCGAAAATTAGAAATGCAAGAAAACAAGGGTTCTTGTTTTCTTGTCATATTTTAAGCCGGAGATATTTGATACGCCCTATTGGTCCTCGGACTCTTGTAAATAGCCGGATAGGTTTCGACTCGGTCTCACTTTA
Organism: Calycopis cecrops; assembly: GCA_001625245.1. Classification (NCBI taxonomy): domain Eukaryota; kingdom Metazoa; phylum Arthropoda; class Insecta; order Lepidoptera; family Lycaenidae; genus Calycopis; species Calycopis cecrops. The sequence goes on along the minus strand of LUGF01052656.1, from coordinate 249,849 downwards.
TGAGTATTTTTTATCAGAGGCCTAGTCAAGATACTATATGATTGTATAAAGCAGTCGTGTGCCTTTGTAAAGTACATCCAATAGTAGATTAATGCGAAATTACATACTAATTATATGTATCATTTGCTTCTTATGTATTCAAAACACGTTCCTAGAACATATGTTAATTATAACATCACGTGAAAATCTACGTCGCGTCGTCTTATAATTAAGTAATAATTAGCGGTGTTCTGTGAATAACGCAGTTTGTGGTACATGGCCGGAACTGTAACGCTTTACAGGAAAACCAAAAGGTATAATGCACTACGTATTGCAGAATTGAGCGTAACATGGCAAAGTCATTTTTATAAATTATAAAGAGTAATGGTCCCATTATAGACCCTTGTGGGACCCTAATTTATAATCTGGTCCCAATGTATGATCTTGTAATTAATCTCAACCCTTTGTGTTCTATTATTTTTATATAAAGTCTGAAAACTGTAAAGGTGTAGTTTAAGTAGACTAATGTTTCATGCTGCATACAGTCAAAGGCTTTAAAGAGGTCGCAAAATACACCTATCGTATTCTGCGACTCCTCCCAAGTCGCAAAAATAGTATTTAGCAAGTAAACGCCAGTATCTGAAGTGGAGCGACTCTTTGTGAATCCGTATTGCTTGTAACGTAATAAATATATTATAATTGAAATGAGATTGCAGTTGGTTTAAAATTATATTTTCAAACTTTATTCAGCGTAGGTAAATTTTGCTGCGCTTTTTGGCAGATTTGAGAAGAGGTTGCTATTTAAGTCTGGAAAACCACCACTATTTATACATTTATTAAATACTAGCGGAAGCCCGTACCTTCGTTTACGTGAATTCGTATTTATACCGCAGTCGGGTAAAAAGAGCCTTCCTCGCCAAATAGCCTAACTAATACTGAAAGAATTTTTCAAAATGGACCAGTAGTTCCAGAGATTAGTGCGTTCAAACAAACAAACTCTTCAGCTTTATATTATTAGTATAGATTAACGATAAGTATGGAGAGCAATGATAACTTTTGAGATATGTCCCACGTATCAGGAGCATTATGAATCTGAACTTTGCTGCTTACAGACGTCTTCATCGAACTACTATGGTTTTGGGGGTGACGGGTGACTAGTATTGGTTGAAAAAGGAACCGATTCTCCCACTCTTTCGCAGATGGGAGAAATTCAATCAGACATGAGAGAGGCTATCACAGCCTTTGTCCTTGACGTCTTTATTGAATGCTATCCTTTAGCCTCTGACAGGAAAAAGCCAGGCTCGCGGTAGTCTCAGAATAATAGCACCATACTTACTGGAGGTATGGTGCTATTATTTAAATTCTGCAAATCGCGGATCGTAATGGGATTAGAATAGGCTGTAGGAGAACGGCTAGGCTTCAGTAATAGAGCGATAGTCGTCACAAAAGCGGGCGTGTACAGACAATATGTTTGTGTATAATTAGTGTGTGCAACTGTAATGTAGGTTCGCCCGTCGAGCGCAAACAGCCGTAAGTCAACACTCCACGGAGCGATGACATGCGCCGGCGCAGCGCATGTGTTAACTCGACGAAATGGAGGATTTTACATTTTTATCCGTACAGCCTTGTTGGTTCATACAACCATTTGAGATTTAGAGAATCCCTACTAATAATATATATGTAAGTTTGTTTGTTGAGATTGCACGTAAAACTACACCGATCTTCATGCAACTTTATCCACATGTTCTTAAAGGTATAAAGGACATAGGACAATTATAACATAAAAACAACAACAAAATAAAAAATAAAAACGGATGCGAGCAAGGCTGCGGGTAAAAACCAGCCATATCCTGTAGTAGACGTAGATCGCTACTCGCTAGTAATACACCGAAGTCGACAAATGGTACCTTACATAGAATATCTCGAGACGTGTCCTCACGGCGACAAGCTAGCAGATATCATAATTTATGCAGACGCGAACTGGCACACTGATCCTCTCTGCTCTCTATGGTTATGATTATATTTGTATTTTTTTTGTTTATTAATTCAATTTTTTTGAGGGGATGTTTATGTTTTGTCTTAATCCCTATAAAATACAAAGATTTCTCATCATATAATTCAATTAGCTTTCAAATATTACACAATCATGTTCTTAAATCTAAAATAAGTTCTGTTACATATTGTAAGGTGACAATACATTTGTAACATGTTGGAATAAATAATTTTCACTCATTCACAATAACCAAAAATCCGTATTTACGATGAGATTACTATCACGTGATAAACAAACGAACAGCAATCGTTTGAGGAGTACCGATGGTTACGTGGTAACTAGAAATCACCAGATTACCGCCCACACGGCGTCCCGGGGAGTGAACAACTAATATCAGATCGGAAACATTTTAAATTATAATTTGAAATCTTTTTAATAGGTGCAATTGCCGCTTTTGAGCTGAGTAGGTTACTCACCTTCATAGCGAGCTGGCAAGAACGAAGCGCCTTTGGAGCGACCGGGTGATGGTATGTGCAGAAACTTTAGCTGTGGTTCATAACAAATATCCTGAAGGCTATGTCTTTTGCGAGAAGGTTATCATGTAAATGAGGCATAAAACAGCAGCTCCCGATGACAGGTACCAATCATGGATTTTTCCCGGAAAAAACTTTCATCGGGAAATTCATCTCTTCCAGTAAAACATGGCGTTTCGAAATGTTTTTGCGAGTTATAACGCATCAACGAACTGTCAATGTCTATGAAGATTGGTAGTTACTGTTTGAACGCGAGTTTATTTTCTCTTCTAGAAAAAATATCTCACGCTCTAATCGCATAATATAATAACATACAAGCTCTGCCTACAAAATATCCTGATAATACGACCACATGTACAACTAATCGTGGCCACCATCCTGGTAGTAATTAATGTTCAGGAATTTATTGGAAAGTCGAATATCTTTATTAATTTCTAATCAAATTATTATACATATAATTAAGGAAAGGTGCGAGAGCATTGATTGAGCCCTAACAACATGGAATAATTAATTAAGTCGAATCAACCTTTATTAATATGCATGGGTTATAACAAGCGCTTTTTCTGTGTTCTGTATCGGAGCTTTCATGTTGCAGTGACCAGGAGTTAACTAGTTTCGTGGATATTTGTGACTGCTAATAAAAAAGATCCTTATGTAATATTACATCGAAATGTCAACGTAATGGATTTATTTAGTATTAAGAGAAAAAAAGCTTCTAGTAAACTCACTACTGTAAGTGATTATTTACTTTTGTGTTTTAATTTTAATATACTATTTCCAAATGTAATTAGAAAGATGGTTTCTGTAAAGGTTATAGTTATTAGTTAGTGTTTTACCGTTTTGGTAGCGTGCAAAGTTTTTTGATGACCATTTTCCGACAAACCTTAAGAAATCAATCTGCGATTTGCCAAAATTTGTAAGGAATATAAATTTTGGTTTACATACAAAACATATTCAGTGCATTAAAACGTACTTTAGGTACTAACACTTTGTATTAAACACTCTTTTTTCGTGTGTTCTCTATTTTGCAGCGGGGATACAAACAGAAATAATACATTATTTATAATATTATATTGTACGTATATATGTATGTGTGTGTATATATATAATTTATATGTATTTATCTATTATATATTATATGCCGTAGTACCGAATATATTTAATATTACTGTTAGTTGTGTTTTATTATGTATTTATTACTTGTTGTTTGTACTATCCTCTAAGGAAATTATTATATTCTATCGAATGCCAAAAGGTTACCTGGAAGATATTGCTACCTAAGCAATATGGTCGCCTTTTGTGTATATAATCTAATCATACCTTTTTTTTTGTAAATGTGTGAGTGTGATCAAACGCAGACTCTATCTGACTATTCCTTGCAAACAGTATATCGTAGTCACCCTAGTACTTACCGGGCGCATGTATTGAATAAATTATTGTCAATACATTTTTATATTGTTTTATTGGTATGAAAGTTGGTGAGTTTTGAATATTACACTACCCATGGTGACGCAATGGTGTTTTATGTTCCCGATACCCCGATAATGGTGTGGAGTCGGTAGATTGTTGGATACACATAACTTTTTCATATTCCGATGATATATCAATATTTCTTTGATATGGCGTGCGATTAGGACGCACGTACAACAAGTGAGTGTTGTGACACTGTTCATTCTCCTTTGATTGTGTTAGTGATGTTCATATTGTAAGCACAAAATCGATGAAATCAGAAAAGTTTTATGAAGTTGATATTTATGGTCATGTTGGAAATTTTTGCTCATTAATCATGATCTTGTTGATTAGTTGTACTACTGTACTGTTACTGACTCAGATATTTAACGATAACCATGCCAACTCACTACGAAGCGAAAAGAAAACCGGCATGGTCCATGGCAAAAGGGAGTCTGTTCTCATATCATACTATCAGATAAAAAGAAGACAATCAGATGATCTAGAAGTGGCTGCCAGCAGAAGTGACTTTTGCTAAAGAATTAGCCGAAAGCTCAGGGCTAAATAAAATATATTACCCGTGTGTATCATCCCCCTTTTTATGTGGTTTGTGAGAATGATTGCGGTCCATTGGACGAAATAGGCAAAGAAGACAACGCATCTGCATAACTTTTAGTTGTAATTGTTGCTAGTTTACCTCGACGACATAAAAATATCTTATCTCTTTAGGTGCTGATAAACTTGAGCATTCACATATTGTAATGAGCATTCACGCGAATGTTACATACAGAATAATAAACAAGAGCATTCTAGCGAGCATTGCTTCGAGTTTCTTGCCGAGCCAAGCTTCGGTCATAGTTCCGCGTCTCCGTTCCCCATCACTAGAATGCTCTTGAAAATGTTCATAGCTATGTTTGGCTCTATGCTTGGGTCGGCTCGTTGTTCAGTTCGACAAATATAAAAACGAATGCTCGATGTTCTGTTACAAATGAATGCTCAAGTCTATCAGCACCTTTTAAGACTCATGTCGTATTAAATGCAATTCGTAGTTAAAAGTGGGCCTGCGATGTGGTATTTGTGTGAACAGTTTCCATTTCCGTTTCAACGGTTCCGTTACATGCACCTCTACGTATTTGTTTTTAAACTTCTTATAACGCTATATTCAAATATGGTTATAGCAATGTTTGTTTTCGATAAGATGTACCACTCCAAACACGAATATCGCTCTTAAATCCATGCGGATAAGTTACAATTTTGGTTAAACTGTTTAATGTTTCACCGAATAATAGGATACGGCATTTTCCATTTCACAACGTATAAGAATTTTATTGTACAACCTTCTCCAGTTTATTGGGGTTTTACAGATCTTTAAATATTATCTATAAATGTTTTAATTTATTGCCCATCATTAATATACTATATTATGTACATTTTATGATACTAACATTTATTGCTACACATGCGAGCTTCCAATGTGGGATAGAATGATTAACTACATTTTGCATAATCGAATTGAAAAATTGTATTAATGACGCTGGGAAGAGGTGTGATTTAATCGATAAAATTACATTTTAAAAGTTCCCAAATTTCGATAGCTGAAATGCAATGTTAGTCAGATCTTTGATTTTGGTGTTTCTATCTAGATTTTAAGATATCTATTACTTGTTAAAAATACTAAGATCCTAAAAAGGATTTTTGAATTGAATTGAATAGAAATATTCCTTATTGTGCATGTAACAAACATAAGAATTCAAAAGAAACATACATTTATATTAGGTACACAAAGGCGGCCTTATTACTCCAAGTAGTGATTTCTTCCAGGCAGCCTTTTGAAGAAAATATTT
>LUGF01052656.1:226167-237879 GCA_001625245.1 Calycopis cecrops | reverse complement strand
AATAAATATAGTTCAGTACTTTTTTATTATATTTAATGTGCAACATAATAATGTAAAAAAAGAAAGACATAAAAAAAGAAACACGACTCGTGAGGGACTTGGCCCCCGACCACCTCGTTAAATTGTTTGTAGTCAGGCCTAATACGCGCGTAATTCGCTCAATCTGGACGGCTCTAAGGTTTCATAATAAATGCAATCGTCGTCATTATCTTCAATTTATTTCCTGCTGCACTAGTAGTTTCTTGTGGTTATAATCTAAATCTATTGGGTGAAAATCTGTTCAGGGGCTTAAAGACTAACGGCGCTTTTCTTATTACGCAGGGTTTCCTAAATTTTAAATTTATACAGTGGATAACAATACATTTTTTTTATAGCATAGTAGGCAAACGAGTAGTTAGGTCACCTGATGTAAAGTGAACACCAACGCCCACAGACATCCGTAACACCAGAGGTCTAACAGATGCGTTGCCGACCTTTGAGGAAAGAATAAGCTCTTTTCTTGAAGATCCCTAGGTCGTATCGGTCCGGAAATACCGAGGGGGGCAGCTGATTCCATATTGAAATGGTGCGTGGGATAAAATTGCGCTTATAGCGCACAGTAGTAGACTTCGGGGGATCTAGGTGGTGACGGTGGAATTTGCAATTTCGGCGCGAAGTCCTGTAATGGAACATAGTAGATAGAATGCATTGTTCACATAATTTCAACTATTATTGGAACACAAACCAATTTGATAAAAAACTATAGCAACAAAAAAATAAAATTATAAAGTTAATAATTAGAACACCTACTAAAAATAAAATCACTGTTAATCATTAGACATTTAGAAACGATGCGATGGAGAATTCATCAAAATTTGTGGCACTCACATAGGTAGCACCCGTCAATGCCTGGCTGGCTGGAGCGATAAAGTACAGAAAGACTTATGCAAGAAATATCTCAGAATAGAACGCAGTAATGTATTTTCATATGTGAAACCAAAATCCTCTTTACGTCGATGAGCCAGCTCCAACTAGCGAAGTTCTAGTAAGTAATTAATAAATAAGTGAAAATGACACAAGACTGAAACTTCAAACTCAAAAATACTCAAATAACGTAGCTTAGGCTAGTTTTAGGGGGGCAGAACGAGAAAACGGAACCATTTTCACGATTATCGACACCCATAGACATCCGCATAGAGGCTATACAGATGCGCTGTCCTCTTTTCTCCTTTCAACACCCCGGGTCACCGGCTACTTACACATCGCTCGAAACGCGGCATCACAGCTGTCAGTTAACGCCGGTATCGTGTAAAAGTGAGGTACCTCCCCGGTCGTGCCGGCCCAATTCAGCTGCACGCAAGCATAGTGACTATATAATATAATAATAAAATATACATTTGTGCGTTTACACTGTCCAATAGACAGTGTAATTGCAACAATAGAGTCAAAGTAGTTAGGCAGATAAGAGTGGCAGATAGCGCTTGTAAATGTTAATATATTGCGACTTAATTGTGCCGTAAATAAACCTACTGTGCGCTTCGTTTATATTCATGCCTTGATAAAGGCGAAAATAATCTTTACATTTCGTACTAACCGCCCAGACTATATTATCATCATTATTATAAGTGTTTGATTTCTCTTCATCGAGACTACTGAAAAATGCGAAAATTTGAGTGTTTATAATTATTTGCCGTAATAACTACTGAACTGATTTGATTGATATTTGACACCAATTGTAATAAAACTTAGGGCGACAGCACACACGAGACTTTTAGACTAGGCGACCGGCATCTTAGAGACTTTTTAGACGCTGAATGCCATGACTAGAAGTGGGGGGAGGGGGGCACACTTCAAGATGCCAGACGCGACAACTTAGACGCTAGCGTATGTCAATTAATGTTAGTGCCCTGTTGTCGATAGATCCGGGGCACTCCATCACAGAGGCCGAAGGCTCTCACAATGGTTTTTAGTCGGTAGGGGCCCCGTGCCGAGTCCGACACACCCTTCCGGCTCACCCAGGGCCAGTTGGACGGTGCCTAAAAGCATTTTCCCTGCGAAAAAAAATGTCAAATAATGGTAAGTAACGTTTAAATGCAGTCGCAACTGTCCTACGATTCTCTGCGATCGATCACAGAGAGTCGCTTAGTCCTGCGACCGATCACAGAGTGTCGCAAAGTCGTCGCGTCTAAGTCGTATGTGTGCTGTGGCTCTTATCTCGAAAAAAATAAACGGATTATTTGAGATAGATTTTACGTAGAGGAAACCGCACGTAATGTCTAGTATGTTATAAAATATTGTGTCAAAGAGTGAGCGTGATAGGGAGTTGGTCACAATCTGTGGGTTTCGACCTCATTTTGACGGAAGGGTCTCTTGCGTAAATCTGCTACTGCTGAATACATCTAACTTGTTTTTTTACTAATATCTGCACACATGTACTAAAATATTACGATTCTTACGCAACTAATATTAAATTATAAATAAAGTAATTCATACAGAACATATGTTTTATTAAAATATATTGAATTTTTATTAATGCGTTTTGTCCTTGAGGAAAAATTATTAACAATTAGTAATTAGCAAATTAGATTCAGAGTTGAAATATTATGGCTTTATTGTGCCCACAAGGGGCTTCTGGGACCTCTAAAAATAAGCTTTTATTTTTATATTTTACCTAACTGCGTAGTTTTTCGGAATAAAAACTATCATATGTGTTAATCCAAGTCACTCTCTATGTGTGTGCTAAATTTCATGAAAATTGGTTCAGCAGTTTTGCGTGAAGGAGTAACAAACAAACAAACATACAAAGTTTCGCATTTATAATATTAATAGGATAGCACTGCAAAGAATACCGAGTGCTGGTACTTTTAAAAAAAGCATGAGCAAAATCTAATGTATTATGGTGACGATGACGATGTAAATGATTACAAATAATAGCGGAACATCACATGTTGCTTACGGACCCGAGCAAGCACGTGGACCCGAGCACGTGGACCCGAGCACGTGGACCCGAGCACGTGGCCCCAAATCGATTTGTTTTGGGTCACACCGATGATGGATTGTCGCAACCCTTGTATTTAGGGCGCGAAGGGTAGATGAATAAATTAATATCCCCGCAGCTGTGTGGCTTCGCATCTGATTGTGTAACTGACTGGTGTAAAGAAACTCTCATTTACATATTTTTCGTGTTTCTAAAAGCTCTTTACAATTGAACGCCCGCGGATTCGCCCGCAAAGTTGAGGAAGTAGAGGGATCGAAATTTTAAAATATGTAACCGCTATTGTTATACCTGCCAAGTACACGCAAATATTATAATAACAATTTGTCGTCTGTTTAGAAATGTCATGTAAAATGATCGTCCGTTAACCGACTTCACAGATAACCATTTTTTGAGATAATTAAACTTTTTAAATTAATACATAGCACGCACGCCGTAAGTTGGGACCTGGCAAGAATGTGAAGAATGGCCTCTAGTCCCGAACTTCCCCCGATGTCGCCCTAATTTGACGACATCGGAGGTGTTGCGGGGGTAGAGAGCGGGGAAAGGAATTTTTACCAGATCCCAACTTACCGCGACCGTAATGTAATTAAAAAAAGCAAAGTACCAACATGTTTTTTAGTTAAAGGGCAGGCTGGAAGGACGGTAAGAACTCTCTAGCGTGATATCGCCTTGAAAGTGACGCTATGCTATCGCGTTTTGTATAGTTTGCTACAGCCCATTGTGATCATTGAAGGTGGACAAGACATAACCATTAAGCATGCGGATATTTATAGGTGTCAGTAGCCACTTAAAGACCCCGTTTGTCCTCCTGTGCTATACACAATGACCAACTTTTGCAATAAATATAAAAATTATTTGGACCCGGCGCAGATTGTAAATATCATAAGATCGCTTATCCGATCCGCAGCTAAACGGCCGTCGGCTGTCGTGGAGTCGCGTTTCTGTTTATCGTCGGTAGCCGGTGGAGTGAGATGTTCGCAGATCGCCGATCTGATTAACATAAAGGATTTGTGGATTACAAATGTTTACTGTCTGGTAAATATAGTGACGGTATTAAAACGTTGCGTACACACTATCGTATTATTATTATAAATGCGTATGTATAGTATGTTTGTTTGGTTGCCTTTTTTTTGTATTATAAGTTTAAAAAGTTACAAATAATATTGCATGTTAGTAGATAACATTAAAAACCACTTAGGTTTGTGTTTATGCTATCTTAAATGACACTGTACATTACTCCTACACGCAAAAACTGCTGAACCGATTATAGAGGGTAACTTGAATGAACACAGGATAGTTTTTATCCCGAAAAATGTTCATATGGGATGCCATGGGATAATTTTCTATTTTCCGCGGGATTTAAATTTACGCGGGTTTAACCGCGTATAAAACAAAGTACCTTTCCGCCGTCCGTGTCTGTATGGTTAGATCTTCTAAATTATGATTCAGAGTTTGATGGTTTTTTTAATAGTGATTCATTCAATGTTAAATGTAAGAGGAAGGCTTATATGTATCCAATTTTGAAGTCTGAAATCCACGCGGGCGAAGCTGCGGGCGGAAGCTAGTAATGTAAATGTAGCAATCAGATCGTATAAATCATCATATTATAATTTGTATAGCGCCGAATACTTTCTGGCGGACTTTAAATCAGCTGTATTCAATCCAGCTAATCGTTGACCCGCCGCATTTCAAAACGGTTGAATATGTTTTTGAATATGGCGACTTATACTATCTAACTTCGAGGTATTATACTGTTATATTTTAAAACTTAGGTTATAGTGCTGCGACTTGTTTCGCCCGTGTAAGTTGCTGTTGATTGGTGCTTAGATTTGTTTACATGTTTATAGAAGGCTTGAAAATAAATAACTTTAGTAGCTTTCTTGTTTTGTACAAAATTTTATTCTTCTTTTTTTAATTTATTCTGTGATAAAATTAAACGAGGAGTTGGATTTTTCTATTGAAGCAACTGCCAACTGGAGTTTCAAAGGTGTAGGTATTTCACGATGATAGAAGATCTCTTCTGAATTCAAGTAAAATGTGATGCCAAGTAAAATGTAAATGCCAATTGGGCAGTGATGATGATGATGTTGGGAAGACCACACAAACTGTTTCATCAACCATAATCAGACATGCAAACAACCAATAATATATTAGAGAAACCATCGTTATACAAGATATATCATTATTGTAATAGGTGATATTTTACTGTTTCGATCAAGTATCGGAAATATGAACTGGAATGAGCCACGTCATAACGTCAGGTCGTAATCGTAAAGACGTTGATGTATTAAAAAATATAGATCGAGGCATTTGGTTAGATATGTTATGAAAGAGGCGTCGTTGTAGTCCAGAATTGGTCTGTCACGACCGGGGCGGCACTGTATCAACTGGGGTGATAGTTGGGATCTGACCTTGCGCTGTAGAGGCTTCATCGGATTGCTAGTACTCAGATTATACACATAAATACTAATACTAATACTAAATACAACAACGACACATATGTGTCCTTGTTGCATGGACATTACATAAAAAACTTTCTTGATAGTAATAAGAATTATGATAACTGCAATTTAATTATTTTCTACAGTAATCATAGATATGAGAGCTAGATGCTAACTAAAGTCTGGTTTACACAAGAATTCTGACTTAAAATAAACGCAGGTGTGAGTGTCTCCTACACTCTAATCGTTTATTTCTATTTAACCGAAATTTGTAGTTTATTTGTAAATTAAGATGCCAATATATCAACCAGGACTTCAATATGTACCTGCGACATCAGTCTTTAGAACTTACCTAGCAAATACCGTACATCCAGTTCATCTAAACACACACACACACACACACGCATACAAACAGATCTTATTAATTGTTTTTATTGTTTACTGTAAATATTATTATGACAAATAAGTTTTTGCAGCATGAATAACATCTGCTTTTGTAGTACATAAATGTTGTGGAAGAGCGGGTACTCCTAACACAAGTGCTTGTGCACTTAAAAGGAGCGCCCAATCATTACTCATTGTCTGTAACCTATAAAAAACTGAATAAATAAATATTTATATATTTACGTATACTTTTATTTCAGTAATATCTCTACTACACTACACTGCACTACGGGTCGAAAACGGATCGTGTATAAAGCAGATAGCGTGTAACAGTGTCATCGGTAACCCAGTTAGTGCAACTGTGAACAAGGAGCAGGAAGCGACAGGATCAGGATGCGACTGCAACTTCCCTGGAACTGTTAACAATATTCTGTTGTTTTGCAATGTTGTCTATATCGCTGTACGCTCGCGCCCGTATTTGTTATCGTATTTTGAAATTGGAATAGTTTGACGTCTTGTTTTTTCTAAATTTCGAATTGGTGACAACAAATTCACTTATTGTTTTTTTTAATTCTTCAATTGTACAGGCAAAGATCAAATGTTATACGGTGTTTATGTTGATTTACTTTTTTATTAGATGAAAAATAGTAATCCTTGCCGGTAGTATCTACTTTTAACCTATCTATATTAATATTAACCCAGGAAAAAGCCGAATTAAAGATATTTTTCTTCCTTTTATTAAGAATTACTTTACTCTATTAAGATTTCACGCGTCCCACAAAATATTGAAAAGTTGGTTGATGGTTTACGATTTTTGTAAGCGCAATGGGAGTTCGGTTAGTTGTTTGCAGTTTTTTTTATGTGATCTCGTTCTCTCTTCCCCTATTTATTATTTTATTTAATGGCATTAATTAATAAATAGGAACGAGGAAGAAGTAGTATGTATCGGTAAAATATAGGAGTTACAGGAAATTTTGTTTTCAATTCCTAACATTATCTCACTGTATTTCCCCATCCCGTCGCTCGGTGTGATTCCACTTTAGTGCACCATAACACATCATAAGATAATGATGATGAATAAGACCTGTAAAATGTTAGCTTTGCTGTAGTATTTAGTGCTCTTTATGAGTAGCCGGTGGCCCATAAGGGGGAAAAGGAAAAGGGCCTAACAACATTGTTTGATATGGGCGTCGATAGTTATAAAAAGGCTCCGTCTGCTCGTTTGTCCCGTTATGCTCTAAAAAAGCTGAATGTAAACTCTTCTATAGTTTGTTTTTAGTTTAAGGGGGACGCGCAATCGGAGCCTATTGACGCCCATAGATATCCGAACAGAGGTTGTACAGACGCGTTGCCCTCCTTCCGCCACCGGCTACTTACACACCGCACAAAACGCGACAGCACACCTGTCACTACGCCGAAGTCGTGTAAGCGAGAGGTACCCCGGTCATGCCCAATTCGGCTACTTTTAGCATGGCACTACCTCTTACTAATCGTTCCACGTATGGCATCAGTTACGTTGAAAACCCGACGCTACCAGTCATGTAATATGAGTTTCCCCGTACAGCCTTTACATAACGAAATTAGTTTCGTGAATTAACTTGTAGCGGGATATATTATATGTGTCACATGTATTAATAGAACTGATGATTCAAAGTGCAATGCTGATGATTTCAATTTATTGTTTATTTCAAATGACTTATTAAATAATTCAGACGTGAGTCACATTTACTGGTTTAGAAATAAAGGAGAGTGAGATAGAAGGAATAGTAATAGTATTTTATGTCAACATTATTTTCGGCTATCGTAGTTTTGGCTGTGCGTAGATATATAGTCAGTCCGGTTTGCCTTTCATATACATGTAAAGATACCTATTTTTATAGAATTAGTAGAAGATTCAGTAGTCTTACAAATAAAAGATTAGCTAACAGTTGTGCTGTCAATATTAGCTCTAATCATCCCTACCCAATCAGCTATTCCATAACCAGCTGCCCTTACAAAATATTCGTTGAATTTAACAAGCATCAAATGTTAAAGAAAAAAGCATTTCTCAAATAATATGTGTAGATTGTATAATAATAGAATATCAAAAATATAGAGCAACTATACAATTCATCATTTGAATCCGTTATAATATATCTAATGAAGACATTAATATTATAACACCCCGTTTTAAATAAACCCTCCCTTTAGATCTTTTTACACTGTCATTGTCGACAATGTAGAGAAGGAAACCAATATACATGACAATATACTGTTGATTTCGCACCTTGACAGTCACGAATAGCAAAAAACTACATTTATAAGAGACTTGTATTTATAAGTGTGTAAACTACCCCTTGTATAAATAGTACTGTATCAAATTAGCACGTGTGCACAAGGATTTTCTGTGCCAATAATAAATAAAAAATAGTTAATTCAATCTTTTTTTTTCAACAAAAACGAAACATAAATGCTACGATATTTTTTAACGTTAATTCTTATATTCGTTATAAAATATGTGAAAGTACGATCAATACAATAATCGTTATGTTAAATGTGTTAAATAAACATGTGAAAAATTCATAGTGTTAAGTTATTTCGGGATGTGTTAGTCGGCGGAGCTGTAGGGCGACCGGTCGGGGCGAAAGTCGATGCCGACCACACAGCGACCGACTCATAGCACGCCACAGTCTCATCTAAGCCACTGCTATGTGCACATCCCCATAGCCGAAAATTCCCATTCCGATTCCGGACGTGCCGCGCGAAAATCGCGGGGAGAACGCGATTTTTTAGAACTTTCGGGACTAATCGACGAGTAAGTTATGTGTTAGTGTACGTTAAGTGCGTTCTGCATATGCGAAGCTTTTGAGATTTTTTTTGATTTGTGCGGTGCATAAACCATACCATGTGAAAGTGTTTTTTTTTTATTTTGTGCATTTTTCCACTTTTGGATTTTTTTGCTGCGGATATTTTGGTTGGGTTTTTATTTTATGCAATTTTTACTTTTAATTTAATTTCTTATATTTATTTATAGCTTCGCCCTTTATATTTATATGAAACAATTATTATGAATAATGCTACGTATATTTCTTAAAATAATTATTAAATTCATTATTTTGCGACATTTTTGGTTTTAACCACTGCTTAAAAATCAGTTCATAATTAAGTTATTTAAAATTATAATTTATTTTACATCATCATATATCCAAAATAAAATATCACAATTATAAAATAAAACGTATAACTATTAAATAAGGTTGTCAAAGAAGCATAGTAATTAAATTATTATTATAATAATATATAATTTAGTTATAAATTTAAAAACTTAACTTTTACTAACGGGTACCACTCTTATACCTAAGTTACTGTTAGATTTAGCATCTAACTAATAAGGTGTAATCAATATTATAGGCTAGAAGAAAACGGTAATTAGCTATAAACATACAAAGTATCTGCTAAAGAAACGCTAAGAGACGCCCGTATACACACACATACACAATAATTTTCATTTATTTTTAACCCGTATTAGCATTAGCTTATATTTGTATGTGTGTTTCAAAGTCGTAGCTGCAAAACGCACGACGAGATTAGGTGCGATATTTTAGAATAAAGTAGCTTGCTTTCTGGCATAGGTTATCTATACATATAATAAAATGGTAAGAAAGTCTAAACTGTACATTGAATATTTTTTTAAAAGAATACTTGGGGCGTGATACAGATCGATATCAAGGCCAAAAATATAGTTTTTAGAATTTTTGTTTGTTTACCTGTTTGTGTGTAGGTATGCACGGGTTAAACTCAAAAAGTATTGCATGGATTTAATAAAAGTTTTGCATGAATATTACGAACAGGTCGGGTCAACATATAGGCCATAGGGTATAGGGTCTCGATATTTCCGCGGGATCGAAACTTATGCGGGTGCGGTTCTGAATAAAAGTAATCGGGAGATATACAAGTGTTGACTTCTTTAATTTGTCAGTGCATTAGAAGAACATTATAACTTAGTATATATTATATGCATTTTTATGAGGTAGTATAGATGTATGTATATTGTATGTGTGTGTCTGTCTTAACAAGTTATGTAAGAATATACCTAATAACTTGTCCACAGTTGTCTTGCTGAAGAAGTAATTTTAAAATAATAAACAGTGTAATATTATTTTTTAATTCGACGCTTAATTTACATTCTAAATTCGTAATAAATCTGAAGTCTGGTAATTGCAAGTCAAACTTTCTTCAATGCTTAATGCATTAAAAGTAAAAATAAAAATGCTAAAATATGTATAAACCGATTCAACAATTTGAAGACATGTAATTAAAAAAAAAAAAATTAGTTATAAGAAGGTAACAAATTAAAAGTAATTAGCAATTTGAAATTTATACAAATACTAGCTGCTCTCCGCGGTTTCACCCTCGTAAGTTTTGATCCCGTGGGAATATCGAGATGAAAAATAGATGTTGGCCGATTCTCAGACCGGTACCCGATATGCACACAAAATATCTTATTTTAACCGTTCGTAACTATTACTCTTAAAATAAAAACATAATCTTAATTCGCCCAGTAATTTCCATTTAAGTCTACTATTAGCAAAAATTTCGCAGCTTAGATTCAGGAAAGAAAATAGCTTCAGGAAGCCTTAAGAGTCGTAGAGTTAGTCACTAGAGTTTTAATAGGTTGTTGTATGTATGACACGTCACTACAATTGATATGATTTTATTATTGAGTTTAAAATTCATATACTGTAATTTACTCAATGCATAATGATGATTCTTTGAAGTTTTTGTATCATCAGTTGCTTGTACTCAATAAAACGCAGAGATATTACCTAGTATCTATATCGGGCACTGATGCACCTTAGCGAAACTAATATTTTATGGCTTTGTACTAAACGTTGTGTATATAAAAGTCGAGTCCCTTTTTCATCCGACTAAATTGAGCTCCAAATCATATTATCTTAGTATTTGCGTGGAAAAATCACATAGGTAGGTACTATATAAAGTTTATCATGCATAATATTGTAAGTACGATTTACTCAACAAATACTCTTAACATCGGTATTTTTTTATCAGAGTAGGCAAACGAGCAGTCTATTTTTTTTATTTATATCATAAAGGAGCAAACGAGCATTCGGAGCCTTTTGATGACTACCGACGCCCATGGACATTCGCATGATTGTTACGTAGATGCTTTGCCCTCCTATTTTCCTCCACTCTCCCCAAAGGACCACCGGCTACTCACAAACCGCACGAAACGCGACAGCGACGCTGTCACTTTACGCCGGTATCAAGTAAGCAAGAGGCACTTCCCCGGTCGTGCCGGCCCAATTGCGTTGCATAGGAGGATGTAGTGTCATGCACCATGCATGGTAGTGCCATGCCTCATCCTATGCAGCATGGTACTATCTCTTCCTAGTCTGATAGCCTAATGATAATTATCGCGCACCACAGTAAGAATATCGCCATTGTTGAATTACCGACGAATCGGGCCGGCACGATGAACTCTCGATCACATGCCGCCTTCAAATTAGTAGCTATGCTATCGCGTTTGGTGCGGTTCATAAATAGCTGGTGGTAACTTCGTGAACATTAACGGTACGGATGTTGATGGGTGTCAGTCACCAAATGGCTCCGATTACTCGTTATGCTATAAAAAATAAACCACTTATACGAGACAGCAGCTGCCGCGTTTCGTGCGGTGTGTAACCGGTGGCTCCGGGAGGTGGGAGGAGAAAGGAGGGCAGCGTATTTGTATAGCCTCTATGAGGATGTCTATGGGCGTCGGTAGTCATGAAAATGGCTCCGGCTGCTCGTTTGCCACATAACGGAATCCGCTAAGTGATTATAATAATGACATTCGCCGTCATAACGAACATAATAATTAGTTTCTTGTAGAGACAACATAACCGGGCCACGCGCTGCTGTAGCAATAAA
>LUGF01052656.1:212341-224587 GCA_001625245.1 Calycopis cecrops | reverse complement strand
TTTGTCGCAAGGAAGTGTAATTTTCTCAACGTCTATTACTTTTGCTCATACCTCCCGTTCCTACGGAACCCTCGGTGTGCGAGTCTGACTCGCACTTGGCCGGTTTTTTTTTATTATAGAAACGGAGCGGTAAAATCTATTATATAGCATACTACATAACGGATATAGAATATAGTATACGTTGACTATTACTTCCAAATCAATAGCGACTCTATCAACAGACTGGAAAAAGACTGAAAGGTTCATAACCTAAAAAAAAACTGAATGTGTGTCGAGTGGATATTGAAGGCCGTCCTGAGCTTTCTTAAAGTAATATGAATTTATGACTTATGTGAGCTTTCTTGAGAAATAGAGAAATGAAATGAAATGAATATGTTTTTATTGAAATTATAACCATGAAAAATACTTTTTGAACGTCGAAAATTACGTTTACAACCGGCTCAAGCTTAGATATGTCCTAAAATGAACCGGCTAACATATTCAGCGGGAATTCAGTACAAACCTAGTGTATATTGCTACAGTAAACATACAGCCACCTAAATTAGAAAGATTTAATAAAAATGGAAAAGATTTTTTGTAGTCTTCTAAAATTCAACTGATACAATATGTAAAAATGTCTTTTAAGTGGATTGTGCAGGATGGTAGGGAAGTTGTGTGAAAAAAAATGTGTATTACATTTGTATAATCGTACATATTTTATGGGCGATAAACGCGGATATTTATGGGCGTCGCTAGTCATCAAAAGCCTCTGGCTTCTCGTTTAAATACTAACATATAAAAATAAATTCTAGCCCGCTAATGTTCTGTTTCAAATTGCAATTTAAAATATATAAATGACAAACCCGTATTATAATAGTACATTCCCAATATTATGATGAAATCAAAGTCATCTATATTTATAAAATTAATGGCGTTACCCGATTTTTGTCCATGTGATTACGGGATATTATTTAATATAAATTATAATAACATATTTATAATAGCTGTGCATAAAAATCGATCGATCGAGTGCACGAACCGTAGATGTGAAAATCAAAAATTAAAGAGCGAAAAATATAAAAGTAATGTATCTATTCTATGTCTTAATATTTATCTAATCTCAGCAACGGACTAACCGTTTTGGATACAGTTTTCAGGAATATATTGTAATGAGTTTAACAATCAGTGTAGTAGTTTTACGTAAGTGAAATTGCGGGGCTACTACAGCTAGTTCGACATAAAAGGTTTCAAAATAATAAAAAAATCTATTGAATAAGCGCGAAAGTTTCGCAGGCAGCCTCTTTTCAACTTTTCCTGAAATATTCATTAAAGCAGCCACCAGTACTTTTAGAATTTGATTAATAAAAAAAACACTTCTTTTTCTTGGGTTGGTTTATAAATTAGGTTCCATTTTTTAAATTAAAACAAAAAATCACAATGATATGATTATGAAATTAGTTTATTTTTTTATGGGCAAACGAGCAGTCGAAGCCATTTTCATGACTACCGTCGCACATAGAAATCCGTATAACGGCTATACAGATGAGCTGCCCTTCTTTCTCCTCCCACCCCTATGCGCCACCGGCTTAAGTTAATTAAAATAATAATATTTTAAACATATATTATATTCGATAGTATAGTATAATTTTAAAATTAGAGTCTTGTTTCTTGTCTTCTCCGTTGGCCGGGCTCCAGAACCAAATCAGAACTTTAAAAGTCCCTGGGCGTGCCGTATTTACTATTGTGCTCAGTTTCGTAATTTGATTTCTTCTCCGTAATCGAAATATATTGTAGATCGTCTGGCAGTGCGGTGGAGAGAAAATTCAATCGTCTTCGAAATCTTAATGTAACATTGTGAGAGAGATTTACAGTTCTATAAAATTGTATTATACAATGATGAAAAGATGTATTGTACCATTGGGATATTCATACTATTACTTACACAACTCCAATGCTTACGTTGAATCGGAGTTACACGGTTTTCAAATCAAACTTACACATAAATATCATCATCATCATCATCATCATCAGTCTATTGCAGTCCACTGTTGGACGACGGCCTCTCCCATAGCACGCCACTGGCCTCGATATTCAGCTAACCTTTGCCATAATAATAAATAAATCATCAACATAAATATTTGATCCCAATTAATAAATTATATAGTACGCTTTATAGGTACTCATACCCCAACTTACGCGAATTTGACTTACATAGTTAAAGCTCGGCTCCACCTACCGGGTAACTTCGAGGTATTACTGTATTTAGGTTCGCCAAGTTGGACCAACAGGATCGGGAAGGACTTCTTGGTTACTTTTTTTTTTATGGTATAGAGGGGGCAAACGAGCAGTCGGTGACATTTTCATAATTACCGAGACACGGCCACTACGGTATTTAATTACAGTAACTGTGCGTGGGAAGGGTTCGCCTAAGATCGAGCACAGTGGCGTGCTAAGTTAGAGGCCTATGTCCAACAGTGGACTGCAATAGGCCGATGACCTAGCAATAACCTAGTATTTGTAGATGTCAATTTAATACTAGGTTAATGCTTGGATAAAGTTAATCTATGTTTATTAATAATTGGGAAGAGTGTAACTATCTGCTTGGAAACTTATTTATAGGATTGGATACATGTCCAATGAGAGGATAAATCCTACAAACAAACAAAAGAGGAACCTTCTAATAATATTAATATAGATATAAGAATCTCAATGTGTTGGTAGTCGCTCTCCTGATTGTTTATATATTTATTGTAGAATAGAACATGTAGGTAATAAGTTTTATCCTTTGAGTTACGCTGACAATTCCACGTTATAAAAACTACTCGGGTGAAACCGCGACGCGCAATCAGTATGTTCATATGAATCAGTTAAAATATATTAAAGTAAAAGGTAGCTTTCCCGAAAGTGTGGTTTTTAAAGCGTCTGAAGTTTTGAAGAATGCAATAAAAATAAATCACTATATAATTAAAACATAGTTCTTAAATAATAATATTCTTAAACACGAAAAAATAATCAATCGAGTTAAAAGCGCATCAACAAACTTTCCAATTCACCGGAGCAATCTAATTCCGAGTTAGCAATATCTGAATGTGTTCTGTACCAATTTGCAATTGATACAGTAAATTGCTAGCAACTATAAATTAAGGTTTGCTACTTTAGAATGGAATTTAAAATTTCAGCCCCATATATCCCGCGGAATGGTGTTATTGACTCCAAGTCGAATTGCCTTGTGAGTGTTTACTGTCGCCGTAACGCCCGGGAACGGATCTTCGGGACTGCGTTTGTTTGGAAACTTCTAAACTTTCTGTACCTGACCGTAAAATAAATATACTTTTATGTCACCGTCCGTACGAATTTAAACGTTATTTTCGTCGTCCGCTTTTATAGTTTTAAGATCTGTTTTAATTTCGTTTTATGCGGGGCGAGTAATAATTTAACTGTGGCAGTCCGACTGGATTCTAGTTTTTAGTTTTGCAACTGTAAATGGTATTTTAATGTTACTTTAAGTTTTCATTTATTCGACGAACAAATATGCATTAAAGTTTTAACGTTCTTACTTCTTATGCATACCTTAAGCGAAAGAAACTTAATATTGACCCGATGAGATATTTTTTTTAAATTTGAATGTAACCGTAAATGGTTGATTAAGCAACTAAAGCTGCTGTCATTTATCCTATACTTTAATCGAGAAATGATTGTATACTTATATACAAATATATTTCTATATAAAGTGAATTTCGGAAAGGGCTCCAACGATTTTTTTTTAAATTTAGAACGCAGGGGGTTTCGGGGGCGATAAATCGATATAGCCTAAAAAACCTACTTTTAGAAAATGTTTATAATCGATGTTTTCAGGCAATAAAAAACTGCTACAATATCATTAGAATACGTAGGTAAATTTCACAATCTCTTCTAAGATGTCAACAGCTCAGTTGAGAGGGCAATAGCCTCCTACGTGGGAGATACAAGGATAGAAGCCACAGTCACTTTTCTTTTTTATTTTCGTCCTTTTTATTCATCTTTCATTAAGTAATTCGTATGTAAATAAATACCGAAGAAAGCACGGTTATCCAGGTATTCGTATTTTTTATTAGCAGTAAATGCGTTTGGAGCTCAAGATATGTAATACACCTATCTCTATTTCTATTTTTGTGAAAGGCCTCCTACTTTTACGTAAAACACCCATATTATATCATATACATACATAAATAAAATATATCTGTTACAAAAATGTATACTTGAAATATACCACTTCGGAAATCATAATTATCAATTGCCGAACGATTTCTCCCACACCACAATGTACTTAGTATTGTTTACAGTACTTATATTATGTTCTCATAGGCTTTTAGTATAGTGGTATTACAATAAAACGCTTTCGGTTATTTCGGTGTTCGCACATGGGTTCGCAACGACCCGCCAGGCGCTCGCACTACCAACTATTATAATTTTATACTACACTCAGCACTCTATTAAACCTCTACTATGTTCGTGGGCCCTTTGATTGCCGCGTCTTACACTGTAGTAACTCTTTTCATGGTTTTGTGCTCGTTTCTTGGTTGTTAGCAAATACTTTCAAGGTTTATTTAGTGTTTGTGTTATCTCTATTGAGAGAGTTTAGTCGATGGATTATTTGTACATTTTATTCGTTATATCAATTAATTTCTTAAATATCTATCGATCAATCTTTGTGCGTTGATTCTTCTTTCGCTGATAAGTAGGTATTCAATTTTCAATATTCCATTTATTCCATTAATCGTTTATCATTTGCATAACTCTGAAAGATCTGGTTGAAATTTAGAATATTTGATTGGATCCCCGGATGATGTCTCACATATCCATAGGCATACTAATTAGAAAGCACTAGTCTAGTAGAATGTGCGTTATCTTAAACACATAAAACTGCTAACGCATTGGAATATAGGGGAATGAAATTGACACACAGACACACATTTGTTTGTGCACTATCACTACTATCTAAAACGTTGACTAGTTATACGTTAATAAAGAAGTTTTATGATATTGTTACTATGAAAAATATTATTAAATTGTTTTTTTATCATAGATTCATTTGAAATTTGAAAGCATGGCAATGAATTTCATATATGTCTATCTAAATGTATTCTAACACTATATGAATCAAGTCGCGCTGAATCTGTGAGCATCGCGTATGTGTAATGGTCTATAAAGACGTAAGGAAACGACGAAAAATCGTAATATTGCAGGTTAAATTGTGCGACTGCAAAACATCCACCGTTCGTTGCACTCTACGTAACTTTCGCGGCGTTTTCAGATACGCTGCTTCCTTGTAAACACGCAGTAACTTTTGGTAGTTTCGAAATAAAATGTCAGTTCCGAAGTTCCAGTGATATATGATTAGTTTGGGATATTTTTGCGGGAGTTACGGGTGTTTTCGATATGCGCTTCCCCGGCGCTTTATCTAGATGAAGCTCGGTTCGACGAACTTTAGGTTGTATGTGCAACGTCGTATATTGGAAAATTATTTGCGATTTATTTAGTCGCATCTTTGTTATTGGACCGACGCAAAATATTGCCATCAGCTAAATTTTAATCCCAGAGTGGATTAAATATATCATATACGCTTTGTCGATATGCCTTGGGCATTATAATATTATATGCACTATTGGGAAACGGAAATCTCGCAATTAGAAAATGGTGATAAGGAATCGAAATAATACTGACCAAAATAGTCGTAAACATGACTATGTGATATCTGAATATTTTATAGTTAAAAGAAACCTAGTTATATAATTTAAATTAATTTTAATTAGCATTATACAAATATTGAAAGAAGAGAAAGACATTTAATAATCAAAGACTTGGATATATAAATAAATATCTTTTTAACAAGGCATGGGTATCTACACCCTTGTCTGTGTGAGCCATGAAATGTCTAAACAAAAAATCGAAGATGGATGTAAAACTTTGAGTCGCTCTTAGTCGAAGTGTTCAAAAACAGGAATATATGGTTTTTGTGTTCATTAGAAGAGTCTACAATTAATGCTCAGATATATTCTGCTATTAATTATTGCTAGTGGACCAGCGAAGATCGATATATTTTGATCTTAGTGAAACTTGTTTGTAATTAGAAACTAAATATCATATGACATGTTATGACATTGTAACTAAGGTAAACAAATTATGTATAATTCAATTTATTATTAGACAGAAAATACAATTGTATTGTATTCTCTGTCTACGTGCAAAAGACACAGACAGAAACTTCATCAATAATTACAGTCTTTGATTATATACACGTCTAGATACCGCATCAACCACCTGAAAGCGCTGTAAAACGTTTCTACTATATGTAGGTACTTAGTAGAGACGCTCTTCGCTTAAGTTAGTGTCATCTAAACCGTAACGCGATTCTGAGCTCTCAATAAAAAAAGAAATATGCCGGTTTGTTCTGTTCAACTGTGTCATAACCATGCAGGAAAATCTGATAACAAATAGAAGATCTTATTTCACCGATTAGTTTTTTTTACGTAACTATTGTTAAGAAAATACGAATATTAATTTCACAATTTACTAGTGGTACGGTGTTGTCACTAGAAAAGTAGGGTAATTTTCCAAAACTAAAGGGAAGTTTTTTTTTAATATATATAGCAGTGGAGTTTACATACTATGTTATTCTACCCCCCGTGCTAAGAATCGTAAGGACTTATGTTACAGGTACTAGACAACGGAAATATATTTTATAAATTTAAGAAGTTTTATATATTTAAGATTTTTATTACTGAAAAATACATTTAATACGTAGATAAACATCAATAACCAAGGCGTGATTCGAACCCGCGACCCCTGGCGCAATATATTCCGCTTATTCGAGCCCTGCACCACTGCGTCAGCCTGGTCGTCAGATATAAGATTTGATAAAGCACAAATCCTCGCTAAATAACACCGATTCCATCCAAGGATGATCCGTGAGGTCGTTTATAATGTGCAACATTCGCATAAACTTAAGATGTCATTATAAGTATTGTTAGTATATTTTATATTATGTAACACTGACTGTAAATAAATAAAACTGATTCATAAAGTATATTTGGAGTCTTATTATCAAGTAAAAAAAATCAAATATTTATATAACGATCTACAAAACTAATACTACCTTCGGAAATCCTCTCATTGATAATAATAATAAACTCTCTCTCTCTCATTAATAAAAAAAATAAAAAAATCACAATATATAATATATATAATATTTTTAATAATAATTAGCATAAATTCTTTAAAAAAATCTATATAGACCATATATTCATATGTATATTCCTATTTTATTGTTTGCTGTTAGTTCCTCCTGATTTAGTAACAAAATTAATGGTAATTTTTTATGCTGTTGGTATCCCTTTACACGCACACATTGACGGTTTTAAAACAATCTGTACATATCTGTCACTCACACATTGTGCGAAAAATGAGACGTTTTCTTTGCGATGTTTATTGGAAATGCTCCATCTCTACGCTCCATCTAGACGTGTATATTATAATCAAAGAATTACAGTATATATCGATATGTCAAATGCATGGCTCTACCATGTGTAAAGTTGTATTTATTAAATCAAAGCATTTTATAAACATTATTATTAAAAATATTAGGGTTCTGCACTTCTCTTACACGTAAACAATAGGTATGCGTGCCAAATTTCATACTTCTTCTCCGTCCGCGTAATTTTCGTAAAAATGTTCCTTAAAATTTTGTTTGAAGTATTAATATATAGATATTCCATAGTAATACGCTAACATTAATAGTTATTAAAAAGTGCAAGGCAGTTAGCTGGGTCAAGTTTTTAACGATTTACTTAAACCTATTACGTCGCGCTATATTGTACCTTATAATTAGTAATCTAAGGTTCATATTTGTTAATCAATAGGTGCTCGGTTAAATATTTCTACGCCTGCAAAGCGATTCTACACGGGGTGAAGGTTAACCGGTAGCTCTGATTACGATTGCGTTTCACTTTATGACTTATGATTGCACAGCTATCGCGTTTCGTGCAGTTGTGCTGGTGTCCCATTTGAAGGGCAAAGGAAGGCGACGCAAAGGCATATATATGATAACTCGCTGCGCCCCGCGGTTTCACTCGCGACTTGCGAACTTGGATCCCGTGGAAAATCATCCCATGGCATCCCATAGGAACACTTTTTCGGAATAAAAACTATCCTGTGTTAATCCAAGTTACTCTCTACGTGTGTGCCAAATTTCACGAAACTCCGTTCAGTAGTTTTTGCGTGAAGAAGTAACAAACAAACATTCAAACTTTCGCATTTATAATATTAAATAAATAAGATGAGTGTTGATCGGGAAATTGATCCGATTGCTCGTATAACTTGCAATGGTGAGCGAAATCTCACCTTCAGTCGCGCCTGTCCAATTCGATTGCAAGATACCAAGCACCTCTTTTTGAAATATTGTACAGACAGGTTTCTTAGACAGGTAATAAAAGGCACAGGAATTTTCCCCAAACCGAAACAGTGTTTGAAGACACCAATGTTTTCTGCCAAATTTAATATTCTACTTAATGAGATTTGAATTAGTTTTGACTAAAATTGTACAATGTCGGAGCCACGTTTCTAAGATAGTGTTTAGGGTTTACAAAATTAATAATTTGATTTTCTAATTTGAATGACGGTGGCTTGTGTCCCAGTATAATCACGGGCGTAAACGAGTTGATGACGATGGAACCGGCATAACATGGCGACTTTTACTACAATACGTATAGCAAGGTGGAGACTGCTGCGCTCTCCTCTAATCGTTTGGCAAACACTTCGCCATTCTACGGTGTGGTCTCAACAACCAGTGGCTCGAGACCTACAGCTCTACTAGAAGTGACAGTTGCGAAAAAATTAAATAAATAATTTACCTAGCTCCACACATCTTGTGTGTCTAATGCATAAATTATATAACCGCATACTAAGAAACATAAAAAAACAGAATCTATATTTATATATAAAACTCAAAGGTGACATAGTTATCTATCAACGCACAGCCCAAACCACTGAACGGATCGGGCTGAAATTTGGTATGCAGGTAGATGTTATGACGTAGACATCCGCTAAGAAAGGATTTTTAGAATTTCAACCCCTAAGGGGGTGAAATAGGGTGTTGAAGTTTATATGGATTTCTGAGAATATAACGACACATTACAATGAAGCTCACGCTGTAGACGGCGCATAGAAATCTACATACATACATACATACATACACCCGAAATACATTAACCTGAAATTGTCAGGTAAAAACAGAGGCCTCTAGTCTAACTTGTGTCGTTTTCATTAATCTCTTTCAATGAAATTCATAAATAGCTATCTATAAATACTGCATTATTATGACAGATTTCTTGCATATAATATTATTTTTTTTTATTCTAGAATTCCTTTCACTTTCTAACATTTTTAGAAGGTATTTTGAAGACATGGCTCTAAATAAATTTATTAAAAAGTAAAATAGACAGATAATATGTAGGTTTTACGCATTAATATCTTCTCAGATTTTTACCATTGCATTTAGGGATGTCACCCGTTCTTTATAATAAAGTATTGTACGTTATTTTAAACATTTGTACTCTATACTTTATGAGAACGATAAAGTACGCGGAAATACTTTACATTGCACAATCTAAAATTAATGGGATTCTAAAAGTGTAGACCGCAAGCATGCCACCGAAAACCTTTAATTTACATATTAAAATTAAATTGGCTGTAACACTGATGATCAGCGTGATAATACTTGTGAAAAGTGAAATAAAGTAGGGTAGTAGTAGATAGTACCTACCAACAGTACATACCTACAATATTTTATTTCCTAATTAAATTATGTTGTTAGTAAAGATAAAACAAAATGTACCTACTTTATTTGATTATCATGTACTTTATTTTCTTACCATTTATAGGTTATGTACTTTATTTGCAAGATAAAAACGTTGGCAACCCTAATTGGATTAAACATTTAATTTTAAATGGCATCAAAAGCCAGTTATATTTTCTATGTCTCTAGATAAGAAATATTGGAACGACAGCTACTCTATTTTCAATTGAAATTAGGAATTATACTAAGGTACCTAGAAGTTTATAGCCTAGAACTATTTATCATTGCAAAAGAAAGTAACTTTAGTATAACACACAAAAAATGTAATAAAATATATCCGTAAGATTAAATATATTTTATTACCTAAATCTTACCAAGATCCAGGATTTAATGTAACTGAAATGTCGGGTTTAATATGTGCAAACGTCACTAAATACTCCGTTAAAATGGTTGTCTTATTTCTACCGTTAAAAGATTTTACCCGCGTGTCCCTTCCAGACGTGCAATTGGAATGTTTTAGCATCAAACATACCTGAGATCGCACAGGACCTTTATTTATGTACACTCAGAAATCACCCTTTGCGTTGCCCGCTCATGGGAACGAAGAAAGCGTTCGAAATGATTTATTGTAAATGGTTTTCTACTTTGTTGGCTAAAATAATAAGGGCCGCGGTCGGATTGCTTCTAAAATTCAATATTTTATTGTTACTTTTTTCCGTTTGCAGCGCGCCGATACGCTGCGAAATTTAATTTGCAATGCCTTTGTTGGTCCATTAAGGGCGGGTGATTCAGCGGTGTGGTGGTCGAAACTCGAAACCGCACGAGCGATACAGTTCTCAAAAATAACGGCGCTTTATGTGCTAGAGCCAGGGTAGCATCAACGTGGGTATCTTCAACCTCAAAGTGACCACATTGATGATTTTATGATCGTTTATTGCTGATTGCTAAAGTCTAATGAACGTCTGAATAATTGGATGTGAGGATATTATTTTGGCGGAAAGCGACTTTGTTTTATACACTACATAGTTAACAAAGTCGCTTTCTGCTGTTTGTGTGCTTAGATCTTTAAAATTATGCAACCGATTTTGATGGGATTTTTTTAATAGACAGTGTGATTCAAGAGGAAGGTTTATATGTATAATAACTCCATTTTTGAAGTCCGAAATCCACGCGGGCAAAGCTGCGGAGGGAAGCTAGTTTAAAATAAAGTTATCAGTTGTGAGGATGAAAATATTTGAAATATTTGTAAGCTCATGAAATGTGTATTTGTTATTTTAGGTTTAGGTTTATCTTCTTTATTCCCGCCGAAATAAAAAATACCTCGTCTATACAGCACATTGTCACATTTTTTGAGTATTCTTTGAATGTTTAGCCATTGCTCAATGAAAGTTTACATCCATTTATTGGCTACTGAAATATTTGTACACAGTCTATAGGTACTGGCACGAATTTTAGTGTAATTGAAATTTATTTGATCGAGTTTAAGCGTAACATTCAATGTATCGAAAAAATAACAATCATCTTTAATTAATTATAATATACAAAACAATTCTTAAATAACCCAATTTATGCAACATTAGTATACCATGTAGGTATAGTAAGTAAATTTGGTTAATACACGACATTCAGAATTAAAAAAAATATAAATAATGATTAACCCTATGTATCGGAACTCATCCGCTTTCAAATCATTATAAATTAACAATTGTTATAACTTCTTTTTAAATATACGTGATTAAATTTAGAATGCATGAGACTTTTTGCATTTTGTGGTCATTATTAAAACATAATTTATGTCACTTTGTTATCGGCTGCACAGAGAATTATTTCCGCAGAAGTGAATTACGTGCAGAAGAGAAGGCGGACCTTCACCATGAAAATATTCAATTTATGATAGAATACAGAGTTAGCATCAAACCTATTGAATTCGAGACTGTAAAGTTACTTTGTAAGTTTCGCCAAATCTAAGGAAACGATTTCAAATTGAACCGCCGCATATTACTTGTCTTGGCATTCATGGGAAAATGCCCAAGTCCAGAAGCGGGCCGGTAAAGGATGAGGATGATGATGAATTAGTTTTGATAGACGATCCTCAGGGTGGATGTAATTATCATGATGCATGAGCTCCTGATCATGGTCGGCCATTTTGAGGACCTACTTTGAAAGAGACCTAAGTCTAACAATATAACCCACCCATACAGCTTTATGACAATTTTATATTCCCTGATTTTAAATATTTTGTAGTAGATATTTTCAAAAGAGGTAATGGCATATTATAATATATTAGAGAAGCGATACTCCAAGCAATACCTGGGTTACCGTAAAGTAAAAAACAAGGAACAACAAAATTAATTGCTTCAATTTATGTTACAATCAGATACTTACAAAATAGATTAATTAATAATAATTAATTAATTTTATTTGTCAAAGTAGTA
>LUGF01052656.1:192082-206592 GCA_001625245.1 Calycopis cecrops | reverse complement strand
TTTTAGCTTTTAACATCGTCTTCAGCAAGACAGATTGATAACAGCTATATAGCTGATCGAGCTGTCAGCCTGATGAGAAAAAACACAAGAACACCCGAAGGAATTTAGATTGAGTTATTTTAAAGCGAACGGTATAAACTATCGATCATTTTTAGCAAAAATTGATTTTAGGTGATTTAAAGGCTCAGGTAATACTGTATGTGCATAGCATCTAAAGTTACTACCTGCTTATTTGCGGTAGCTACTATAAAATTGGATGTATTTACTTTTTATAAAATATAAGGTAATTTAAGTTCGATATTATGGATTTAATTGTGGTACGATTCTTTTCATTGAGTTTTGCTTTAGAGTTTAGATGTGTAAAAGCTTTCTACTAGTTGTGCCAGGTGCTAATTTTATCAATTCTTCTCTTAGAAGATATCTCAAAGATGAACATGCTTCAAAGATATAATTGTGTACCTATTTACCTTATTACAAGATTTACTGTCTGGTTCTATATGAATCTGTATAGCACCTGCTGATACAGACATGTAGTCGAATCATAGTACAGTCATACATAGTCGCATATGCGGTTGAGGTTCATATTTTTAAGATAAAAGAAAAGGGCCTGTCGACCCGAATTAGTTTTTCCCATTCGATGCATCTCTCTGACACCTACGTTTGTACCTACATCTCGTACAATGCTCTAATGTCAGTTGGTATCTTCAGCCGCCGCTTCGATATAGTGGATACTCACATCATGAGGCCCGCTGAGTTTGTTTCGCCGGTCCTTGTCAGGACAGGGCTAGGGTTGAACCGGTGGTAGATTTAATTGTTAACGTTCAAAGAGTAATTTCTGTAATTTTATTTTGAATAAAAACTTTTTCATTTTCATTTATGAGTTAGCTACAAGAGTATCAAGTTTATTAATCTGTGGCAATACAACTTACAATAACATTGAACATCTCATAAGTAAGCCACTTGTATACATGGTGTTTTTAGAATATATTGTTATATAAGAATACATTAAGTTCAGTTACATAAGTAGTTACTAGTAAAAAGCGTTTACGCATTTTCTTAAAAAAACGAGTGACTTGCAAAATAATTCCAATTAAGCATTCCTAATCTTTTTCGAATGTTTACAGAAGTGATTGTTGGTTATTGAAGTGTCAGACAAGTCTGAGAGGTGTCGACGGCGGGTCATAAAACAACTTGTAGCTAACTAATTGTTGGTAGCGTAACTTTGATATGTCATTTGAATAATGAATCTCAATACTCTGATAAATGTGTGCTTTAGACAACACAACTGAAGTAAAACTTAATTATTGATTTAATACACAAATTCATTACCATAATTACAATGACATAACATGTCATATTATGATATTTATTTGTTTAAATACAAAAAGTTTCACTTAGATCGAATTCGAATTTTGAATTTGAATTCCTTCTTCTTCCGTTACGTTTCTGAACTCGTCCGATCAACATATTTTTATAACGCTCTCGCCGGTTTAGTCCCCAAGTCGAGAGCGCGTAAAGAAGTTTTAATTCAAAAGTAATAGAAGTTACTCTTAACTTGGTTATTAATAAATACATAGTATTATTTGCCCAGTGGTCTAGTAGCAAACATGTTCAATCACATGTAGTCAGTTCCCGGGTTGGGTCAAGGGTTGTTGGAATTACCGACCTGACATACTCCTAATTAATGACATAAAATTGGTCAAATATTAATTTATAACATGCAAAATGTAGCCTACATCTTTTCACTGAATTTGCTATCCTTTCTTCCCCCATTATACATGATCAAGGGGAAGAATGTTCCCGCACTCGCACCGGGAGATGCAGAATTTTGAACGGCCTCCAACCCTGTGGACTGACTTGGTTAAAGGGAGGCGCTGGATGCAAGAAGCTCGTGACCCTGACCTTTGGCGCTCTTTGGGGGATGCCTGTGTCCAGCAGCAGACGTCCTCCGCTGATGATAAGGATGATGATGTATCACGGTACCTAATGGCATAAGAAAAATTCACAGACAACATTGTTAATTTGTCACTTCATAAAATACGAGGAACGAGACTTGCGAATACTGGTCGTCAACGTTCTACGGGGTGGCGCTACAGTCGAGCTCAGTACTCGCGCTTGTTTTATCTCAAACGGCATCTTCTGATAAGTAATATGGTCGGTATAATTTACAGTCGCAGTGTCACGTTCGTAGCAATCACGGAGCATTATGTGAGCGCTGGAAGCCCTCCGACCTTTGGGCTTTACGCTCATCAATGAAAAGGGCATAAACATGTCTAAGTTCCGGCAGCTAGTGTGTACGCGCATTTATTTACAACATTTTCATTACTTATTTCAATGGTTTATAACATTGTTGGCTGCACATTCCTCTACACTGTTATTAACTGGCCATTTTGCGTGTGATACAAAAAACTTAACGGCCTCGCTGGCTTTGTGTTTGATGCGTGTGTATTTTTACCAGTGTATGTATTTTATGTCTTTGTAGGTTGTTTTAGAGATTTAAGAAACTGAAATTTACAGTTACTATCCAAAGCGGCATCTAAATTTCGGTTTCTTTGCCTTCGAGCTACATTAAGCAAGCCATGTGTTATATTCGTAAATGTCATTATTGAAAACAGGGAGAATCCCTTGGCTTTGGGCTTAGAAATATTAAGTCGCCGTAAGTACGCTCTACAGACTATATTAAATTAAAAATATATTTAGATAGTCAACCTATGTTTGTTTATTAATCTATACTCTAAGGCTCGTATCTCCTAAAGTAGTCAGTAATCACTTGTAGGTTATTTATGCTTTTCCGCTACTTATGCTATATAAGCCCCCTGAATGCTAAAACACATTAAATAGTTATAGACCTATTTGAAAAAAGCAAATATGAATCCGACAAATACGTTTATAAATGCAAAAAATTGTCTATAGGTGTTTATAAGTAGGTTTGTTACTCCATCATGTAAAATCTGAACGTATATGGTTGAACATAAAAATAAAACATATTTTTCCATTAAAATATGCACGGTTGGTATACATTTAACGCAGGTGAAACCGCGAGGAATAAGCTTGTTATAAATAATTTGATCATCATCAAATATTTTTGTGATAGTGTGTTTGTCAAAAATATTGTTTGTATATACGTTTTGTACGCTAGAAAATTCGCGAGTGTGTGTTAAATTGTCTGGAATTTAAAGTTATTTGCCGGCATATAGAATCGATCTGTTAGTTCTGTGACAAGGATTTAATAACCTTTTTTAATCATGAGTAATGTTTATTTAAGAAGAGCCGAGGTGAATGGCGACGAATGGTATTTAACGTTTATCAAGAGAACAGACAGGTCTTAGATTTATACCCGGATCGGTATTACTATTTTTATTAACGAACTACACATTTTTTTATTTTTTTTTTAATGATATAATGGGGCAAACGAGCAGGTGGTTAGTTACTACCGCCGCCCATAGACATCCGCAAAACTGGGTGTCTTGCAGACGCGTTGCCGGCCTTTAAGGAAGAGGAATGCTCTTTTCTTGAAGATCCCTAAGTCGTATCGGATCGGAAATACCGAGGAAGGCAGCTGGTTCCATAGTACTGTTGTACACGGCAAAAAATGACGTTTATACCACACAGTACTACATTTAGAAATATCGAGATGGTGGGCATGGAACTTTGAGTTCTGTCGCGATGTCATAATGGAACTCAGCTGCTGATATTAAGCCGAACAATTCCTCGCAACACTTCCCATTGAAAATACGGTAAAAGATGCTGAGGGAACCGACATCTCTCCGTAGGGCCAAAGGATCGAGCTGCCCGGAAATAACAGGATCATCAATTATACATAATAATATTAAATAAGTATAAGGACGTGGCTAGTTTGTTTCCAAGATAGAACCTACTTAAATCTCAAGTTTTCGCAGGCATCGAGATCGTCACGCCAAACCAAAAAGTTTCGAGTTCAAACTCGAAACTTTTTGGTTTTGTCGTCAATATTCAAATAGAGTTAGAAAGTTGGGCCAGTGTAGTTGTGAATCGGAGTTGAGCTGTTGGTCCTACGCTTGATTTCTTCTCGGTCCTGTGGAACTGCCACCCCATTGGATGAGGGAACAAAGGCTTTGTGTGCACATACTTTCACGCTTTAATATATTCTGCCTAGTTCACTAGTTATCTCTGGTCTCCCTGGCCAAATACCACCAGGAGCTCCTCGTATCGCCCATCGTTCTCATGACATATGTTATTACATAACTAATC
Source organism: Calycopis cecrops (assembly GCA_001625245.1). Taxonomy (NCBI): domain Eukaryota; kingdom Metazoa; phylum Arthropoda; class Insecta; order Lepidoptera; family Lycaenidae; genus Calycopis; species Calycopis cecrops. The sequence goes on along the minus strand of LUGF01052656.1, from coordinate 202,362 downwards.
TTTATTAGAATCTGTATATCATCTTTTATACCTGTCCACGTATTTCCTCACCTTGTTATTATTAAATTTAAATATATTATAACATTAACGGTATGTAAATTGGCCTCTGACGGTGGATAGCTTTCGTAGATTATAACCGTCAGCTATTTATCTTGTTTAGACGTAGATGATATTAATACAGCCTGACTTCTTTTGGTACGCAGCATGTAGGTGGTACTCATTGTTTAGTAGCTAATATATCATTTTACTTGTTACCATAAACGACATTGTGACCTTTGGGAAGACTTTTTGTTATATAAAATACAATATTTGGTGTTTTGGTATTTACATTACGGTCCGTATTTTATTGTTAAAGTATAAAAAACATATTTAAGTGTTGTTAAACGTTCCATTATGTTATATTTTTATTGCGTAAAATGGGGTTTTGTTATACCTAATAGACATGACGATATAATAAAGCAAAGAGTTAACAGTTAGGATGGATCTTCATTTATCTTATGTTTTATATCACAAGCGTAAATAAGTAGTGAAGAGGTAGTGCAATGTCGTATTGCAGCTTAAATTTGGTTACATGATATGTAAAGTGACAGCAAGTATTTCGTTGCGTTGTTCTTCTTCGCGGGTCATCAGATGAATTCCGTCTGTAATGTAGTTTTTTCTGTTTGTTTGCAATTTAGTAAAAGGAATATTACAAAAATATTCAATATAATTTTTTACATATCTATTTTTGAACTTATTTGTCTACCACATGTTCTTCAAAACCCGAAAAGAACCCCGTAACAAACTCGGATAATTTGGCATACCTTTAACTTTCTATGACATTTACTACTTGCCATGCTATCCCGAGTGCCGACTCGTTCTAACAATAAAAAATAAAATAATGCTCTCAATATATTGTCAGCACATTAGACCGACTTAGCGCCGAGACAACAATAACACGTGGGCCGCCTCGTGCGCCTGAGGAGGTTTCGACAGACGTAGACGTCTGCTCCTACTGTTCTTGTGGGTGGCATTACAATATCGGGTACCGTTTTTAATTGCTGTTGTTTATTTGTCTGCGTTTCATTTGGTAAGCTACCGTCCTTCATATAGAACTACTAGCTTTTCTCCACGGTTTCACTCTTTAGGAACATTTTTTAGGGATAAAAACTATCCTATATTTTAATCTAACTTACTCTCTATGTGTGTGCCAAATTTCATGAAAATCGGTTCAGAAGTTTTTTGCGTGAACGAGTAACAAACAAACATACAAACTTTCGCATTTATAATATTAGTAGGATTGCTTGCATATGCCTTATAATAATTATCAGTCCTAATCGGTCTACTGCTACACATGTGTCTCCTACATTGAACGTCAAGACGATAACCTCCTCCTACTGGCGTTACTACTACTTAACGGAGATAGTCTCCCATGTGGGAATATCTTTACAAACTTAACATATCGACTTTTGATGTGTTCAACAATTAGTTACCAGTAGATTGTATATGTCATATAGTACGTAGACTCTCCCTATTTCGCAGTTATTATCATGACATTCGCTTTTAATTCCATATATTTAACCTTCGATTTTATTATGATTTTGAATCTACATGAATTTGGTCACATGAGTAGACTAGGAATTCCGTTTCTACTCTGTGGCTTGCTGCTCATTTGACACTTAGGCATTAGCTGGCTATATTAATAATAGGTAAACAAGATTATAGACTATCTTGCAAACGGTATACTTTATACCGACCCCTGATATAACCCTGCCTTGAAGTAACATCGTGCTTCCTGCAATTTGTAAAATAATATTTTTTTTATTTAGCCTATGTCATCCCATTGCTGGGCATAGGCTTCCAAACTTCGTCAACCAAACCGGTCTTTCGCCTTCTCCCACCAGATTTTCGCAAAGGCATCAAGATCGTCACGCCAACGTTTCTCACTTCTCGGCGTTCAAATTATGTTTATTGATAGAACACCCAAGTCTATTAGTAAAACGCTATTGCATATGTACGGCCCATTAAAATACACAAGAGTTCGAAATCGGCTTCGTAATATAAATGGATCTAAAGTGTAATTGACAAATCGGTCAAGCGTTCCATACGAAAATATTATATCACACGCGCATGAGTATCATCCGATGGTGTTTGTGTTACTTCTTAGATCCATAAGTAAACGCATTAGCAAAATACTTTCCAGTCACGAAAATATTACTCGGAATCGTTTAACATATGTTGCAGTTCGATTATTTGTTTAAATTATTAATTCACACTATTATATGTTCACGAATGATGGATACTTTCATGTTGTTCTTCAAGAAAGGAATATGTGTGTGTTTGTTGGTCGAAAATGGTCGTAATATTGCGATAATCATAGGTTTTTTCGACAAACGCATACTTTGTGTAAGCCTGAATGCTACAAAGAAATCGGGCGCTGCTGTGGGCGTATATAGGGTTCCAAGGCAGGCGGTAGCAAATTATATGTGGGTATGATTTTAGGGTCTAGAGAAATCTCGGGAATGAGAGCGGCAGTAATTACCAGCGGCACCATCCTATGTTTTCGATTTCAGCGCAACTATAGGAACAGATATAAAGTAAGACTCCTTGTTTTATCACAGAAGCTCTTTCCTTTTCTACTAAAAAAACTATAGAGTAGTATCCTTGGCTCCATCCTTTTCACGTTTCCACATGCTAGTTTCATCCCCATCGCTTCCGGAAAGCGCTTCTGCAAGGCTAGTGCCCTTGGTAGGCACAAGGTAGAAGTGTTAATTCGTAGTCTGCTACTTTATATGTAAAGGACACTTGCCCCCATTCAATTATGTCTAGTAACAATATAATCCAAACAATTAATAAATCATGTACACTTGAACCATCTGGACACCCAAATATAGCTCTTGAAAGCGAAGCCAATACAATACAATTAAAGGCCGAATTGATTTGCATGTTAATTCAAATGAATTAATTAGTATTATTCATAGACTGAATATTTAAGCTATGACTATTACGCATACCCATTTTTTATACCACTAGTGGCACGGATTCTCTAATGATTTTAGACCTCTTTGTAGTCCGTCTGTAGCACAGATCCTCTCATTATTATGGGTAAGACGCATAGTCCAAAATCTATGCATCAAAATCATTTAAACCAAAACTTTAGATAACTGGGGGTTTGTTGAGTGGATTTGCCATTTATGGATGTCCAAATTAAGCCTATCTTTTATGCTAAACTGGATTTAGCCTCATCCGGATTACACTCTTTTCGTAGCTTGTACAGTTTCCTATTTATTCCTTTTATTTTCTTCTGATAAATTCTTTGCAGGGCTTCCTATAGTCTTAGCTTTTCCCTTGGGCTCCCTGCGATTATATCAAATGGTCATAGTGGCTAGGGATCCGGGCAATCCGGTATCATTTTCAATCCGGCCGGATCCGAACGGATTGGATTAGGCTGGGAAAAAAAGATTGAAGCCATTTGGGGCTTAGTATTTAGTGATTTTTAGTCATAATGATAAAAATAAAAATAATATACTTTAAGTACATATTTATAGAAAATTAAGTCATTTTTAATTATATTTTTTGGTATTAATTGTAATTTGTTATTCTCTTTATTTATATCTTTATATCATCATCATCATCATCATCATCATCATCATCATCATCATCATTATCATCATCATCATCATCATCGTCAGTCCTTTGTAGTCCAGTCTATATTTATATATTCTTGTGTTATTCTAATCGCCATTAGGTAACTGTATATCAGGGATAAGTGTTGTCTTTTTACTTTTTCTACTTCATACGTAGTCACTTCTTTTTTAAATATTTATATTCTGTTTCCTGTTAGCACATTTCACATTTTTATCACTAAAGAATCGGAAAATTTTCGACTTTTAAATTCGAACAATGGATGTTTCTATATTTTTATAAGAACTTCGATGATTCGATGGCGAAAACTTGAAAGGATCGATCGTTTTCGCGCTTATTTTGGTTTATCGGATCCGGTGTGTCCTAAAACATACCGGATCCGCCTGATTACCGGATCCACAGGACCAGATTGCCATCCCTAATAGTGGCACTCGCTGTCGATCTTGGCAACACAGTAACAGCGGTAGAAACGAGTGGTAGATCAAGCGCGATAAAAATAAGCTACTAATCGCATATTTCATCATACATTGTCTTCAAGTCCTTAATTTCATGACCTAATAAACTAGATTGATTGAAAAATACATTTCTTACGAAGGTCTCATTAATATTTTCATATCGGCAGCCTTGGTTCTACTCTCAAAATACAATTCTCTTGCATCTCGAGTGTTCTTGAAAACTGAATCAAATTATGCGACGAGTGGACCTTACCTCGAACCGTCTCCAGCTTTAATTGACGGATCAGTTTTTACAACTGATTGTGTATTCAGAAATAGATTTTCTGTTTCTTGTTGACCTTTTTTATTGCAATGTGTTAATTATGTGAAATAACAGATTGCAATGAAGTTTTGTTATGCAGAAGACGTTGGGATTGGATGTCTTTTTATGATTATACAAGATGAGTATGTTTCAAAAGTAATATTGGTATTAATCAAAGGTTTCTGTTCCACAATATATGAATAAAAGCAGATCCTGTAAGAGGTGTCCTATGCTACATTGCGCCTAATTTTTTCCAGTACTACCGGGGATGCTACCTCGTTCTATAGACCGCCCTAAAGTATTAGCTATGCTGTCAAGCTTTGTTTGACTTTTTTTTGCTTTTGAATTTCCACTATTATTTTGGAACATTCGTCGGGAGTTAAGCTCAGCGATACTTATCATACAAATATTTCAATTTCATTCAAAGTTTATAAACAATTTACACGTACAGTTAAGTAGAAAATGAATAAGAAATGTTGATTACACAACTTTTGCTCATGTGCGTATTGTCTGAATGTTTCAACTGAACTTCTGTTATGAAATTGTTACTGTTCACGTAATTTATTTGCATTGCTATAGACTTCGGTATTTTACGGAGCGGGATTTTCATAAACGCTGAACGAAAGAATTTTTCGTATAGTTCAACTTTTAAGTATGTTTGTCTTGCTTGCTTTAGGAAAATAAAATCGTTTAATTTATTGCTTTAGTCAATTATTGATGTGTTGTATTAATATTTTAACATTAGTCATGTGGTATCCAACTTTAATGTTTCCCATTGTGTTTATCAGTCATAACTTCTTTTTGATTCAACATTTACTTGTCTTTATTAAAAAATACTCAAGTAGTATAAGGTGGAAGAAATAAGTAAATATTTAGATACTGTCTTACTGAATGTTTCGATTCCCAAATAAGTTCAAAAAGCAATCATAACTAAGCTAACCAAACCACCGTAGGACAACAACAGGAAAACACACATCTTACCAAACACCCGTACTTTTTAGCAGCTTCATTTGGCAAAGTTAAACAAACAAACATTGCGCGTCGCAATAAAACCCTTTATTACATATTTGCTTAATTAACAGTGTGATTGTAACACCTTATATTAGCCACACATTATGTTAACTGCCATCTATTTATAATACACTTATGTAAAAAGAGAGTTCTTTGTTGACATGTCACGGCATACAATTGCGTTTCGAAAGCGACTTTTACTGGCAGCGCGTGGGCTGCTTTATACCGACAGTTTTTTCTAGCGACAGTATTTTTACAACTTTGTACTTATGTTAATTTGCCCTTTTTATGATACTTTATGAAAATCTAATTGTATATCTTATAGTCGTGAGAATGGGAGTATTCAATATCATTAATAGATGGCGTTGGTAATCGGTACATTCGAAGGGCACATAATTTATGTTTGAACGCAAATCTACCTTTGATTATACGTTTAGTAATAAATTATTATGTGGTATTAATACGTAAGCCAAATGATACGATGTAAAGCTTGAGATTATAACTTTATTGTAATTGAGCAGTCGATATCTAAAAATGTTAACTTCTTTATTAATATTAGAATTGATGCACAGGCATATTTCAGTAAGAAAACCTGCATTACTAAAGGAAACCCCGTTATAAAAGCGGTAACTGTGATCATTATTTTAAATGTAAATTAAATACCTACTTTAGAAAATGCTTAAAAGGGATTATAAAATATAGAGGCCTTCCTTCAGGGATATACACCTCATAAGATGAATTTTGTTTATATCAGAACGTAATGAACTTAATCATACTATTCCGCGAAGCTTTTAAATTCTGAAAAGGGGTCCATGACTCCAAAAAGTTTAAGAAACCCTGCTGTAGGTTATAAACGCCTATACATCGGCTACGAGAAACAGTTTTTTATTGCAGAGATAATTTCAATTTATAATGTTACTGATGCATTGGGTAGTCGCCTAGTTATTGTCACCTCACTTTATATCAAAGCGGTAACATAAAATTGTTATTAATTGCAAGCATAAAAGAGTGGTATGGTTCCAACAACTGATTGTTACATTATGAACCTTAATTCTATTGTTTAAGATTGATTTTGTATACGAATGTTGGATTAATGGTTAATTATAAGTACTCATTAAAAGTTGGGCCAGCGGTTTTATGGTCTGTCTGCTGTGGGGACGCCTCTACTACTGTTTCATGTTATTTCGTATTGCACAATATATTTTAATAGTGTTTGCTCGCTGCATACATTGTTATGTTCATCATCAGCCCACTTAATAAGTATATAATAAGCTTAAGAATACAAATGTATATAAAGTAAGAGCAAAACCACCTGAGACAACCGTGTTGTCGCATTTCATCTGGTTTTTGTGCTAGCGGTGATTCTACCTGGATATCCACATAACAATTACATGAATGTACATATTATCTGTGGTATATAATAATATTATCCGTGGACGTTATCATTAGGACTTGTGTTACGAGTTATAGACAACAGAAATATATTTAATATGTTTTTTGTAAATTTAAGAAATTTTATATATTTAAGATTTTTATTATTGAAATACATATAATACTAGCTGCGCCCCGCGGTTTCACCCGCGTAACTTTCGATCCGGTGGGAATATCGGGATGAAAAATAGATGTTGGCCGATTTTTTTTTTATAGCATAGGAGGCAAACGAGCAGTTAGGTCACCTGATGTAAAGTGAACACCAACGCCCACAGACATCCGTAACACCAGAGGTCTAACAGATGCGTTGCCGACCTTTGAGGAAAGAATAAGCTCTTTTCTTGAAGATCCCAAGGTCGTATCGGTCCGGAAATACCGAGGGGGCAGCTGATTCCACATTGAAATGGTGCGTGGGATAAAATTGCGCTTATAGCGCACAGTAGTAGACTTCGGGGGATCTAGGTGGTAACGGTGGAATTTGGAATTTCGGCGCGAAGTCCTATAATGGAATTCAGCTGCAGGTATTAATCCGATCAATTCCTCGGAACACTCAGACCTACTCAATATGTTCACAAAATTTCATGAGAATCGGTCAAGCCGTTTCGGAGGAGTATGGCAACGAAAACTGTGACACGAGAATTTTATATATTAGATAATACATAGATAAACTTCCATGACCTAGGCGGGATTCGAACCCGCGACACCTGGCGCAACATGCTCCGCTTATCCAGGCCATAGAAGCTATTCAAAAGGCTTTATTTTTCTGGAAATGATCAAATAACTTCAGATTTTACTTTAATAAATTGGGAGCAAGTTGGTTACTAACGGCTGACTTAATACCTACGAGTGTAACAGAAAATCTTTAAAAAAAACAATATGCTACCCAACGCGACCTGATTCCCTGCTAATTATATCCAGAAACCGTTGAGAGCTTCCTGACCGCAGGTGGTCCAACGGCGGGATAAGAGGGAAGCCACAAGGGTTGTGGGATCCTTTTTTATCCGTCATAATTAATAAAACTTTGAATGAGTTAAGTATGAAACGTTTTCTCCAGATCCAACTTGAGAATGTTTTTTGCTTTCTTATTGTTGTTACTTCAGCGGGACACTCCAATTTGATGAATTGATTATGTAGGTATTTATAAAATATATGACTGAATAGATTTTGACTGTTGTCAAATTCTATTAAACTTAAAATATAAAGATAACCCAATCTAAGCTAGCTAGCTGGATTCAGGAGTTTCGACCAGACGTATCTTGGAAAGTACAGTTGTTTGTCACTATCTAATGCGCCCGGTTTAAAAATATGACATGAAAAATCCTGCGAATTAGCGATCGAGCAACGTCACGCTTTACTAAGCTTACGTCGCTTACGCCTCTTGCTCATTTTCGTCTTCAGAATCATGTTAGATCCTAAGGACTCTTCAGACGCGTGAGCTCTACCCAATTTTTAAAATTAAAAGGCTCCACGTGTAAAATTATAAGGGTAATGTTAACGATTATAGACTATTACAAGTATTTAGTAACTGATAGCTCTATCGATGGATAGGACCATACCTTAACACGTAGGGATTATTTTTTTTACGAATTAATTCAGATGATTACAAGATATGGATGCTTATAAGGATCAGGCTGCTTATTATAAGAATTAATCCCACTGACACTTAATAAAGCCTCCATGTAATGAACGTTCCACATTGATTTCGTGTACGGTGTAATAGCTTGTCGGTGCTTTTGATCTACCAATATGCGTAATTGTGGGTTTGGTCTCGGTGCAAGTGTAGTGCTGGCGGTGTTTGCTGAAGTGTCCGCCCACACGACCTTAATACTTAACGAGGTGTGGCTGTGTACGGACAGTACAAATTGTGTTTTTGTTTAAGTTTTTCCGGTGGGAAAAGCTCTCGAGCTTTCGTCGTGTGCTTACTGTTTATCGACGTAGTCGAGTAAACGCTTGTTCTGCGTACTGTTTATTATTAGTCGATCTTCCTTTTGGACCATTGCAGTACCACACACTGTACAGTTTTGCTTAGTTTTTTGGACAATTGCGGATCTTTTCATCTATGCACCTCTTTCTACGAAAGTACTCATTTACTTACATACTATTTATTTCTACATCTATCGCTTGTCACTTGTCCCTTACCACTGCACTAGTTTCCCGTACAAGAGTCTATAACGCAGAGACCCAACATTATGCAGCCGCATTTTTAACATCACCTGATGTCTTATTACCGTCGCTTATCGATATTATATCTCGCATGAAATATGCCTTATATTTAACATTTTAATTACGAAGAGGTACGAGGAGTGTGGATGTGCGTAAAGAACACAATTTATTGCCTATAAACGGGATCAATTTAAACGTCATAGCGTGTATTACGATAAGTATTAGGTTAGGATTGATCTTGGGGTCTGTTTTTGATTGACAGATCGATATAAAGATTTTAACATCAATATCTTTTGGTAACTACTGACACCAATAAACAACCCCCTTTATATTGTTAATATTGTTACGTTATAGTTAAAACGAATCGCCTATTAAATGATTAATTAATTTTGTAAGATTTTGTTAGTTTTCTAGTGTGACCAACAAAAATTGGACGGACATTTTTATCAACTTCAGCTGTTGTCACCAACTACCTACTTCTGTATAAATAATTAAAAAAAAACCAGTAACAATGATTTCTCAGAAAGGCACCCGGTTTTAAAGAACTTTAATGAGTAGGTACAATATTTTAATTCCCTATTATTTAACACCATCAAATCAGTCATATCATTAAAAAATCAATGATTTTTTGGTAGAATGGTGAACTATCAGAACCATCAATAAAAACAATGATAGATTGATCCGTTTCTTCAAAACGGTCCCGTGTTTTGAATATTAAGATCGCTTTTAAAGGGCGTTAAAGTTTACTATTATATAAATTATCTACCAATTAACCCAACACTTGTATTTTAAAGTCAAAAGGACGTTTTAAAGGAAAACCAATTAAAGTATTAATTTCAACATATTAACTATGAAATATGGATATTTATACGAGTTTCATTAGTTGTGTTTTAATTGATTCCTGTTTAGATTGCTCGTAAAAATATATGTAAGGAAATCTAATTAGTTGTGTAGTAAAATATGAAATGATATGGGATTTTGATTGCCTTGTCGTTTTTCTTCGGTTGTAATAGATGTGTGAATGATTTTATATAGGATAGGGGAAGAAGCGGCGGTAGGTGTATGTCGCCGCCCATAGACATTCGCGGAATCTGAGGTTTAGCAGGCGCTTTGCCGTTTTAATGGTTGTGCATGCATTTTGTGGTTCCAGGATGAGAGTTGCAAACGTTACATTTGCGAGTTTTGAGGGGTATGGAACTAGTGTATCTCTTTTCCCTTCTTAAGAAGAAAGTTAGCCTGGGAATACGGATAAAGGACCTAAAGTGTAGCTGGACATCAATATCTACGATCTAGAT